>LPNX010662468.1:49542-95607 GCA_001517045.1 Pseudotsuga menziesii
ATTTGACTAGTATTAATGTGGTTTATTAGTTAGTAATGCAATAAGAAAGAAATTTTGACTATCCGTCATTACTAATCAAACTTATACATTTTGTTTGGAAAAAAATATAATATATACATTAAAAAAATATTTATCTCTAATATTTATATATTTAAACATTATTTATAAAAACGTATAACTATATTACCAATATAGTCAATAGAAAAAATTGAAATGAATAGAGATGTATTGCATTTGAAGTTGTATTTTCATCTTTATGTTTGTAGGATCAAAAACTCAAATTATTATTTCAGTCTTTAAACTAATTAATACCCAAAATTAATTAATTCTTTTGACATACTTTACAAACCAATAAAAATTATACAATTTATCTTTTAAATCTAATATAAATATAATATATACATTTAAAAATTTACTCGAAAGATGAAATAAAATTATGTTTTTTTTCTCACGAAAAAAATATATACATTTAAAAAATATTTATATATCTAAACATTATTAATAAAACATATAACTATATTAGCAATATAGTCAATAAATTTTTTTGAAATGAATAGAGATGTATGACATATAAAGTTGTATTTTCATCTTTATGTTTGTAGGATTAAAAGCTGAAATTATTATTGCAGTTTTTAAAATAATTAATACCCAAATATAATTAAAACTTTTGACATACTTTACAAACCAATAAAAAATATACAATTTATTTTTTTGGCATACTTTACAAAGAATTAAAAAAAAGACAAGCTTTTGGCCTACACTCTTTTGACATATTTTACAATTTAAAAAAAAAAATATACAACCTTTTGACATACTGAAAATAATAATAAAAAATATAGGAATTGCCTTAATGTAAAAGTACTCTGTTAAATGAGAAATATATTAAGCCCTATGATTTTTAAGAAAAATTCATTAACATATAAACTTATATCCATGAGCAGAAAGTAGAAAATTCCATTATCACTATTCATGAAACCTAGTTTTTACTGAAACAAACATTCATAAAAATGAGTTTTTACTGAAACAATTATCTCTTATTGAACAAATGTTTTAAAAAAGAAAAGATCACATTCTCTGGCATCATTGTATATAAAAATCCATATCAGGATTAATGAAATTGTGTTTTTATTGAAACAAACATTTCTTATTGAACAATAAATCTCAAACAATAGATATAAATTTGTATATGGCTGTGGCTGTCTCTGCAGCAGTGCTAGGTAGATAGACAAAATGACCATAGTATGAGAGAGTTTGTTTCTTGTTGCAGGATAATATATATATATATATATATAATATAAAAATAGTAAATTACAAGTCATCCGTCATCTATATTTACCTAGACTAACCAACATAGCCTATAACTACTTAATGAAAATATAGCAATATACTATATACTTCTTGTACTGGTCCAATAATTATATAATTAGAATTTCCTTTCAATTCATATATTCATTATGGAGCTGGTTTAATCAGAGTCCCAAATACAAAGTTTAAACAACATATACAACTGTGGTGATGCTTAAAAAGCAGAAAAAGGTTTTGAAAACTATGCTGATGAATAAAAAAAATAGTTGGAAATATCACTCTATCTATAATATGTAATGTAAACTTTAAAAAATAGTTAGTAAGACTAGATATCCTTACTCTTGGCAATTTTTTATGATCGTCTAGCTGAGCTGACCTCCAAATCGATTATATAAATTTGGACATTGCTACAGCCTCCCTGTATAATCCTTCTATCAATGTAGACCCACCTGCACATTTCAAGAATTTAGACGGTCAATATCTATAAAAAAAAATCCACATAAAATTATCCATTCTAACTATTAACTGATGTTTTCTTACCGTAGAAATTGAGGACAATCTTAAAAGAAATGAATTAAGAGTACTAAGAATACTGCATTACTTGATAGCATTTACATACGGTTACATACTGCAGTGCAGAGCAGAGCAATCAGATCTTCTTTCATATGGATAGCATTTACATACGGTTACATACTGCAGTGCAGAGCAGAGCAATCAGATCTTCTCTCATATGGATAGCATTTACATACGGCAGAGCAGAGCAATCTGATCTTCTCTCATATGGCAGAGCAGAGCAGACAGTGCTGCTGCTGTTGAATGAATGCATAGGTTTCTATCTCTGATGGGAATGTGGCGCATCAATCGAAACACTAAAACCATTGATCCGATCCATCTAGAAGGCACGAAAATAAAGAAAACCATAAGCATCAATATAAACCATAAGCCTTACTTGACAGCACTTACATATGGCAGAGCAGAGCAATCAAATCTTCTCTCATCATATGGCAGAGCAGAGCAGACACTGATGTGGAGAAGTTGCGGAAATGCCAGAAATTGCAGAATGTAAGTGAATGAATACATGAAATGCCAGAAATCTGTAAAGGAATTTCGAAAGGGCCAGGCCAGGTCAGGTCAGGGCTTAGTATATCAGGCTTGCTTGTAAATGAATGAATACATGAAATTGAAAGAAATAATCCAGTGGCGAGTCTAGATACTTTACCCTTGGCGTGCATTTTGCATGTTTCTCAGAAATTGCAGAATGCGAAAATGCCAGAAATTGCAGAATGTGGAAATGCCAGAAAGACAATACAATGGAGAATGCGGAAATGCCAGACAAAGACAATACAATGGGGAATGCGGAAATGCCTGAAGTGGAAATGCTTGATGCCCAATACAATGGGGAATGCAGAAATGCCTGAAGTGGAAGTTGCGCCCAAGCAAAGCATGCTGCGAATGGTCGTTTTAAAAGAAGATTGTAAAAAGCATTTTGTGAATGGTCCTTTTAAAAGATGATTGTGATTGCCCGCCTGCCTCGCTGCTTCTCTCGAGCCCCATTTCAATCCTTGAAAGCAAGAAAAGCTTAAATCCTTCAAAGCAAGAAAAGCTTGCGGAAATTGTAGAAGCGGAAATGCCGGTCAGAAATTGTAGAATGCGGAAATTACAGAATGCAGAAATGCTAGAAAGCCGAAATGCCGGAAATTTAGAAAGCCGAAATGCCATAAATTGAAGAATGTGGAAATGACAGAAGCGGAAATGCTTGATGCCCTTGGTGTAGTAGATACAATACAGTGGAGAAGTTGCGCCCAAGCAAAGCATGCTGCGAATGGTCCTTTTAACAGAAGATTGTAAAAAGCATGCCGCGAATGGTCGTTTTAAAAGAAGATTGTGATTGTCCGTCTGCGAATGGTGTAGTAGATCCGATAAGATTGTGATTGCCCGCCTAAGCAAAGCATGCTGCTGAGATTGCTAGTTCTCTCGAAAAGCTGAAATCCTTGAAAAGCAAGAAAAGCTTAAAAATGAAAAGCATAAAGGAAATAATATAAAGCTTTAAAAAAATAACAAAAAGAAAAATGGAAACAAATTTACAATATTTATGTTTAAATTGTGCTTTTTCTAAGTGATGTTAATGAACAAATTTAGAAATCTTTATTTATTGAAATATAGATTATATATTTTGTTTTAATTTATTGAAATTTAGATGATATGTTATTGTTAAAATACACATTGTCAAATTGTTTTTTTCCCATGTGTAAAAGGAAACATTGTACAATATTTCTATAAAAATGGTATCCATTGGCCAAAACAAAAAGATAGAAAAACAATTATTTCGTTTATAAAAATCATGTTAATAAAAGAAGATATAAAATATATATTTAATATTTTAAATAAAATTTTAATGCTTATATTTTTGTTTTTTATTGATATAGGATTTGTAATATTGAGTATTGAAGTCGAAACTTTCATTCTCTAACAATACAATTTGCAAAATTACAAAAATATTTTAAGATTAATCATGGTAACAAGGTTAATGGACGCTCTATGAATTTCCTCCAAGCCTCGAGAGGGCTAAGGCAAGGTTGCCCACTGTCCCCGCTCCTTTACGCCATTCAAGCCTCAGTGCTTAGCTTCCAATTGGATCACTGCCAATAGATCCGCTCTCTTGCTGGCCTCCGGATGGCCCAAAATGTAAAAGACATAAACCATGCCCAATTCGTCGATGACACTCTGCTCCTTGGGGGAGCAAGCATTATCTCAGCTAGTTTATTCGAAAGAGAGCTTGACATTTATAAGGAGGTCTCAGGAAGCAAGATAAACTCTCAGAAGAGCAAGATATATGGTTGGAACTGCTCCACAAGGGAAATGACAGGAATCGCAAGGCTCTTAGGGATGGAGGGGACTCTCTCTTGGGATTCCTTCCAATATCTTGGGATTCCCATCCTCAAATCTGTCCCCAAAGTGGTCCATTGGATGCCTCTGCTAGACAAGCTGAAAATCAGAATTCAAGCCTAGGGGGCAGCCTGGCTTAATTTAGCAGGTAAGGTAACTCTTTTAAAATCTGTCCTCTCAAGTATTCCTGTTTACCCGAACACCATTCTTCTTGCCCCTAAATCCTTCATCAGCAAAGTGGATGCCCTGTTAAGAATATTTTTGTGGGAAGGTGGGAAAAATAACGAGAGAAGACTTCATTTAGTAAGCTGGGACAAAATAAAGAAGCCAATTCTGGAAGGAGGTCTCCATGTCTGCAACATTGCTGTTCAAAACTTAGCTTTAGGCTCCAAAATCCTCTGGAACTTGGTTTCTGGGCGCACCAGCTGGAGTAAGAAAGTTCTTTGGAAAAAATACCTCCAAGGAAGCTCCTCAAGATGCTTGGATAAGCCTCCAAGAATTTTAACCGGATCCCCAATCTTCAAGCTCCGCCTCACAGCCTTGGAGCACTTCAAATCTAACCTCTATTGGATTCCTGGCAATGGGAAAAATATAAGATACTGGGATGATTCGATCCTTGGGGACCAACCCCTCGGGCAGAAGGCTGAGCTAGCAAATTTAAAAAATTGGATGCATCACAAAAATCTTCTTACCCTGTGGGACATTTCCACCTGGTCAGACGATGCAGAGAAAAGTTGGGATAGCTAGGACCTGGGAGAGATACTAGAAAATTTGGAAGGAGAAGCCAACTCCTTAAGAAAGCTCCTTCAAGGAAAAACCCCTTTAAAAGCGGCTTCAAAGGACAAAAGAGGGTGGGGTTCGACCTCTGGATCATGCATGGCTGCTGATGGATACAATTTCATCGAGGAAATCCCCAAAGTCTCTCAAGACCCAACTCAGTGGAAGTTTGTTTGGTCCTATGCTTCTATCCCCAAGATAGACTTTTTTTATTGGACTCTTGCTCACAAAAGCATCCTCACCAGCGATAACTTAAGGAGAAGAGAAATGGAAGGGCCATCAAGGTGTCCTCTGTGTGTTTCTGATGAGGAGAACGCAGATCATCTGCTCCTGCATTGTCCTTTTTCCAGTGAAGTCTGGAAGGATTCGCTAAAAATAAGCCCGAACAGATTCATCATGCCAGCAAATACCCAAGAGTTGCTGAAAACGTGGGCCAACATATCGTCATTCAGCTCTGCCAAAAAGGATCTCCTCAAAGCCAATTAGATGTGGCTCCCCAAGTTCATTTGCTGGAAACTATGGATTGAGAGAAACAACAGTATTTTCAGGGAGAAGAGCAGTACTCTAGCTAAAGTAGCTTCCAAAATCAGAGCTCTACTAGGAGAAGCTCTAGAAGCCAAATCCACCATCACAAATGCTTCAGCTATGACCAGTGAGGAAGACAAGTGGCTAAAAGAGCTAGTCCTGAACCATCAGGCAAGAATCAAGACCCCATCCTCATCCAATGCTGAATGGGACATTTGGTTGACAGAACATGACTTCATCAAATGGAGATCATCACTAGAGGAGCACTGCCTCTTCTTCGATGGGGCCTCAAAGGGTAATCCTGGGGCTTCCAGTGGCGGCGGGGTTATCCTGGATCCTAGAGGAAAATCAATTCTGAGCTATGCCTGGGTCATGATTCCAACAATAGAGCAGAGACTCTTGCACTGTGGTAAGGGCTCAAGCTTGCCCTCAGCTTGAAAATTACCTCTCTGCCAGTCTTTGGTGATTCTCGGATTATAATCCAAGTTGCAAACTCGAAAAGAAGCCCTACTCAGGTGCATCTTTCCACCGTTCTCAAGAAACTCAAGCTTATGCAATCAGAGTTCCAGAAAATAAGCTTCTTTCATATCTTGAGAATCTTAAACTCTAAGGATGATCTGGAAGCCAATAAAGGCTCACTTCTGAGCAGGAGCACGCTCTCAATAGATGGCTCAGAAACTCTGTGCAACATCCCTTAAATCTAGAAGCAAGTCTCCTTGTCGGGTCTTCAAGATCTCTCCCATCATAAAATAATCATTTCGCTGGACCTCTCATGGCTCTTTCCTTTTCGATCTGGCATAGTCCATGACCCACGAGTCCATATGCCTCGTGACAAATCTAGAGCCCAGATGTTATTTTTCAACCCTCTCGCTGAAGGAGCTAAGTTCTATCAAATCTGGAAGTTCTAGAAATCGTTGATCCTCCAAGAGATCAGCTTTGATTCCTCTCTTATTCGATGGCTCTCCTTGTTTCACTTCATCCCCAGGAGCTTCAGTGAAGGAACGCTTGGAAACTATGGAAGCTTGACTCATTCATTCCATTCATTTGCCACGGTGAGATTAGCTGGGTCGGTCTAAATCTTGAGCAATGGAAGAGCTCTCTGAAGTCAAAGGAATCCGGCGAAGACGTAGTGGAAAAACTCAATGGTTCGGTGGGACTCGTCCAAACACTCTAGAATTGCAAGTCTTGGAGCAACTAGAAAAGAAGGACGGGAATAAGAAACGTTAACCACAACAAGTGTCAAAAATGGCATATGTCTCAAATGTATCTCATCTTGGTGAACAGATCATTTCAGTTTCCATATGTCAAATAGTTAGTAATATCCATGTAAAAGTACTCGGCAGTTGCTTTGTCGACCGATAAATATACCTCTTACACATTATTGTCTAAAAAAACAAGGCTTAATGTAATATAGAGGTAGCCCATAAAATACGATCTCCATTCCAGATTACAATTACTTAAATTTTTTGAGATAAGATTATGGTGTTGTGATTCTAGAAAGTTAAATGTAACATATTTAGGTCATTTCTTAAGAAAACCAAGTATTTTAATTAATGAATATGTAATTAGTAAAATGGTTTATATTAGAGTAAACATTGTATGATAATTTTTTATTTTATTTTTTAATTAAGATTTAGAGAACATGATGAGAGTCTCTCATACTTTCAATTTTCATATTAATATTTTCCATGGTAGTAAAGCATCTATTTGTATGAAATTAATTTTGGGCAATATAAAATAACTTCTTTTGTAATCATGTTAATTGCATCCTAGCTTATGTGATTAAAAAGAGAAATTGTTTATCCACCTCTCTCAAGTTCAAATCTTGTTTGTGAAATGTTTGCCCTTTTTTGTGTATTAATTGATGTTGACAAGGTACCAATAATATAATTCTTGTAAGTGTTTAAGGGCGAGACAAGATATTTCCAACCATTACCCAAATGATATTATCTCAATCGATTGTAAACAATATTTCATCCATTTTTCTTACTACTTTGGGTGGTCTTTAGACAGAAGGAAAATATGACGACATTTGATAGGTCCTAAGGAGATTACTAGACCAACAACACATGTCCATCATCCTGCTAAAAGGATTGCCACCTTGCCCCTATTAATCAATTTATAAACCTCCTCGTTCACTCTCATCTCTAATGAAACATGATATCTATCAGTTCTATGGTCATCCTTTTAATGGAATTATGGAAATATCCTGACACTCTGGTGTAAAGTACACTTGCAATTATGCTTTTTATAGGATTAAACCCATGAAATGGATTGATAACGTTCTAGGTACCAACACAGAGGAAACTAGTGCAATGAGTTTTTTCAAAATCAGTCATTTGAGAAGCTAATTTTGGCACCATTAGGGTAGATAGGTACAAGCTATAGGGTTTTTGTGTTGAATTTTGTAGCATCAGATAGGTACTTCCACATGGACAGTCTATGACAGGTGGAAGGTGTCATTTAATGACTCTCAGACATAGGAGATCCAATTTATTAAAGTGAACTATTAAAATGAATGTACTTTTGTAATTACTTTATGTAAATGATCTAGAGCGCCCATGGTATTTGGTATCCCATGGAATTGGACCAAGGTATTTGCATATTGTAATGTTATTAAAGGAAATCTAGGTGAGAAGAGGTTACACACAAAGTGAGTGAGATCTCATTGAGTGGTTAGAGAAGAACTTTCAACCAAGTGTGTAGGTGCAAGGGTAGAGTTAGAGGAAACTAGCATGGGGCAACTAAGGTTAGCAACTAGAAAGATCAAATGGATGATCTTGTGGTTTGAAAGATAGAATTTTGTCATTATAAGTTTTCCTTAATGGACCATTATCCCAAGAAGAGAGCCTAGGATTTTATAGTTTATAAAATCAACTTTTTGTTGGTTTTTTTTTTCTAGTTGGGGTTTTCCAGGGTAAATATATGTCAAATGTGACTCTGATTTCATGTGTTTTCTTGTCGCATAATTAGTTAGGATCTCATTGTTTTTTTAGTAAATAAATTTTGTAAATTATTTGTGACAAAAAATTGGGTTTGGGATCGAGTAAAAACAAACATTTTGATAGCCAGGAGGGTAGGAACGGGCTCAGTGGCCAAGCACATTCCAAGGTTATTCTCTTCATTGGTTTTATATATACTTGTCTTCTTTCATATGCCATCTATTTTTTCACTCTCAAGCATGTTCGTAATTTTCTCCCTAACTCTCAAAGTATATTTCCTTTTGAGGCGTAGTCGTTAGTGTCAATAATTGATTAGGACTTATATATCAATACTAAAAAAAAAATATTGAAACAAGAAATTCCTAATATGACACTAGTATAGTTTGACCAAATCACTACAACAAACCACCCTTTTTGGGGTGGTTTTGGTAACCCCCCCCACCCACCCACAAAAAAAAAGGTATTTGGGGGTAGTTCTTAACCACCCCCCCCCCCCCCCCAAAAAAAAAAGACTTTTGGGGGGGGTTTTAACCCCCCCCCCCCCCCCCTGAAAAAGTCCCGAGATTTTGAATTTTGGGGCCATTTTTGAAAACCGGTCGGAAAAGTCTAGTTCCCATTACTTTTAGAGAGGCGGGGGGGCAGGGGGGGGGTGTTAGAAATAGCCCCCCTAAAGGTGTGTTTGAAGACAGTTTTTAGACCCCCCCCTCAAAAAAAAAAGTCATGATAATTAGACTTTTGTGGGAAAATTTTCAAACATTGCCCCCAAAAGTCGAGTCCCAACACTTTTAGGGGGGGGTTTCCTAAAGGTGTTTTTAGAAAACCCCCCTCAAAATTCAGGAGAATTAGACTTTTGGGAGCAGGTGCTTTCAATCCACCCCCAAAAATTTGATTCTCGTGACCTTTGGAGGGGGCTTGTTAAAGACCCCCCCCTAAAGATATTTTTCAAGGAAATTAAAAGAAACCACTAAAAGTATTTAGAATTGAACTTTTGGCAGCGGTTTGTAAAAATCCTCCCCAAAATTTTAAATTCTCGTGACTTTTAGAGGGTTTTTTATAAATGCCACCCCTAAATATATGTTTCAAGTTGTTTTATAAAAATATCACCTAGAAGTCAAAAGAATTTTACTTTCAGAGATGGTGTTTTAAAGACCATTGCCAGAAGTTCAATTCTCATGACATTTTTTTTTTTTGGGGGGGGGGGGGGGGGGGTTGTTAGAAGGAATTCCCTTTCATATATTTTTCAAGTATGTTCTCAATATCCATCCTCTCAAGTATTACTTCAATTTACCAATGATTATCCTATAATTAACCCCTAATTAACCTCATAACTGACTCGCTATTACCCCAGTTAACCACTAATAGCACCTAAATGGCCCTTACTTGACCACTAATTACCCTACATAATCCATGCTAACCAATAATTAACCCTTGAGAACCTCTAAATGTTATCGACTTTCTTAGAAGGAAAACCTCATGGAGAAACCCAAGGGATGCCTCTAAACATTCATAAATGTCATATTCCCTAGTAATCCCATCAACGTAAACAAGTGTGCCTCACACACAAGGATTCGAAATGGGCACATGCCACCATGAACCTAAATAAATGCCCAAATTTATGAGAATCTTGTTTTATCTAATCCTTGGGCTTAAATGGCCCATACTTACCCATAATTGACCCATAATTACCCCTAGTTAACCCATAATTGACCCCTAATTACCACTAATTAACCCCTAATTGGCCACTTATTAACCCCTAATTATTGCAACTCATTACCCAATAATTACCACCAAATTACCCTTAATTACTCGTAATTGACCACAAATGATCCTTAAATGATCACTAATCAACCCTTAATTACCCTTCGTTTACCCATAATTACCCATAAACGACCCCTAACTCTAGGTGGGGACCGAGTCCAACAAATAGGCCTTCTAGAGGGATTTTTTTGGCTTATGAGTGGGATATGGTGGCCATTTTGGGATGTATAACACCAAGATTTTTTTTACTACTAGGACATGGTTTGGGATTAAACTCTCTGGCCTAAGTTCATATAGTTTCCTCTAGGTTTCGTGGGTCATGTGTAGTGCCCCAAACAACCACACATACCCTACATAGAAAATATTTAACATATGAGTGACATATGTTCATCATTTTGAGAATTAACATACCAAGTATGGTTCTTTCTGACCATGTCATGGTCTAGGGATAAAAGGCAAAGCTCTAGTCCATAACATATATTTCTGTGGGGCTCGCATGCCATGTTTCTCACTTCAGGCATCACAATGCCCATAATACATAATCTTTGGCCTTTGGGTTTGATATTATGGTTATTTGAGGTTTCAAATGCATGATATGTTTCTTGGGGATAAGGGCATAGTTTGGTGCAAGAACCTAGGTTCTAACCCATAGAATCTATATCTAAGCCCTACATGCCATATGTGGGGACATAAGCCACAACATAGGCCATGCATAGGAAATTTTTGGCATGTGAGTGAGATGTGGTGTAATATTTGAAGGCTTAGTACACCAAGGATGGTCCTAAATACCCAAGTCATGGTCCATGGAAGAGATGAGTTTAAGGGCGAATTTTAGCCCATGGGCGAATTTTAAGGAGTGACCAAAAAAGGGTGGGTGAATTTTTAATAATAAAATGATTTATTTATTTATTTAATAATTAGCCCATTTTTTATTTTACATATAATTGCCCCAAATTAAATAGCCTACATCGTGAAACACTGAAAATTGATAAAATGGAATTTATCCCACCCGATTATGGGGAAAATCTTGACATCCGCCTGTATTTCTTCGGTAATGGAGGTGAATAACACTCACATCGCTGGAATTTTTCAGTTTTGGAGGAGAAAAGGAGATAGTTCTCCCCTATTTATGGATGATAGGTTTAAAATTTGGTACTTCACTCCTTGATTTATGGATCTTTGGTACTTCACCCCCTGATTTATGGATTTATGGATGATAGGTTTAAAATTTGGTACTTCACCGTCCTCGATTTGGGTAAAATGGACTTAGTACGTCCTCGATTTGGGTTTGTGGGAGGAAGTCAAAAATCTATGTTGGTTAGCAGGACCCATGATTGGAGTGAATCTATTTTAGTATTCCTTGCAGGTAATATTTGTTATGATGGTGGGACATTTGGGAGAACTCGCACTTTCTAGTGCTTCTATTACCACTTCTTTTGCAGTTGTTATGGGATTACATGTGTTGGTATGATTTAAAAACTTTGATATTGATGTTTACTTTCCTATCATTAAATGTTTTACATTGTATAAAGTCATTCATGAGGTTTTGTTTCTTGAAAAATGCAAAAAGAGAGGATTGGAATGATCAATTGTTGTTTTTGTTCTTCCATGAGTGTAATTGTCAACACATCAAGGTATTTATTTGGGCCATCATGTTTCTCTTTTAATATTTCTGTGAAATCCACCCAAGGTGGACTAAACACTACAGATTCTCCATATTTTTGAAAGTCCCTTTTGACATACTTTAGGAGCTCTATTTTTATCTAATCTTAAATTAAATTTTCCTTTTTGTGTAATAAGTTTGTTATCCCTTAAAAAACTCTGTTGGGTATTCTAATGGTGGCAGAAGGAGGAGTTTCCTACACAACAACAGAAAAGACAACCATCACAGTGGACAAGAATATGATAACTTACTAAAGATACCCTCTAAAACAGTTCTTTTCTATTTTTTACAGTTGGTGGTGCACTTACAGATAGATTACTCAACTAATTATTCCATATTAATGAGGATACGGTAACACTACTTTTAGTATCTTACAATTCTTTTTTATATTTTCAAACAATTTGTGGTGCACTTAGAGATCAATTACACAACTGATTATTCCTTATATATGAGGATATGGTAAGACTACTTTTTAGTCTCTTCATGGTCAACTAATTATAGTGGGGGAAAGAATCATATGCTCCGCATCATCCTGTCATTCTAAGAAAATGCATTATATCATTTTCTAGCTCGGCTAGAAGTGGAAATTGATGAACAAAACCAGCCATATGCAGCTTCTGATATATAAGTGGTTAATTTCTCTGGTCCTTTTTCTTTCCATCACGCTAAATATTGCTGGAAACTTCATCTTCTGGTGGTAATAATTCATGCATCCAACACTTCAACAATTTCCTATGGTTCTTTCACTAGAATATGTGATCTCAAGTCTCCAACTAAATCTCATTCTTCTTCACCTACATTAAATTCTTATAAATCTGCGACATAAAAAATATTAGAGATATTCATATCGTCTGGCAGTTCAAATTCATAAGCATTACCATAGGGATTTCTTATGATTTTGTAGGGACTAATGATCTTGTACTTCATTGTGTTATATGTTTTAACAGGAAACATTTCTTTTGTCAAATGCACCATTACATATTTAGGTACTTCAAATGATCTCTTTCTTATGGATTCATCTTCTTTATCTCTGTAACTTGGCTGGTTTCTTGATGTCACTCCCTAACCTGTTCATGAAACCCTTGCATCTATTAGGAAAATGCATCAACATCATAACTTATGTTCTACAACTCCACTAAATCTATCAATCCTTTGGGACTCTTCCCATATACAATATGGAATAGGTTTAATCCTGTAGACTGGTTGACTGAGTTATTGAATGCAAACTCAACCTGTGGCAATATCAAATCCCATTGTCCAAGAGTGTTCCATGAAATACTTATCAATAATTTCCTAAACTCTTATTCACAACTCAGTTTACCCATTAGTCTAGGAATGATACACTGTATTGCAACTTTGTTCCCATTATTTTCCAAAGAGTTTTCCAAAAATGGCTTTCGAAACTTGGAGTCTCTATATGATGTGATTGCCTTCGAAAATCCATGCAATCTCACAATTTCCTTAAACAACAACAACAACCTTATATGCATAATTAGTCTTTATGCAGGGCATGAAACGAGCCATTTTAGAGAATCTATCAATCACTAAAATTATGAAATCATCACATCTTTGAGTGTAAAGTAAACCTGAAATCATTACATCTTGGAGTGTAAAGTAAACCTGAAATCAAATAAATGGAAAAATACCCCCACTAATCCTTCAAGACAGGGAAAAGAGTGTACAAAATAGTAGCTTGACTTCTTCCCTTTGATAACTTACATATTCTGCATCTCTTAACATATTTTATAGAATCCAACTTCAAATTAGGTCAGTCGTATTAATATATTTCTCCAAAAATACCTTGAGTTTTTTTTTGAACAAAGTGTCAACTCAATCCTGGACCATGCCACTCTTTAATCAACCTATTTCTCTTAGATAATTTGGGATAATTTGGGAATGCAGAGTTGTTTTCCCTTGAAAAAAATACATCTTCCAAGAAGTAGTTCAAATAGGTTGTCCTACTAATCAATAATCTCTTTGCAAACCTTCCATACCTCTCCAAAATATTCATCATATTCATTCAAGTCTTTGATTACTTCAAATCCCAAGTACACAAGTTTTTGCATGAAATAATTCTTCTTCAAATTGACTTGTAGCTACTCTTCTTCCAACCTTTTCAATGTTCACATGATGCAAGTGCTCTTATTTTGTCTTGCTGAAGATAAAAAACATTAAGATACAATCACAAACATCCCCAAGAAAGGCCTCAACATCTCTTTCATCCATCTTATGAAAGTACTTGGAACATTAAATTTCAACTCAAATGGTATCACCAACGATTTGTACAATCCTTATTTTTTTTAAAGATTGTTTTCCATTCATTACCTTCTCTTATTAATATATGATGATATCTACTTATAAAAACTATTTTAAAAAAATAACAAGCTTCACTTAAACGATCCATGATATTATCCATTTTGGGTAATTTAAACCTATACTTGATGGTTATTATGTTGATGGCTCTCCAATCCATGCATATTCTCCATCCATTTTCAGGCTATTTCAACAAATCCTCCACTTGTTTATTCAAATCCTCATTTTGCACTAGACTTGATCTATGATGGGCTAGATTTGGCAGAATTCCTCCTTGAATAAGATCCATCACCTGTGTGATGGGTGATCTTTTTCAATGGAGGCAATCTAGTAGACATGATATCAAAAATTATATCCTTATGCTCCTTATGGAAGGCCTTCACTTCTAGTGGAAAATCCTTTCTTGATGCATTTGCTCGCTTCTTGTAAATCAATACATAACCTCCCTTCAAAGAGTGTCTACCACCACAACCTCTATTTCTAAAACCTCCCCTTGTTTTGAAGTCATAATTTGTTTCTTTTCTTTACTCATTATCTTCCGTTTAAAGAGATGTCGTTTCCCCTTTTATTTCTCTTAGTCTTTCCCAGATTTAATTCCTCTTCCTCCTTTAATGCATCTTAAAATACGCTTCATCCATGGAATTCACTTTCACAAGGCCAGTTCATTTTGGATTTGAAACCTTAGCCTGATTCATTTTGAGCCTGGCTTGCTCCTCATCTTCTCACATGCCTATCCAAGTTTGCAATTTCAGAAATTGTTTGGTATACCCTTGCATAGACATCTTCCTTTGCTGGGGTGGCCTCCTCTTGTCATGCAGGACACGCTTTTTCCATTTCGTTTGTGGTTGGAAAACCGCAACTTCTTCTATCTAAGAGACTATGCCTTCTGGGGGTCTAGGGGCGATTGGAAAGGTCGGAAGGCTCTTTATCCTTCGTCTAAGTTTCTCCCAACCTATGAGGCGTTCAAGTCCTATCTTCATGGAGTTGCTCCTCTTAATCATAGGGTGAAAGACTCCAGAGGGTGGGGAAAAACTGGGATCTACGCTATGAAAGAAGGTTATCATTTCTTGCAGGGCACAAGGAATCAGCCTCATTATAGCAAGTGGTCGAATGTCTGGAACTCTAACATCATCACTAAAATCAATTTTTTGGCTTTTGTTTAAGAACAAGTTGCTCACAGCTGATAATCTCATGAAATGGGGTATTCGTGGGCCATTGAGATGCTCTCTTTGCCTCGAGCAGAAAGAAACGGTTCAACATTTGTTTTTAGAATGTTCCCTCACTAAGCAAGTGTGGAGCCTCTTCCTTCATCCAATTGGCATTAACCTCATTCTACCAGGTTCACTCCATGAAATGGCAGCCAACTAGAGAAGCATCTACCTAGGCAAGCTGGGGAAGAATAGAGTCTAAGAGTAATTTGAAATCCATCTCTCAAAAATATTTGTTGGAAAGTATAGCTGGCTAGGAACAGGTTTGTCTTCGACAATAAGAAAGCTGGCCTTCAATGCATTTCCTTCAAAGGAAACCAATATGATCCAGGAAAAAGTTAAGCTCTAAACAAGTGGTCCTACCCAATACTGAGAAACTAAATGCGGTAGAATTTCGTTGAAGTCAAGATCTTCTAGCTCGGATCTCCCTTCGTAGCCTTCCTCCCATATATGGGAACTTAGGAAAAGTTTTGAGGAATTTTCTCTTGGCGGGAAAAGAAAAATAAAAACATCCTCTTTTTTGATGGAGCCTTTAAAGGAAACCCTGGGCTGGTAGGCGCGCGCGGGATGATTTTTTATCCCGGAGGAAACATAGTGGCTTCCTCTACTTGGGGTCTCGGGAAAAAAACCAACAATGAGGTAGAGTGGCTCGCACTTTATTTTAGAGTGAATTTAGCAAAGCAGTTAAACATCATGGACATCATCGTTTTAGCTGACTCCAAACATGTAATCCACCAAATGATCAAAGGATCCTACAAAAATTTAATAAAAAAAAAATTACATTATCGCATCTGTCAGGTAACAACTCAAATCCAAGTATCTAATTTCCATATTATCCGAGGGAATAACTTTGAGGTGGACAAGATGGCTAACACAGGGGCAAAACTAGAAATGGGAAATAGGAATGAATGTCATAACTAAATTTTATTATGTTCCTTAAGTCTTCAACCAACATTAGAAAGTCATGGGGGGCCATCCACAACTCCACCTCCTCCCACTCAAACACGAAGCTTTATGAGGATGTTCCGCTCTCATTAATATGGAGTATGGCAAGTGCAATGAAATATTCTGTCAGCAAGCAGGGCACTTGGCAGTTGCTATCGATCATCAAGGAATGAGTGATGTGAAGGATGTTAAGCCTACAAGAAGTCAACCTAGATGGACTGGAGAGCCATTTGTGTTGCCTCTATGAATTCGTTTAACCCTGCATGTATTTCTGCTGTCTAGTTTTAGGTGTATTTGTTCACATATATTCTACTAAAGGCGTTGGAAATTTCAGCATATTTAGTAGTAGACTTAGAAAACCAGAAAATATCCCAAATGATTCTGTAATTTGGAGTTCTTTGATACTTGTGAATGGTATTATACTTTACCATTTTTGTAAGATTGGCTAGCTTAAGCCTTTTATTTAATACAATACTTTCACTGCTTCTGTTAAAAAAAAGACATCTCCCTTTGCCTCAAAGTTTTGAAATTGCTTGAACAACTATTGTTGGAAATCCAAGGGAAAAAATTTCCTTGAAATGTTTCAACACGTTAGGTACAGCTTAATCTTCTATTTTCCTTGTCTTCTTCTTGATGGATGTAGATTATCCCATCAAGGTGCAGCATCAGATTTCATTTTTTAACCGGTATTGGTGCATGCGTGCACTTTCAACAAGATTACACAATCGATTATTCCTTATCCATGAGGATAAGATAATTACACTACTTTGACATTATTTATGCTCAATTATATATATATTTATATATATAGAGAGAGAGATTCTTTGTTTTAAATGATCCTACATCATTGAACAATCATTTTTAAAATGCATAATGAAGGAAATTTTCTTAACCTTATGCTTGACACATAGCAACATGTTGAAAAGGTTCCTAGGGTACACTTCATAAAAAGTGTGCATAAATCCATCTCAATTCACTTGTCAAATAAAATTTAAAAGTGGTCCTTAAATTCCTTCTTGATTCAATTACCAGCTAAAACTTAAAAGTGATCCTTAGTAAGGTTTAACTCTGTAATTTCTAAAAATACAAGCTCGTCAAGTTAAATATTTCGTTTGTAGAATGATAGTTAAGAGAATCCATTTCAGTTAAGTTGGAACTTGGAAGTCAAAAATGGATCTTTCAAGCTTTGAAATTCTTTCAAGTTATTATTTCATTACTTGTGTGTCTATCAATATATGGGAATGGCAAGTGCATTACAGACACTTTGTGGACAGGGATATGGAGCAAAGCAATATCATTTGCTTGGGATTCAATTGCAGAGAGCAATTGTTTCTCTTTTTTGTGTAAGCATACCACTTGATGTGATTTGGGACACATTCTTGCAACTCATGGGCAAGACCCTTTAATATATTTTGCAAGATGGATGATTCCTAGCTTGTTTTCTTATGAAGATCTTCAACCCCTTATAAAATTTATTCAATCACGGTGTATTATCTTTCCAATGATGCTGATCTCTGCAATTAATATGTGTTTACATGTACCCATCTATTGGGTATTGGTGTTAAAAGTTGGGTTAGGTAATAAAGGTGCTCCACTGCAAACAACATTTCCAATTGGTTGAATGTTGTACTTCTATCACTTTATGTTCCATATTCCCTTGCATGCAAGACGACATAGACATCCTTCTCAAGGGAATCTTTATATGATATTACAAAATTTCTTAAGCTTGTTATTCCATCTACAGTGATGATCTGGTATACGAGTCCTTTTCCTCCTGTGGCTATAGAGTGTAGTTCAATTTAAAAAAAAATGCATTGCTTCAATCTCATTTTCCATTATTTTGAAAAATGTTCAAATATTTTGAAGGATCATTTAAATAATAATCAATTTATGTACCATAGTAGACTCTATACTCTATACCATAGTAGACTCTATACTTCTATGTTTCTTGACAGATTGGAGTAATGGTTTTTTGAAATGCTTGTTCTCCTCTCTGGTTTGTTGCCTAAGCCTGAACTTGAGATGACAATTCTTTCCATCTAGTAATTATGTCATATCTGAAAAATTTACTATTCATAAAGCTAATAATGACATCTACTTTTCCACTGCCAATAGTTAATTTATTTTTCTTTGAGCTTGCTTTTGGTTCATTGCAGCCTTAACACTATTTCACTTGCATATATGATTCCCTTTGGCTTGGGTGTTGTTGTAAGGTTGGTATTGCCAACATAAAATTCTCCGAGGATATTAAATTGTCGGTATTGATTTCTATTCATATTTTTCATACTAACTTTTTGCATTGCAGTACACGAGTTTCCAATGAACTAGGAGCTGAACGCTCATAAGATGCATAGTTATCGGTGTGTTTTGGGGTTTGTATGGAAGTAATAGAAGCCCTCATGATGCGATATACTTTATTCTCCATTAAAAATGTCTGGGTCTGTGTTTATAGTAATGAAGGAGAGGTAGTTGACTACATTTCAAGCATGTTGCCACTGCTTGCAACCTCAACAGTTATGGATTCCATCCAAGGTGTTCTATCAGTTTGATAACCTTTCTAATAGATTTCCTCAGATCTAGAAATGGTCTTGAATTGTATAGATTGATATATATAGTAACGTTTTATTAAACTTCAATACTTCTGCAGGTATTGCTAGAGGATGTGGATGGGAAATGTTGGGTGCCTATGTAAATATTGGGGCATACTATGTTGTTGTAATACTTATAGCTATAATTTTGGCCTTTGTACTCCATGTTGGTGGAAGGTTCAATTATTCCCCTCTCCTTAATTTTAAGATACCGAGTTTTCCTTTTGAATATTAAGATCAGAGTATGGATGGCATGTTTAGTCAAATTTTGAACTCCTTGCTAATAGATGAGGAAAACCATGTTTTCTAATAATGGGAGAGTAAATGGAACTCTAATTTTATACTTTGATTCTTATTATATGGATCAAATGTCCATTTCCAATTTCCCATAGCCCATACATGTAATATATGATACATTAGATGAGATTTCACGTCTCCTTTTCAGGATGAAAACAATTTCTCTTCAACATTTGTGACTAACCTCTGAAATGGATGCCTGAGATCCCACCCAATATTGAGAGCTAATATGTTTGGATGCTTTATGTTTTTTTCCCTTTGAAAAGGGAAATAAACACAAAAGCAAGGAGATGAGATAGTTATAAATAATCTACCGACCCTCAAATAACAATCAAAATATTTAATATTTATATTTGACTTCCCTAGTACATATTTTCATAGCAATGGCTATTAACATTACTAAAATAAGACCAGAACTACTGAATACCAATACATAGGTCTAGCATTATTACAGATCTCAAAACGGACACAAAATCTAGTATCTATTTCGAGTAACAGTTCTAATAGCTATCAGAATCAACCATTTCATCAACATTGAAAAACCCATTCCATCAACATTATAAAGTCCATTTACAGAAACTAAACAAAAAATCCATCCTAGGTGGCTGTTATACAACAAAAAAACCCTTCCTTTATAAAAAATATGAATTTCATTTCCAACCTTCATATTTTGTGGTATATATCTTGTCTACGTTCTATTGACAGCGAGGGGAGTGTCCCCAATCTAGTTTATGTTTTTTCTCCTCCAAAATTGACTATGAAGAATGTACCCTCGGTGAAATTGTCCATTCATCATTTCATACATTAATTCATTTCAATTTTCTTCAATGTTCCATTCTAGTCTATATTCAATTTAATTCCATGCCAAAATATTAGAACCATCCAAAATTACTCTTTTGAAGAGTGTTTAGATTCCAAACCTTGAAGAACCACGTCCTAACAATAGATTTTTCAATCGATCTTCATCCAAATCCTTACCAATAAATACCTATAAAAAAATTAAGAAAACCATGACTTCTAACTCAAAGTTAGGGTGCTCTCTACTTTCCCATAAAGATATAATACTTTTCTTTTTCTCTGCGATGTTCATAGCAAACTTAAACTGAAGGTTTGAAAAACATGGAGAGTGAACACTTTTTTAGCTTAGTTGTCTAGTATCAAACTAGTATATATGACTTCTAATTTTAAGAAAGGTCAATTTCAATAAATCAGACAGATAATATCTTTCTCCATAAAACAATTAGTGTAGAGACTCAAGATTCTCTCAAACATTACAAGGAGAAGAAGTAATCCCCCTTTATTCCGGGACTAGAAAAATATTCCTTTTAAATTCTAGAGTTAATAGAGATGGAACACAAAAAAATTAGGCATGCTCATATCTGGACTTCAAGTGATATAACAATGTGAGCTAACTAGACAATAATGAAAAGTAATGAGCTCACATTTGTACCATTCCCATCCATTATTCCAATTTCCAACTATAGGAGAAGGTAAATATGAATTTCATGCTTTTGAATTTCACCTCGAGGGCCATTATAAACTAACAGATGCATGTGCAAGTACATGAACAAGCATATTTATCATATTCATTAGTGATTATGATAATTATAGAAGTGCTAGTGAATATGACACTTCTTACTTAACATCTTATCTAAAATAACACATCATGCATGAAAAAGCATATTTATCACTAGAAGCAAAAAAAATCATTTACATCCATAGACAAAGAGAATACTTATCTTTTAACAAAGAAGATCTAAGCAATTGGCTATGTAAGAGCGATTTTCCACCCAAATGTAGGTATTAGTTGTTGATACCACCCCCAAGTTGGGCTATGAGGCTAGTAGGGAAAATGAAATCCCTACATGATTCTCTCTCCCTCAACACAAAACCGATTTTCTCTCTCACTTAGCCAATCTACTAACCATTTTTCAATTATAGGAATCTCACTCAATCATCCTATACATGGGGCTCTCTTCCACTACCCCACACAACACAAGGAATGCATTCCCATTCACTACTCCATGGTCCCCTCAAGAAATCCAACCCTTACAACGCTTACCAGTGTGTGAAAGAAGAGTCCAACCTACTGTTTTTTGTTGGCAAACCTCTTGAAACATCAATTCATGAATTCTCAAGCATTAAAGGAGAAACAAGGTCAAATCAATACCAGTAGTTATGCCCAAATCACCACTGCCAACATGAATGCAAGTTTTCCTTAAGGTTTTGCTATGCTGATTTCTTAGAGAAATGTGCATGGAAAGATAATTTCAACAGATATGGAGGTTGAAGATGGGAAAAAAATATTAAAAAACCATTATGGCAAGGGACATGCTGTGAGTTATTTTGTTGGAAGTCCTTATGTCAAGGAATTCATGTTGAGGAATGGATATCAAGGTGGAGTGATGGGATTCCCATCAAATTATGGAATGCTTCAAAAGTCACCAACACCATATTCTATAACACCTCAAGGTTCAGCAACAATGAGTGAAAAAAAGAGAACACACAGCCCTTGCTTGAAAGGTGGAAAAACCTCATCCAACCTGATAATAGTTTTGGCTGGAGGATGCACGAAAAGGACCAAAAATCAACAACCTGCTCATGCTAAATGGAAGGAACATTCAAAGAGAATGAATTCTATAACTGTAGAGAGAAGCTAAATACATGTCAAAGTTACATAAGTATATATTTCCAACAAATAAAAGCAAAGACCGATGATGTATGAAGAAAGCGTTTGCCAAGTGAATGCCATTCTGAAGCAGAAATCACATCTCAAAGGACTAAGGACAAGCTTAGGAGAAACATATAGAATTCTAGATGAAGAGAAACAATAACCTCGAGCGGAGTAGAACAATTAAAGAATGAACCAACAAATACGGTGAATTGAAGAGTTATATGTGCAAATTCCATCTCATGTTAATTTTTCATTGAAAATTTGGAAGCCCTAATTTAGGGGGAGCTAGACCATTGATAGCGAAACTGGAAAAAAAAAGAAAAGAAAAAAAAGCAGACATTATGAACTTATTCACTAAGTTTTCTAGCATGATTTGGAACTATTTTGATTGTTGGTAGCAGATTGAAGGACTCTTTGAATACTTCCTTGATCAGTGAAACAACATTCTTGAGGATAACCTATGTGATAATTAAGGGCAGCTGTTAATTCTTCTCAAAACCAGGCAGAGTTGAAGGATTTTGTTTGGTGCACCTTTTAAAGTCAAATCAGTCGAAAACTTGGTAATGTGAATAAACCATAGTACTGTGGCATGTCTTTGTTTATTGAACAACAATACAACAATATATGGAAGAGATGATGCATTAATTGTAGTGCAGATAACCTTTTGGATAGCTTGAAGACATAACTGAAGGTCTTTGTTTTCAACTTTAGCTTTACATGAGAAATATGATGAGGTGGTCCTCAAGGGGAGAGTCATTTATAATGGGATCGACTACACAAAAGATCTGAATTGAAATTTGAATAGAAGAAGGTCAATGGCAAGCTTGAATATTACTTAAATACTACTCAAGGACAGACTTGAATGATTGAATTTTACTTGCAAGAGAACCATGTTCTGAAGTCGAATACTATTAAACTTCTTGAGTCTTATTTTGGTCTAGGTGTTCCATGTACCCTTTCTAGTCAGTGGTGATCACTGTATATGAATTTGAGGTTGTGTTTTAGGTAAAAATAGATTCTACATTGTACTTTTTTGTTACAACATTGATGGTTTGAGCTACATTACCTTCATGCATCTTATTTTAAGATTTATTGTTTGATATTTATCTCTTACATTGTCTCTTTCTTGTATGTGACAGGAAATGGCGTTGGAATTTGAGAAAGTTAGGCCTAGGTGCTATCTCTTCACATAGATAGTGTCATAACATTAAAGGATAAATAACTAATTTGACAACACTTTCGCTAAGAAAGAATGGGCTCATTCAAGTACATGAAACCATGTTGGTGTTTAGCAAGGATTTCTTGACAAATTTGTATGGTTTGTTTATGTTGGGCACCCTATATGCAAGTTAATTAAATCCAACGTATAGAGTGTTCAATATAAATTGTCAACCCAGCGAAATCTCTTATTTCAAGGATAATGCACACTGTATATGCTTTAAACACTAAGTAGCTGATGTTGTAAATGAATGACCCTACTTTCCTGTTCAACCTAACTCATCCCATAATCTACTTAATATAACTTACCATCTTAAGAATGAAATCACAAATACCTTCTTACAATACTTAATCTAGAATTAAAAGATTTAGGAATTAGACATCTAGATTAATTTTGCAGAATGTTAAATCCTCAATTACCAAGCCATCTAAAGATCCATCTCAATGATCTTAACTCAACTTAATCTAGGAATTCAAAGTGCAGGAATTAAGTTCTACAATTATAAATGTAAAGGAATAAACTACAAGGATCTAAAGGAAACAACAATTGAAAGAACTAGGGATGAACAAGGCTGTCACAGCTATCACACAATTGCATAAGAGAAAGTTAACCTACACACTCAACTGTCACACCACACCACCACAGTTTACAGGGGATGCAATTACTGATCATTCAAATGAACACACGGCAAATTGATGACTATTGCAGCTTATTGTAAATAAATGAATTTATCATAAAATTCAAACCATACAATAGAATAAATAAAATACCTAATTAACTCAGCAATCCTTGTGGGAAGGACGTCCCAACCAGGACGGCCCAACCTTCACACAGAGATGCTGGAAGTAGCACACGTTAGAACAACGAGATCTGAAGAAGATCAAACTCCTTGTATTAAAATGGCAGATGAACACAGAACCTCAGTCACAAATTATACAATATATCCAATTAATTTCCAACCCCTGGCTCAGAATAGTTCCCAGTATTTATACAATTACAATCATAACATCTTCCCACCATTATCAGGTAGCCATGAAGATCTCTAATCTTCAGGCTACCCCAATTACGATAAGCTGTTATAGCCATGGCAAGATGGAAGCAGCAAATATAGGAAGGCTGTTACTTGAGCCAGAAATGACAATCGTGATCAATTGAGAAGATACTCCATGGATTGCAGCTATTCTTGAGCAGCGGTGAACTGTTTCACCCGAATCTGTTGCATCCTGTTGCATCTACCTTTGTACAACTTGTGTGGAATAGTATCCTTTGACCACGTTCTTTGGGAAATGATGGAATGGATGGAAATTATATTAGCAATGAATGTTCATTCCTCTCTTGGCATGTTCAGCCTGCTACACTTGTATCCTTTACATATCGAATTGTCTTTATAAAACCACCATATGTTAGCATAATTCAAGATGTAGAGCCCTGATTACAACAATCCTAAGCATTAATAAAATAAGATAATGATTAACCATACCTGTATGAATTGAAGGACCAAGTGAAGGAAAAAAATCTGTTTAGTGTACATAATGGAGTAGGATGAGGTAAAAAAAGGTAGGTAAAGGTGGTCAAAAAGGGGTCATTTCTGGGCCCAACATCTCCCCCCAACTGTCCTATTGCATGTCCCCATGCAACAACCTCCATTAGTTTGAATCTAAATTTGGCATTGTACTTCGTTCATGGAGAGAAGAAAAGTTATATGGGAATTCAGGCATTCCTTGTTTTTCCAAGAATCCCTTATGGACAACCCAATATCTCCAACACATCTTCTCTTTTGCCTTTGTTAATGAGAAGTCTTCCCTGTATGGTTTTTCTAGCCACCAGATGAGAGGAAATTGGAATTTGAGTCCCATCCAATTAACTCCACATTCCTTCATGCATCCAACATATCCCTCAACCTTGGAAAGTGCATGTTTAAAATTCCTGTAACAGTAGGGATCTCTACTTCTCAGGGTTGAAGAGGCAGCCTGCCATCTATGCTGGCTACCTTCCAAAGCCAATTGTTGATGCTTGGAAATTTGGCTGACACAAGTAGAGATAACCTTTTCTTGAAGTTCCATCAACTGTTGAGTTTGGATGGGACACGTGAGTACATTCTACTGACGAGCAAGGAGAAGATGAGGGTTTTGAGTTTCGCTTCGAATCCAAAGGTTAGAGTGGGACTCATTATGAGAGAAAGTTTGGAAGGATATTTCCAACTGAACATGATTGCTAACAAAGTAGGCAAAATCCCTCAGTTGAACATCACCTAAGAAAGGGATAGGATTCAGATGGCGATCCAAGGGACAAGCCAAATCAAGCAAATAAAGCTCACAAAGCAAGTTCTGCTCCTCAAAGTCACTTTCCAGAAATGTTTCCAGGAATTTAGTTGAGGTCTCTATTTCATACGGTCTCCCTTCTTTTACAGCCCTCATTTTAAACCAAATGAACTACTCAAATAAAAACACATGGTAAGAGGTGGATGGTACTCTGGTACCCAACAATTCCTGAGAAAGAGTATACAACTGATCTTTTTCCACCTGCATGGATTTGAACTTTTTCAGCTCCTTTAGCTCCTTCCGTAACTCTTCCCAACAGAGTTTCTGGGACATGAGTTCTTCTTCCCATCATTCCTTCAATTCCCTGATGGTCTTCCTATGTTCAGCAAGGGAAACCATCCCTTCTTGACACCTCTCCACCTGACTCCTCCACTTCCTCACTTCTATTCTTAGGATTGAGATTTATTTTTTCAACCTCTGGATTTCTTCATCTTCAGCATGTTCTTCATTATCAGAATCCAAATTGACAAAATTTTGAGGAAGTTGAGTCCATACCTTATCATCTGATGTTCCAATTTGAACATCTTGTACTGCCTGCATGGATACTTCTAAAATCACTTATGGGGGTGTTGTTTCTTGTGTAACAACATCCCTTCCTTGAATTTCTCCTGCAACAACTTCAAACATAGGTGCCTCTGAAACAACTTCTGGGGATGATGGTTCTTGTGTAACAACATCCTCTCCTTGGAGTTCTCATATAGCAACCTCAACAGCTGATTGTGAAGGTGTTGGTTCTTGTGTGACAACCTCTTCCTCAGTTTTGATCTCCCCATCTGCCTGATTGTCAGCTGTAGCTTTTATAGGGGGATGAAAGGACACTAGTTCTTGTGTAACAGAGCCCTGCCCTTCTATTTCTTCATGCTGCTGGGGTTGTAGAGTTACTTCCATGTCTTGTGCAATATGGAGTGTTGGGCTCCAATCCACTAGTGTAGATTAGACCTTGAGTTTATGTCAATCCGGAGTTTGTAGACTTAGAGGCATATCCCAAATATAGAGACTCAAAGCTAGACCTAATTGGAAATCTAGTTTACCTATGAAACAAACCTATTGAAAGCTAGAATGTTGTGACTTTGAAATACAAAAACTCCCTTATAGAAGCAACTTCATTTGATCTTTGAGTTAAACAACAATTCATATGTGAAATGTTCTGAGATAAAAAAACAAATTAAACCTAACCCTAAAATATAGATCACGATACTCAGCCTATTATCTCAATATTGAAAGCAGTCAAACATTAATTTTCCTTACAGGAAGACATTCACAATGTATAACTGTCCTCAATAATTCATCATTGAATAGGCAATGCATAGCGATTTGATATTGAATAAGCAGTTTGAACCATTCCTACAGCATGTGAATGATTAAATAATAGAGTTTCTAACCTTGTTTAAACAATCCAACTCGTTCTGCAATGTATGAGTAGTTAAATGAAGAAATCGAATTCTATAGGATTTAATAAAACATACCACTGGCAAAGATATAAAAAGAGGTGTGCAGACTTGGCAAAGGGGGCCCTCCATTGCCTTGTTTACACATGCAGAGAAAATCATAGAGCTCTAAACTTCAATTGCATTCACCATATCGAATTGAGCATACACAGTAATCAAATCCATAGTCTTGATTTCAGAACTATATGTTTATGATCCAGGAGGTTTTTTTCATATGTAAAATCAAATACTTATACAATTTTAAAAAACTGGAAATGCTACAAATATAGAAGACTAATAATGTTATGCGACCTTCGAGATCCTCCATCAGATCCATCAGAATAGGTAAAATCATAACTGTCATATTTTTATGCTAAGTGGTAGCACAGGTGGTCATCTTTAACTGGCATTGACTCGACACCTGTGAGAACCGTATCATCTATTCGTTAGAAGTTTAACCATCCTTTGACATCGAGGATATTTCTCCCATCTCTTAGTTTATGCCTAGCTGGCCTGCAAGTATCCAACCTAGGAGAAATTACGGGAAGTTAGCACATTCTGTAATTTTGAATGAAACCTTAATTTAAATGCCTTAAAAATATCATAATTCAATTTGTTAAGAAGCAACAACATTTGTACCTTTGACCAAAGTTTTGTGAATGAAATTAAGGTTTTATGGATCAGTATGAAGGTTTATGGAGGAAACTAGAAGGTATTTAGATGACAAAAATAGGTCAAAATGGTGCCCAACATGGAGCTGTTCTTCATGGATTTCAGTGTCCCCCGAGGATTGTGATTGCATTTGTTCATCCTCTCCTAAATCCAAATCAGGAATTATATCCATTTCGGGATTGAGTTCCTCCTGCTGCCTGAGAATCTCCACAAAAAATTCTAGGGATGTTGGTTCTTGTGTGACAACATCCAGGTTAAATTCCTCATTTTTCTGCTGTTGGGGTTCCATTTCTATTAATTCTGTGTCCTGAGACGGTTCACGAGTCACAGCGCAGAATTATTCGTTAAAATCAGGAATATTTTCAACCTCTAGTTCATCTACCCCAATTTGGGTGGAAACTTCAACAAGAATATTCAGGGATGCTGGTTCTTGTGTATTAGTGCCTTGTTCAACTTCATCATCATCCTACTGTTGGGGTTCCATTTCTATTAGTTCTGTTCCCTGAGACGGTTCAGGAGTCATGACATAGACTTTTTCACTAAAATCAAGAATAATTTTAGCCTCTGGTTCATCTGCCCCAATTTGGGTGGCAACTTCAACAGGAATATTCGAAAATGATGGTTATTGTGTATCAGCACCCTGTTTATCTACTACTTCCCATCCTTCACCATCCTTCTAGTTAGATTGTCCTTCTTTTGTTGGTTGTGACTGTAATTGTTCATTTTCCCCCTTTTTTGTACCAGGGATCATTTCTGCATCCCTCACTTCTATCTTCGGTGCTTCTTGTCCTTGTACTTCCACAGCTACTGGTGCGGGTTGTTGTGTCACAAAGGCATGAACTATGAATTTGTAGCCTGACTAGTTAAATATTTCTCCACACATAGGGCATACCACTCGTTCTTCCTCCTCACCATCCTCGGCAGGAGGTGATCCTTCTAATCGGTTTGCAGCTTCAACCAGTGTGTGTAGCTTCCTTTCTACATGCTTCCTTCATACTTCCTTCCATTTTTCTAGTTCTTTTCAAAGTGATTGTACTTCTTCTTTTAATAGACCATTTTCATACAAAAGTCCCTCAATTTGAGGTTCTTCTGCATCTGGTTCCTGTGGGGCATCATTTGCTTTGGGTCTTAGAATGGGGAATTCAATCTGTGCTTCTAGGCTTGCCCATCTTTCCCGTGCTGCTTCAGCTACTGTAACTGACCTGGTTCCTTTTCTTCTTATTGGTAGTGATGCATGTATCTCTTCTTTTGATCTCGTTCTTTTCTTTTGTGGTGCAGGAATCTCTAGATTTGTAGCTAATGTGGAAGGAATATCTTCTATCTTAGCGTTTTCATGTTCTTATTCAATCAGAGTTCCCCCCCCATTCAGGGGAAGATTCAATGGTAAACACCTCTATGTTTCCTTCTGTTATCGTGGCTCTAACATCCTTGGCTTCATGTGTTGCAGCATCTAATGTTGCTCCAGCTTCAGCCTCTACTGTCAGAGCCTCCATATTATTTAATCTCTCCACATGGTTTTCTCTTGCATTCTAATCCAATTCTTCTGCTTGGTCATCTGACTGATCATCCGATCCAGTCTCATCTCCCCCTGGGGCCAAACTAAATTAGAGGGAGTCTGATCCTCCTGTTTCTCCTCATCTCCCCCGAATTGTACATGCTCCTCTTGGTTTTGAACATCCCCCAAGAGTACAGGTACTTCTACTTCTGACTCTATTGGAATGCCAAGCAAAAGGGCAGGTTCCTGCTTTATTTGAATTTGACCTGTGAATTGCTCCCAAGTTTGGTTCCTTTGAGCTAATGCCCTTAAAATTATTAATTTAATTAGGCCATGGTGGGTAAGGGGGGAGTTTGGATGCTTGGTTATTCTAACAAACCCTACCATATGGTGTAGGTCATTAAATAGATAAAATTAAATGTTTAGTAAGGCCCTATGGTGTAGATAAGATAATAGAGAAGTTCAGAATAATAAATAGTTTGATACCTACCTTCACAGGAGATATACTTCTTGAGGAAAACTGCTACTTGATCCCATGGCCGAGGCAGTGACTGTAACGCTATCCCTATCCTTGACTGATGAATTTTCTCCCCCTCTATGAGAAAATCCTGTACTGTAGCAGCATTGGGGGTTCTTTGACCAAACCGGGCTCTTCCCACCTGAGGAAGGATGGTGACTTCAGCCACTATTGTTTCAAAGACTTCTATATGTAACCCCTTAACCTCTGAGTGGGTTTCTGTAAGATTTAAGGAAAATTGTAGAGCTGTCTCTCGATGAAACCCATTCAAACGTTGGAAGAATTCAGTCCAGGCCGCAGCTTCAAAAATAGCGAAAACTTCAGCATTTCTTCTCAGTTCTCGCGTATTTGGAGGTTCATGCCGAGCTGGGATACCCATGTTTGTTTGAATTCAGAATTCTTTATCAGTCTGACAGATTACAGGTCCCGACAATGGAGGTTAAAGTACAGAGTATGCGTGAACAACTTAGAGTGGAGTTAGGTAAATTTGAAAAGTTAAGAGCATGGAAATGTTTGGAAATTTATCCCAAATTAGGAAATGTGGCAGTTATCAAATAAGCTTAAATGGCAATTAAGTCATACAAGTGGACAGTTAACGGTATGCGGGAGTAATAATGGGCATGGAAAGGAAGGTATGATTAATGTTGTCAAATCTAGTTAACGCTTAATCAAGTAAATAATCAGAACCATATCTTTGGAAATATGCGATGAATGGCGACCTTTGAGAATAGTAAAGTGTGTGAAGTGCATCCATTTAAATTTTATTGTTGCAAGTGTGCTGTAATGACCTTTTCTCTCGGCAGACCAAAATCATCTTGTCAATCTTGTCGGAAACATAATGAATGCTGTGAAGTAAATTGGAATCACCAGCATCAAGAATTGGGGCCAGATCTGGAGGAATCGCCAACCAAGGTTGTAAAGAGTTTTGTCAATATTGGAGGCATCACAGCCTCGGGCCATAGAGAAATCAAGTAGTTGGGTGGATTCATAGCCATGAACCATAGAAAAATTAGCCAGTTTTGGTGGAGTCACAGCTGCCAGAAAAGGTAAAAATTGTAAAAATGGAAGAGGTAAAATTGGGAAAGATTGAAACGGTGTCGCAGCTGCTGAAAAAGGTAAAAGTGGGCAAGATTGAAACAATGTCATAGCTGCCAAAAAAGGTTAAAAAAAATGGGCAGAATTTAAACAGAGTCGCAGCCGCGCGGGACGGAAAAAAGGAATTAAGTTACGGTGTTGCAGCTGCACGGAACGGGGTAAAGGGCGGTATTTTATGGTGTTGCAGCTGCAGAAAAAAAAAAAAATAGGCAAAGTTTTACGATGTTGCAACTGTGCGGAATGGGGTAAAGGGAGGTATTTTATGGTGTTGCAGCTGCAGAAAAACAGAAAAATAGGCAAAGTTTTACGGTGTTGCAGTTGTGCGGAACGAGGTAAAGGGTGGTGTTTTACGGTGTTGCAGCTGCAAAAAAACGAAAAAATAAGCAAAGTTTTACAGTGTTGTAGCTGCAACAAATTGTTCAAGGAGTTTTATTCTGATGAAGGAAGTTACAAAAGCACGACCCTGGTTGTTGGGCTCGATCATGACCATTGCTCCTTAGGCACATCCCTGTACATATTCTTTTTAAAAAAATGGATCAAGTGCAAAGGAAAAAGATAAAAATAATAGTAAAAATATCAATTTATTTAGGTACAAAAATTTATGTAAGATTTATAGCGATTATCTAAAGATTGACAGGGGCAAAGAAAGATTCCTGCCCTTGTTCTAACTGGTATTCCAAATCAGCTGTAATTTGTGAAGTGAAGGTGTCCTTCGAAATGGGCTTATGGTACAGTCGTAGCCTGTGACCATTAGCAAATAATGGTGCATTATTCTCATCAATGGTTACTAGGCATACTGTACCATTATCAAATACTCTGTCTACCAAGTATGGGCCCAACCATATTGTGCGTAACTTACCCCTAAATTCCCTTTTGAATCTTGAATCGTATAATAATGCCCAGTCTCCTTCACAGAAGGCTTTCTTTTTGATGAATCAGTTGTGCCAATTGGATCTCTATTGCTGGATTAATACTTTCCGATCCATAGCAGCTAAACATTTCTCATCAAGTTCATTCAATTGATTCAATCTTCTCTTCTAGGCTTTAGTCACATCTAAGTTTACCTCTGTAGCTATATTCAAAGTCTTTATTTCAAATTCAATGGGGAAGACAACACTTTTCCCATACACCAAGTCATAAGGAGAGAAACCTGTAGTATTGCGCCAAGTAGTATGATATGCCCACAATGCTTTCGAAAGTCTATTAGCCCAGTCTTTATGATGGCTCCTGACCATTTTGGTAAGGATGGTTTCAATAAATTTGTTAGTGCTTTCCACCTGGCCATTGTCCCGGGGATGGTATGGTGAAGCTATCCGGTGCTGAATATGGTACTTCTGTAGCAAAGCTTCAAATTGATGCGACACAAAATGAGGTCCTCCATATGTAACCAGTTCCTTAGGTACTCCAAAACGGGTAAATATTTCACCATACCGGAAATCGATCACATCCTAGTCATTGGCTTTCACCAAAGCCACATATTCTACCCATTTCGTCAGGTAGTCGATACAAACCAAGATGTAGGATTTCTACCTAGAATAAGGGTTGATAGGGCCAACAAAATCTAAGGCCCATCTGTCAAAATGTTCAACCACCAGTTGTGGTTGAAGAGGCATTTGATCCAATATGTTAGGTTGGCCCATCCTCTGGCAGCTATCACAATACTAGACATATTGTTTTGCATCCCTAGAAAGGGTCGGCCAATAATAGCCCATTCTCAGTGCTTTGTTTCATGTCCTCTTGTCTGTAAAATGTCCCCCACAAGGCTCGTCATAGTAGGCCTTCAGAATATGGACTATTTCATGTTCTCTTACACATCTTCTGATATCAAGATCAAGGCCTGTGTAGAATAGATGACTGTCTATCCAACAATACCTGGCACTTTGTTGAATGATTTTCCTCTTTTCTCTTTTTGACAAATATGCTGGAAGATTCCCTGCAGCCAAGTAGTTAGTGACATCTGCATACCAAGGGGAATGAGCTGAAACTGCAAATAAGTGTTCATCTGGAAAAGAGTCCTCAACAGGTAGATTATCATCATTGTTAGTAAAACGAGATAAGAAATTAGTGACAACATTTTATTTTCCAGTTTTGTCTATAATGGTGATATCAAATTCCTATAATAATAACATCCATCTAGTTACACGAGCATTTGTAACAGGTTTATTCATTAGATACTTGATGGCCGAGTGGTCAGTGTGCACAAAGGTAGGATATCCAGTGATCATAATGTCGTAATTTGTTAATGGAGTAAACAATGGATAAAAACTCCTTCTCGATAACAATATAATTAAGTTCAGCAGGGGATAAGTTTTTGCTAATATAATAAACTGCATAAGGTGCTTGACCATCATGCTGTCCTAAAACTGCTCCAATGGCGGTATCAAAGGAATCTGAAGAAATGTGAAAGGGTAGGGCCCAATTGGGCCCTCTTAGGATGGGAGCTATGGACAGCTTCTCCTTAAGTTTAACAAATGCTATCTGGCATGCCTCATTCCAAGTAAATTGCACATCCTTCATTAACAATGAAAACAAAGGAGAGGCAAGTTTGGAAAAGTTTTCTNCTTATTTTTAAGTTCTAGGACTAGGTATATTTTTTATTACCCTGATTTTAGAGGGGTCTACCTGGATGCTATCAGCAGAGATAAAATGCCCCAACACTACTGCTTCACTCATCATCATATGGCACTTTTCAGTACTCAAAGATAGCTGGGTCTGCTCGCAGTGTGTTAAAACATTTTCCAAGTTTTTCAATGCTTGTTCAAAGTCTTTGCCATAATGAGTAAAATCATCCATGAAAATTTCCATACTATCATTAACCAATTCTAAAAAGATGCCAATCACAACTCTTTGAAATGTCACTGGTGCATTGCATAAGCCAAAGGGAAGTACTCTGTATGCAAAAGTTCTCTAGGGACAGGTGAAGGTAGTTTTATCCTTTTCTTCAGGAGCGATCTGGATTTGATTGTACCCGCTAAACCCATCTAGGAATGAAAAAAACTTCTTTCCGGATAAGGTGTCAAGTACTTGATCAATGAAAGGCAGGGGAAAGTGATCTTTCTGTGTTGCCTTGTTTAGCTCTCTATAGTCCACACAGAATCTCCATTTACCATTCTTCTTGGGTACTATCACGAGTGGAGACACCCACTTGCTGTCTGAAATGGGATATATAAATCCTGCTTCCAAGATTTTCTGAATTTCTTCCTTCACTATGTCCCTAAGATTGGGATTCATTCTTCGTTGAGGCTGGCACCTAGGCTGGGAGTCACTTTTGATATAAATGTGGTGGGTGCACAAATTAGAAGGGATTGCCTTCATGTCTGTGTACTCCCATGCAAATGCTCCCTTGTGTTTTTTTAAGAGAGTGATTAGGCGTTCTTGTTCATCTAGGGCAAGACTGGGATTGATATTCAGGGTTCTTGTAGATTCTACCTTGACAAGAACACTTTTTGAATTTTTCAACACTGGAACTATGTGAGTATCACTGACTAATGTCTCTCTGTGAGATTTTCTCTTTCCCCTTCACCTAGAGTAGCATTCAGGATCTGATGAATTTTCTTATTGATAAAAGTGGGTTCACTGATGAAATTATTAATGGCATCATATTCAATTTCATCTTTAAAAGTCAAGGCCTTCCCTATCATTAATAATGGTTGAACGCCCTCTTCTTCCTCTGGCTCCATCCATAACAGAGTTTTAGCTTCTAAGTTCATCCGAGCTGGAGGATAGAGAGTCACGGTTCTTTATCTTGGTGCCATCTGATATGGTCATAGACCTAGACCGACATCTAATGCAAACATCAGCTGTAGCTAACCAGGGCCTTCCTAGGATCAATGGGTGTCCCCCTAGTTGTGACTTAGGTTGTAAAACCAAGAATTCAGTAGTATATTCCCACTAATCAACTGAGATAATGAGGTCATCCAAGATTCCTTCAGGTTTAATAGTGGATCTATCTACCAGTTCTAAAACGGTAGGAGTTGGCCCAAGATTAGTGAGCCCAAGTTTCCTTATAGTTTTAATGGTCATGAAATTAATTGCTGTGGCTAAGTCCACCAGTACGTTGGGTATTTGTGTGCTCCCAATCTGCACTGTGATAGTGGGTTTCCCAGGATCATCGTATTTGGCCAAGAGGGTTTTCCCCATTATTAATTCAGATAATTTCCCTATGACATGAACAATGGGAGGATCCATGGGTTTTCTTCCTAGTTTCCTTGTGCACATATCCCAAATAGTTATGGCATAGATAGGTACATTTTGAAGGGCCCAAAGGAGTGGAATTTTAACATATATATTTTTTAACTCTCCTAAGAGGTTAAATTGAGGTTTTCCCACTACCTTCGGTAATATTAATCTTTTAGGGTATGGTGGTTCCCTACTCAATTATGTAGGTTGTGTGTCGATAAATGTGTCTTCTTGTGTTTCAACCAGCATATTGGTAGGATGTTCAGCACCTTCAATAATGGGGGTCATTGTATTGGATAAATACTATTGGTTCATCCTTTCTTCACACACATAGGATGGAACATCCTCAATGACCAAAGGCTCCACTACCCTCCCTGATCGTAAGTGGATGTCGTTGCAGGTTACTGGGGTAATGGAGTAAGCGGGCATGTTGGCAGTCTCAAACTGATGGACTGCTTTATTATTTTGGTTGGGTTTAGGTTGAGCAGGCAGCTCTGGTCATATCGGCATATTGGGGACAACATTATTCTGTAGTTACAGCTGTGACTGCTAATAAGGCTGAGGGTATTGTTGAGGAGGGTACGATTGATGATGAAACATTTGATGTGGAAGCTATTGAGGAGGTTGGTTATGGGGAAATTGGTTCCCTGGATGGAAGTTCCTCGATCCAGGAGACCAATAATTTTGTTGGTTTGGTGGGTGTGTCCAAGGGTTCCAGGAGTTAAAATTTTGCATCGGAGGTTGATAGGGATACCATTGATGGTTAGAATAAGATGAAGGGAATTGTGTATTCATGTGCTGCATATTATTCCAATTATTCACGTTATTTGGAAATGGAAACAAGTATGGATCCATACCTTGATTTCGAGGCTTCCAGGGATTTTTCTGTGCAATAAAGTAGGCCAGTTCCACCTCTAGAGTTGATGCCTGCAAAACTGCCTTCACTTGAGGTAGTGAAGGGCATTCTCTTGTGTCATGGTTCAGCTTGCATAGCTGACACACTTCTACCTTGTCGAGCGAGCACTCCTTCAGAGGGTGGTTCTTCCTACATTTAGGGAAGAATATACCATGTGTGAGATCCTCTATTGCTTGTTTTTGCTTTTCCCTTAGGACATCTATTTCTGAGGAGATGGAGCTCATCATTTCTGTCTTGAAATTTTCAAGGAGATTTCCTATTTCTACCCGGGTGGCCCCTTCTTTAGATGAATTTTGTGTTTTTTTCGAAGACATCATGTTCTAATTTTCCCTGTTTGTCCCATTTGTTGTTCCTGGAAGATCCCCTGAATACCTTTTGCATAGTTCAATGATCTTTTCAAAGGACTCCTTTGAGATATCCCCCTTTACTAACAGGTTCAACATGTCTAGGAAATCTTCCCTAATCCCATGAAGTAGGATTATTTTGAGCACATCTAACCCCATATTAGTCTATCCAACTCTCTGCACATTATATAAAATCCTTTCAACAAAATATTCCATACTGTAATCGTCCTTTTGTACCATTTTAAACGGTTCTTCTCTCTTATCCTTGGTATTGCAATACTCTTGATATTTCTCCAGGAACACCTGTTTCATCCAGTCCCAGGTAATGATGGTTCCCCCACCTAGGCTCATGAACCAACATAATGCATTGTCCTTCAGAGTGGCAGGAAATATTTTCAGCTTCTGTGCATTGGTGGTGTAGTCGTAGCTACGATAGAGGATGCCAAATTCAAAAAGAAATTCATCTGGATCCTCTGCCTCTTTTCCATAAAAATGAGGCAACACTGATGGCGATATATTTTTTATGGGGGCTATCCCCTCTGGCTGTTGAATTGGGAACTGGAGTGTAGCAACAGTCCCTTCAAGTGGGGAGTTACCCTCATGATGCTGATTTTCACCCATTGCTTCTTTGTGACCTTTAGGATCACGTATGTTGCTCATGTCTTCTTCTTCTTTATCCTCTTTGTGCTTCCACTGATCGTTAATTTTTTTATGGAACTGTATCCACTCCTCTTCAGTCACAACCTTCCCGTTAATGTGATATATGAAATCTCAGTTAGTTGATCCTGCTATACTAACTGTGTCTTCCTCCGCAAGGATATCCAAGGGTGTTGCAGCTCCTTGTGTGTTCTCCACTATGGAAACTGATGCTGCCACTCCAGGGGTAACTAGGCTTCTTCTAATAGGTGTTTCCTCATGGCGATCCCAAGTAGAATATTTAGTCCTATCAACCAGATCGTCAATGAATGTTCTTCTTCCCAATGTTGGATTTCACCCACGACCTCTACCACCTGCAATGTTAGTGTTCTGTGGGGTTCTGGAATTTATAGGAATGTCACATTGTACCCTTCTCGTATTCATGCAACCCAAAACATGCAAAATTAAAAACTGAAGAAAAATGAATAAATATAATTACTGGATGCAATTACTATGGTGTCTAATAATTATCCTCCGCGGCAATGGTGCCAAAATGTTGGGCACCCTATATGCAAGTTAATTAAAGCCAACATACAGAGTGTTCAATATAAATTGTCAACCCAGGGAAGTATCTTATTTCAAGGATAATGCACATTGTATATGCTTTAAACACTAAGTAGCTGATGCTGTAAATGAATGACCCTACTTTCTTGTTCAGCCTAACTTATCCGATAATCTACTTAATCTAACTTACTGTCTTAAGAATGCAATCACAAATACCTTCTTACAATCCTTAATGTAGAATTAAAAGATTCAGGAATTAGACATCTAGATTACTTTTGCAAAAAGTTAAATCCTCAATTACCAAGCCATCTAAAGATCCATCTCAATTATCTTAACTCAACTTAATCTATAAATTCAAAGTGTAGGAATTAAGCTCTACAATTATAAATGTAAAGGAATAAACTGCAAGGATCTAAAGGAAACAACAATTGAAAGATGATAACATATGGTGGTTTTATAAATACAATTTGAGATGTAAAGGATATAGGTGTATCAGGTTGAGCATGTCAATATAGGAATGAACATTCATTGCTGAGATAATCGCCATCCATTCCATCGTTTCCCAAAGAACGCGGTCAAAGGATACTATTCAATGCAAGCTGTACAAAGGTAGCTACAACAGGAGTTTTAATTGATACTATTCGCTGGGCTATACAACAATGAATAGATCCATTCTTTGACGGTGAACAAGGAGTGGTTACATATTTTGGAATGCAATTTTATGTTTGGTGACTCCACGAAGGAAGAATCTACGTAGAATCTCGTTTTTTTTTATTCCTCACAATATGAATGGCAAGTTTAGTTGTTGATCTAGTTTCTTCATCAAATAAGATGACAAATTTTGTGGCAGACTTTGTTTTTCTTCAAGGTTTAAAGAAATTAACAGTTATGATATCTGAAGATGAATGGAATGAGGTCTTTCCTTAAGCTATGTCTTCTTATTTGAATTCTTATAACATTTTTTATGGACATGATATATTTAGTTGTTTATAATAGAAGCTTCTAGAGGAACTTGTAAAAGAATATGAAAGTTTGTTGGTTCAAAAAAGGTTCCTTATTTCTTCTTGGCATAGTAGCACTTTTAAAGATTTTTATGATGATCAACATGAAGAAATTCTCCATTATGGAAAAATTGTGGATGCATTTTTCATTAATCCAAATGTTTCTAGCAATTTTGGTTATGATGCAATTGATGTTCCAAAAACTATTAAAGATCAATCTATCCATGATAATTATCTTGACAATGACAAGGAAAGGTTCACGGCAGCACGAATGGAGCTCCTTAGTACTAATCCATCATATGATATTTTTGAATCCGAGTCATTAGAGGAGCCTTTGAGCATGTTTTCTTTCTCACCAGACTATGACCAGCAGATTGTAGATATCATTGAGCCCTTGGTTTTCAGTCTTGAACAAGAAGTCGAAATGAGAAGCCATGGAGGAGTGGGAGATGAAAATACACAAAATATATTATTTCTTTTGAGCAAGAAAAATATATAGTTGTCCATGATTTATATGAACTTCCATTTATAATGATTTTCCATTGTCTAGAATTTTATTTTTTCCGATTAATGGCATGGAGGAAATTTAGTGTATGATACACTTGTTGGCATTCTTACAATGGCAATATGATATTACATGATCAAATACTTGAGCTGGTTATATTAGGTGTTGTATATAAATAATCTTTCCATGCAAGCATTTAGTTCCAATTTAAGTTTGTTGCAGTATGTTTTTCAGTGTGTTAGTATTTCCAGTTTTCAATAAGTAGCAGATGGTGATCTCCATGCATGAAAAGGGGTACAATTTGTAAGAATGAAATGGAAACAAAACATAGTGGAGAATGGTTCTGCTATTTTTCAGTTTTCAGTTGTAGGATAGCTTGGTTTGTATTATGTGGTCAGTTTCATATTGAAGAGTGTTTTTGTTCATATGAGCAAAATGAGTTGCAAGGAGAGAGGTTGCATAGATGGAAAAGAAAGGCACTTGGTTTTTAGGTTCTTGTAGCCTCGTAGGGAGGACTCCGTCCCCATCCATAGCTAGATGTTGGTACCAAATTCTACCTCATCAAAATTTTCAGCTTAAAGCAACAAAATCGATGGATTTTCCAAAAGTGTTCACCATGGGAAATTATGGAAGCAAAAAGTTGTATACTTGTAATGGACTTGTTACTTGAATCTTGAGATCCTACATCTAATGTTGCATTGGCTTCGATGTTTTTGTAGGATTTGGTCATCTTCCCATCAAATCCAAAGTAATTCCATCAATTTTGTTGAGCTTTCGTCAGGTTTGTGTCAATTTCGCTAAAAATTTTCCAAGCCTCAAATCTTCGCTCAAAGTTTTTCAAATCTTGTCACTAGAAAATATTAGCCTAGTAATTCTCATTATGTATTTATTTTTCAAAATCCAAAGTCTCACTTATTTTTCCCCTCTCCATTTGAATTTTCAAAAGTTTTATTTTTGAGTTTTACCTAATCTCACTTAAATTAAAGAATAGATTATTTTATTTTAAAAATAAAATCTTTTTAAAGATTATTATTATGATTTTGTATTTAATATAAAAACAAGTGAGTGGCGATATTTTAACCAACCCAAACTCAAAAGTCTAAATTGAAGGTCTAATTCATATGTCACAATATTAGTACAAAATAAAAAGGGTTTTTATTACTACTTTTTAATTTGCAGCTGTGATCATTTATTTTATTATTTTCTCTTTGAAATGTTTTTATTAGTCAAACAAAGGTATGTCAAACCAAAAATATATGGTTTGGACATCATCCTTCACTATTTGGTTAATTCTCCACAAGTCGAATAAAAAATACCACTCGATATGTCAAACCCAAGCTTTATTTTAAATCTATAATCTTCATCTTTAGTTTTGTCATTTTTGCAAAACTTCATTTGGGCCGTTGATCTCCAAGCCCATACCTCCAAGCCGAATCTGAGCTCAAGAGTCTTACCCCCATTTTTCAAAGCACTCACACTAAATGCCAAGGGGGAAGTCCAATGAATGTGGTATGCTCAACGTGTTGTTTCAATGCACATATACCTATGTTTAAAACTCCAAGCATGTGGGATAATTCCCATGATGTAAACAAAATGCATCATGCATTCAAAGACCAACGGTGACAAGTATGCTAGGTAAACGTATTCTTGATGGCACTAAAGGAGATCCCATGGGGCATGGAACTTAGCGCAACTATAATATTTCTCCCAAGTGTTATATAAGCACTAAAGCAACAAAGTTTTATAGATGAATTCTAGTGAAAGGAGACGAGAAAAGCATTTGAGATGGATAAACGCTCACAACACCCGAGGAAGATCCTACTAAATTCTTATGTGCTACTTGTCATCTATCATATAGAGCAGTGACCAACTGTGAAGGTGCAAACTAAGATGTAAGTCAAGTATCTTTAGACTTGTCAATTGTCAAGTCGAAGCGTCAAAGTGCAGATGTTAAAAGCATCCTTATACCTTATCGAGTGTCATGAATAAATCTTACAGAGAAACTAATTTTGAGATGAAGTGATGTGTAGCAGCTGCATTTTTTTATTATGAAGATCACTTGGATACGAAATTGGAGAATTTACAATGAAGGAATGGTCATATTGGAATGACCTTAGAGAAGAAGCGAGTTGGAGATCCTGCAAATTGATTGTGAAGGAAAACGATTGAGAACTTACTGGACTTGAATATTGGTGATCATTTGAAGGTCACCTTGTGCACTAGTGTAAAAGTTCAAAAAAAATCTCCAGAAACCTTTTTTGACCATCATGCTAGTGTTTACAGAGTGGAAACCACAGAGGGGATGTTGACATATTAATCACAGGAACAAGAACTAGAGTAACAATTATCGGTGTTAGTTGATACTTGAAAGGCAAAATCGAGACAAGAAGATTAGTGGACACCATTTATATAGAGAGATTCCACAATGGTTCCTTTTGCTCTTGGGAAAAACACAATTTGACTAACAAAAAGTATAATCTAAGTTTCAATAAATTAAAACAAAATATATAATCTATATTTCAATAAATAGAGATTCCAAAATATTTCCATTAAGCACTTCCATTATGATGTATTTTGACAAATATATAATATATATTTTTATAAGTTTGTTTCCATTTTTATTTCCCACTTGCTTTATGTTGTTTCCTTTTTAAGTTTTTGTACACTTTAAATTGAATTACTTTATGTAAAGAGATTCTACAATGTCTCTTTTTACACTTAGAAAAAAGTAGTGTTTTAACAAAATGTATAATCTAATTTAGATAAATTAAAACAAAATATATAATCTATATTTCAATAAATAAATAGAGATTCCAAAATGTTTTCATTGACACCACTTGGAAAAAGCACAATTTAATACAATGTTTCCATTTACACTTCTTACAAAAAGCACATTTTGACAAAAAAATATAGTATAAATTTGTTTCTATTTTTCTTTTCTTTATGACGGTTTCCTTTCTCTTTCTCTTTCTCTATAAGCTTTCTCTTGGCATGCTTTTCACAATTTCTCCGTTGCCAACATGTTTTCTCCATTGTATTGTAGCTTAACTTCTCAATACAATTGCATGCTTCTCAATTGTAAAAACATAACCTTAAAGACTCAAGACTCCAACATCACCTCAATAGAACAAAGAAAATGTACACAATTGCATGCTTCTCAATACAATTGCATAATGGCATGCTTATGCTTCTCAATTGTATTGTAGCGTAACTTCGTAATTTCTCCATTGCATGCTTTAAACTTTCTCTTTAAGCTTTTCTTGCTTTAAGCTTCGTAATTTCTCCATTGCATGCTTTTCACAATTTCTTTTAAAACGACCATTCGCAGCATGCTTCTCCAGTTTATTGTATCTACTACATTCAAGAGCGTCAAGCATTTCCGTTTCTGGCAATTACTGGCATTTCCGTTTCTGGCCATTACTGGCATTCTGGCATTCTCCATTGGCATTTCCGTTTCTGGCATTTCCGTTTTGATTGGCCGTCTTTCTACGGTAGGAAAACATCACTTAATATAGTAATTAGAATGAAATGTGGATTCTTTTTTGATAGATATTGACGATCTAAAATTTTGAAATGTGCAGGTGGGTCTAGTCTCACTAACAGTCACTATTACAGAGTGGATCTACATTACATATTACAGAGTGATATTTCCATACTTTGTAACTTCTGATTGGATTTTTTGAGATTTTCCATCTGATATGTGCTCTCCGCATTAAAGGTACATTTTCTTTGGGTTTCAAGTGTAGGTTCATTTTTTTATGCATCATAATTTACAACACCTCTTCTTGCTTTCTTGGCTTTTTGTTCTAACTTTTTCTGATTCTTTGTTAATCCCCAATTTACACTTTAACCAGCCCTAAGGACTCAAGAATTTAGGGGAAATATGGACTTAATATTGTAAGTGGGAAGCAGGGCATAGTACCATATTTCCAGGGTCGATGGTTATCAAAATGAGAGTACTCTTGGGATTGATTTCTGTGTTAATAATTTAAACTTGAAGTAGAAAACAGTCCAATCCTTCAAAAACATAAAAACAGATTTCTTCACCATATGAAAAGGTGCGCCCCTGCATGCATAATACTTATAAGTGTAATCTCATCCATGGCTTCTTCCATGCAGTGATGTGCACTCTTCATAACCTCCAAAGGTGTACCTTTTGCTGGCCCTTGATTTTCTGTCATCTTTCTAGATGACAACGAAAATTAACGAGCCCTACGAGCTTTAGAGTTGATGTCTTCTAGTACCTTTTGCTGTCTGTTGAATTTCTCTGTAGATGGCAACGAAAATTAACAAACCTGATTTGCAGGTTTTAATAATGATAGCTATGCAATATACAGGTTTTACCCAATTTTGGTCAAATCATGTAAACTTGCTTTTGGGAGTTGTTGCAAGATATTTTGCTAATGGTGCAGGAAAGTTTAATGCGTTGTGATTCCTCTGGAAGTGCAGGTGTATGCTGTGATAGCTAAAGTGCAGGTGTATGCTTGGAAATGACAGTGTTGGAACTCTCAAATATTTTGTCAAATATTGAATATTCATCTATGCTGTGCCATTGCTATTACTTAAGTCGATGAATATTATGAGACATGATAGGATTTAGTTATTATTACTATTTTTTTTTGGGTGAATCATAGAGACCACCAGAACATTACATTATAAGACCTACAAAAAATAATAGCTTGTTATTTTTTCCAGCGCTTGCATATATATATAAATATTACATTTTTCTCCTGCTCCTCTATCTAATCCGAGTCCTGAGTATGTGCACTCAGTAGATTCTATATGACATAGAGGAGAAGGTCTATCTAATCCGAGTCCTGAGTATGTGCACTCAGTAGATTCTATATGACATAGAGGAGAAGGTTGTATTGCAGTGCTTGGCTAGAGGTTTCAGAAATATAGTCTATCTACCTACTACACACCGACCACGGTCCTAGTCCTGAGTATGTGCACTCAGTAGATTCTGTGTACTCAGTAGATTCTATATGACATAGAGGAGAAGGTTGTATTGCAGTGCTTGGCTAGAAGTTTCAGAAATATAGTCTATCTACCTACCTACACACCGACCACGACCAAAGCCACACCACTATCCATTATGGCCACCGCTACACCCATCTATCTACCTACCTATAATATCTGAGAGTGTGTTCCTTGTTGTAGGAATGTTTTTTTTTAACATTCCGGGGTTAAATGTTTGGAACGTATATGACTCTATGAAGTGAGTCTGATGGACCATAGTAAAAACACTCACATAAAAGAATATCCAAACCATGCCATGAGTCAGAGTCAGAAATTGGAGCAGTCTATAAATTTTTTATATATTTATTATTATCGTATACTATAAGTGGCTATCCAATAGCCATAAATGGAAAGACACTAGTTCAACTTATAAGAACTTTCGTTCATTTAGATCCTCCAAGGTTATTGAAATGGAAGCGAAAATTCAACCTGTAACCAATTGATAAGCACGAACGTAATGAATTATGAACTAAATCTAACATCAAATGATAGCCTTAAACACAAAGGTAACTAATCGTAATTTTTCCCTTAGCAGTGGATGCCAAGTAGTGTATTCACCTAGCATGTTTGTCCGGGTATGATGTCTGTCATGCTTGATTCGTCATGGTTCATACAAAAAAACATTACAGGTAAGAAGGCCAACGTCCCAACAATATCCCTGTCGTATTTTTTGTAAATACACTCATTCACACAATCACCTCCCATCACAAAGAACCTCAAAGTCATTGGAGTTCCAATCCATGCCCATTTCCCTAACTACCTTTATTTCATTATTGACTTGTTTCTCATAGATTTTAGCCTCTTCAACATGCACAATTGTTGATACCATCAGATTGTTGTGATACTTATTATTATCAAGACTGACACTTTCTGTGAGTATGTCCAATTAGAAAATAAACTACAAAACTTGTCCATAGCCCAACAAATGTAATATATTTTCTAGATAAACTATATTGCATGAGTTGAATAAATCAGAGCTTAGAAGATAAGTTCGAGTTGGTAGCCTGCTTAGAACCCAAAGAATTTGGTGAAATGAAAGGGATATTCACCATCCTCAGTTTCATCTTCAATACCACGGACAAAAGAATAAACATCTAGCCCATGATTGTTATCTTTTACAAAATCTACTTTTTCAAATTATTTAATGTAATGATCTACTTTTACCCTAAAATATGATTGATCAAAGTTGAATTGAGACCCCAAGCATTTACTGGTCTTTATGTGCACTAAAAATAATGTCAAGTTGTTAACCTGAATAATAGTAGGAAATCAACAATCAGTTATACAACCTTAAGTGCATGAACTTCAATGGTCTCTCATCAAGTTAAGACTGCCCAAGGAAATTTAGAGATCAAGTCGTTACTGTCTTTCAGCTTCTTATTAGAAACTAAAAGTGAAGATAAAAGTGGAATTGGAAAATGTTAAGTGCCATGGGAAAGAATATTACTAGGTGTAAGGATGGAATTCTAGCAGCATCCTCAAAAAAGCTCCTGGCATTTTAGATTTCATCATAAAGCTTAAATCTCAAGGAGGTTTATTTGTATTGTTGAGAATGTCATAGTTTTGTAATCTACATGAACCATGATTGGTAGCTCACGAAACAAAACAACTGGAATTTGCAAGAACAAGCACCTTAATCTCAAATGGAATTTGGCAGGTGAACTCTCTCAAGATAAATTCCTTACCTTGATCAAAATCTTGAATGAAATGGAGTAAGAATTGGTATGTACCTATTTTTTTGATAAGTTGTATATGTTGTTTGAACTTTGTATTTGGGACTCTGATTAAACCAGCTCCATAATCAACATATGGATCTAAAGGAAATTCTAATTATATAGTTATTGGACAAGTACAAGACATATTGAACAGGTTTAGTTAGTATATTGCTATATTTTCATTAGGTTGCTACGTGCTATGTTGGTTAGTCTAGGTTAATATAGATGACTTGTAATCTATTATTTTTGTATTATACAGATATTTTATACGACAACAAGAAATAAACTTTTAGAGTACTTGTAATCTATTATTTTTGTATTATACAGATATTTTATACGACAACAAGAAATAAACTCTCAGGTGGCCACAGCCATAAACAAATTTATATGAGTTGTTTGAGATTCATTGTTTTATAAGAGATGTTTGTTTCAGTAAAATCTCAATTTCACCAATTGTTATATGGAGTTTTATATACAAGGATGCCACAGAACGTGATATTTTCAATTTTAAAACATTTATTCAATAAGAATAAGGGATGTTTGTTTGAGTGAAAACATA
>LPNX010662468.1:95639-113103 GCA_001517045.1 Pseudotsuga menziesii
TATTTTATGTTCATGGGTATAGTTATATATGTTAATGATTTTTTAGTATATTTTTTATTATTATTTTCAAGGATGTCAAAAGGTTGTATATTTTTTTTATAAAGTATAATTTTTTAAAATTATTTGTGAAGTATGCCAAAAAATAAATTGTATATTTTTTCAATGGTTTGTAAAGTATGTAAAAAGTTTTATTTTGGGTTATTAATTATTTTAAAAACTGCAATAATAATTTGAGTTTTTATTCTTACAAACATAAAGATGAAAATACAACTTCATATGTCATACATCTATATTCATTCCAATTTTTTTTATTGGCTATATGGGTAATATAGTTATATGTTTTATTAGTAATGTTTAAATATATAAATATTAGAGATATATATATATATATTTTTAATGTATATATTATATTTTTTCAAAAGAAAATGTATATTTCATACATCTCTATTCATTCCAATTTTATTTTGTTTGTTTACTATATTGATAATATAGTTATATATTTTATTAATAATGTTTAAATATATAAATTTTAGAGATATGCATTTTTAAATGTATATATTATATTTTTTTCAAAAGAAAATGTATAAATTGTATTAGTATTTAACATTTTGAAGTTTTAAGTTTTAATATCTAACATGTAAGGTTTTAACCTTACAAGTAGTATGAGAGCTTCAAGCTTTCGCTCACACTGACGCTTGAACTCATTCCTCTCTGCCTCTTATTCCCTTACACGCTCTCCAATCATTGCATCCCATTTCCTACCCCCTCATTCTCATCAAACGATCCATCTCCCGATTCTCTCACTGCACCTCGACTCCACCTCGTGCACACCATTTTCCCTTCCATGTTGCTCCCACACCCTCACCAAGCCTGTGTTCCTCCCTCTTCCATTCCCAAGTTCATTCCACCTTCTAACACCCCATTCCATATCTCTTCACTTACTTCATAGTGCCTGTACACCCACGACCTGCACACCATTACAGTATGCATCCATCCCTCCACATGTTGCTCGCTCCTCTCTTCCTGCCATCCACTACACCGCTCTGCTCAAGCCTTCCCACCTTCTCGCTCGTTGCTCCTCTCCCAATCCTTGTCCCTTCCCATTCTTCTTTTCCTCCACCTTTCCAACTTGTGCATTCCCTCGGCTCATCCCCTCGGATCATCCCACCTCTCCTTCGATCCATCCTTTTTCCCAACCTGAGCCTCCTCCATGCCCCATTGCTACACTTACTCCTTCCACCCACATCACTCCTCTTCTCCCAACCTCCTACACGATCTTTCCTCCACCATACAACACGCATTTCCCCACATAGTCGCCTACTCCCACCACTCCCCATTGTTGCTCTCCCTGCGTGCTTCCCCTGCTCTCTCTCGGCCTCTCTATGCACAAATTCCTTCACCGTCGCCCACCACGTGCTCCCTTTTTTTCACACGCTGCACTCTCTGTTATCTGCTTAAACATTCATACTCTACCGTCAATATTTTTGATTAAAATATTATGATCCAGTGATATATTTTATTAAAATCTCATGCTAAAAATTCTTTGAGAGTAATCAAATTCTCTATTTTGTGAAAATCATTTGCTAATAAGTCTTGATCGGTAATCAATTTATCTATTTTGTGTTGAGAAGCTTATCTATTCTTTTATCAAGCAATGCTATGAATCTACTTTTGTGGGAAATTATTGTACTTTCCACTCTTTGATTTGGAATATTTTGGATTTGGTTACCAAATATTTATAATATAATAACATAATATCTTCTTGTTGTTTTCTTTAAAATAGGTGAAAAAGATGTGTACATGGATAATTTTTACTTGATGTTGCTCTATCAACGCTCTGTTATGTAGTGTCGTGTTATGTGAGGTTTCCTTTGGCTCGTTCATAGGTGCTTATGTTGATTCTCTTTGTGTTTATTTCACGCGTGAAAGGTCGGGCAATGTATATCACAACATGAGGAGGATCTCTCCTCTAGGTTGTTGCATTGATGTTATTATGAAAACATGAACTCTTCAATTCCAACGCAATAAGTTGAGCTTCCTGTTTCACCTAAAAAAAACCGTTTGACAAGTGAAAGCATTGATTCTGTGTTCAATCAATGCACATAATCTCAAGGAAGAGACTTTTCGTGGGCTCACAGTACAATTTTCCTGGGATTTCGATTAGTTTTGATCACTCTTAACCTTTCATATATTATTACTAATAAAAAAAATTAATACTTGCTATTAATATGGATCTATACAATAAATATATCAATAATATTTGTGGGTGCAACGACATCTACAAGAGCGTGGAGCACCAAAAAACCGTTAGCTTCAACTTCAGCTTCAATTTGAAAAAACACCGTCATCTTCAACTTCAATTGTAAGCCCACAAATACAATTCACTGCTCCATCGTTAACTTCTCAACTCCATAAGGGTAAGAATTAGATCAATGAAATTCATATTCGAGTTTTAGTTATTTGTGTTTCTCTTCATCTATGAAACAATGTACTAGGATATAGATTTTTTTTTGTATTAGGTCAACATCTATTCTACTATTTTCGAATATTAGGTTGAACAATGCCTAATGTACTGTGTTCGAATATGAATTTTGTGGCATTTGATTGCAGTTCGACTTTCAGGGCCAAACGAGCAAGCATCATGTTTCGTGAATGACCTGCGATTAGATTCATGTATGGTGTGAACAGATTTCATTGTGGTGGAAGTCATGAACAACTGTGAATATTAGCATAGTCATGGATTGCTCACCATTGAAAATTGGGTGGGTGGCAAGAAATGTGCCCAACCACCCAATTACAGTATTGCTTCCAAGGAAAAATGGAGGTTTTGGTACATCGAGAAATCAACACCCCTCTCCATCTTATATTCAAATATTGTGACTAATGCTACTTCGAGTAGATTTTAGGGATTAACAATAACGACTTTCCCAAATAATTTTATATCACAAAGTTTTTTCACGGAGGTGGACTTGGCGGCAAACTTAGGCTCCATGCTAAGACATGGCTCCCTCCAGATCAACAAGTCCCATGAGTTTTTCCCTCTTCCATAGGACTAGGGCTGAAGTAAAGTGACGTGGTCATGAGAATGACATGTGAGAAGGACATGCGTCGTCGTTTGGGAGCGTAAGACAGGTTTAGATGCTTGGTGTTCACGTGCCATTGCATGGGAGATCATGGTAGAGCAAGGAGCATTTAAATGCAGGTACGAGGGTGCAAATCACGTAGGAGAATAGGAGGTAAGACGCCTCATCGATCTGCCATGAGTTGTGAAAGGTGATGAGTGATTTAATGAACTATATGATTATGCCTGGTGGTCTGGTTCTTTCGTGCGTGAGGAGCAGGGATATAAATGCCAGGAAGATGAAGGCAAGAGGAACTGTGGTATGGCTGGTTTGCATCCAAACTAAGATTGTTTTTAGAGCAAGTTGTGGGAAGAAGCTGCGAGTGGTGGCACCGAAGGAGATCAGAAGTGTGGTAGCAGTTATGGCTTCCTCCAAATCATTGCGATCATCCATGCCAGCTCTAGTTGATTATGATGTTAGAGAGGAACTGGAGAAGCTCAAAGGCACGATGGACGTAATTGATTCTGAAGGAGGTAGAAGGCTAGAAAATGTGGAAGGAGACCTAGCGTTCCTGAGAAAGGAATTCAAACGCACTATCAGAAAGTCTGAATCTGCAATTACTAAGTTTTTAGCAAATTTGGAGGTGAAGGTTGATAAGCTCAAGCTGAGGGTGGTCAAATTGGAATGCACAAGTGAATCAGGTTCATCGTCCCGTCACTATGGGGACTCCGCATAGCCAGTGGATTTTGCTCTATTTTGTCTCCTACAGGTGGTTGAATGATTTTCGGTCTATTCTTTTTTGAAGTAAAATATGTATGTCTTCATGTCAGTTTACTGTTTACTATTAGTTCTAAAAGGTTTCGGTGGATTCTATTAGTGTTCTGATATCCTGAACTTATGTTAGCTTCAGTTATTTACTATGTTATCTCGTTCCACTTGTAAGGGAGTTTTGGACCTTCTTTGTCGGTTCCATAAGGGCGTGTTTAAGGATGACTAAGGTTGGTTGACCTGCATTGTTGCTTCCATAAAGGCATTTTGTAAGTTGAACCCTGTTTCTGTGGTTATACCACCCTTTATATAATATAACCATTTCTGTCTAAAAAAATAAAAAAAATAAATAACATTAATTAATTGATATCATTTTTTAATAACTTTATTTATATTAACTCAAAATTTGAATTTATATATTTAATTACGGCTAAAACTGAAAATTGTGTATTGTCCATGTATTATACCATGAAATTATTATTAAATTATGTTTGCATTGACCACATTTCAATTTTCTTAAATGCTAATTAAGATTTCTTAAATTTAAATTAATTGCAATATTATCAAAATATTCCTGATTACATCCATATATCTATGAACATAAATCTATGATGGATGCATTCTATAGTGACACCAATGTTTATATGTTCACCCTCCCTAGACATTGGTGAAGTCTTATTGCGACCCCCCTATCCATTTATTTTCTTTGTCTAGGCTCTTCTGTAGTTTTTGGATATTATGTCTAGTGGCCAAATGCATCATTTTTCTTTGTTACTATGGTGATAGCTCTAGTAATTCATTTTTTTCATATTCCCTACCATACACTTCCATCTTATTGCCTTCTATGAACTACAAGTTTTTTCTTTGATGTACTTGCACCTCCACTACCCTTGTAGATGACTATCTCAGATCATATGTCCCCAGTACTTCTAGAACAAATCTTAGCGATTTTTTATTGACTCTCTATCTATGGCCTCATGCTTTCATATTTAGGTAGAATGAAAATCAAGGCCTCTCTTTTAAAATTCTTCTTCTAGATAGCATTGATGAAAGCATGGCCAAGTTAGGCCTTGTTGCTTGAAATGGTCAAAATCCCTTTTCAACATATTGTAGTGTTGACAAGCACTAGAATTTAATTTGTGGAAGTCAATTTTGTTGGCTTCTACCAATATTGACAAAAAATATTTTATAGTATACACCGTAATAGTGATGTACTCTTTTAATTTGTAATTATCTCCAAAATTGGCCATATGATAAGCTACCTCCATTACAACTAATATATCCATAATGTGCTTAGGCAAGATATGAGGGGCTAAAGTTTTCCCATAGACAAGATCTAATTTTGGACATGTTTTAGTTACTAGTCTTTGATTAGTTTTAGCACATCTAGGGCTTTCTCAAAGAATATCGAGCAAAGCTTCTCAAAGACAAGCTCACAAAGAGGAGCTAAGAAAACCACATGGATATATTCATAATGCTCTGAATACTTATATTTTCACAACTCATGATAGTGAATTGAAGAGGTGGAAGAGAAGGATTCTAGATATCACCCATATATGTGAAGGAATTTATGGCGCAGAACACATCCAATAAAAATGCTTCCATGTGAGATTCAAGTGATTTTGAATTTGGGTTTTCTGAACATTTCTTGGCATACATGTTCAAATTGATTGAGAATATTTCATTTCTTCCTAGTTAGATGCATCCCCCCTTGTTCAACACTTAATGTGCCAAGGGAAACCAAATCTCGTGTATCTAAGAGTAGTCCTTTCTTCCATATAAACTAATTGCCAACATGACCACATTCCTCATATGGTCAAGATTAGTTGCATGGAGAGAGGTTGCACAAATGGACAAGAAAGGCACTTGGTTTGTAGGTTCTTGTAGCCTTGCAGGGAGGACTCCATCCCTAGCCATAGCCAGATGTTGGTACCAGATTCTCCCTCATTAAAATTTTTAGCGTGAAGCAACAAAATTGATGGATTTTCCAAAATTGTTCACCATGGGAAATTTTGGAAGCAAAAAGTTGTATACTTGTAATGGATCTGCTACTTGAATCTTGACATCCTAGATTCTAATGTTGCATTGGCTTCGATAATTGTCTAGGGTTTGGTCATGTTCTCATCAAATCCAAACTAATTCCATCAATTTTGTTGACCTTTCGTCAGGTTTGTGTCAATTTTGCTAATTTTTTTCCAAGCCTCAAATCTTTGCTCAAAGTTTGTCAAATCTCGTCACTACCAAATATTAGCGTGATAACTCTCATTATGTATTTATTTTTCAAAATTCAAAGTCTCACTTATTTTTCCCCTCTCCATTATGATGTATTTTGACAAATATATAATATATATTTTTATAAGTTCATTTCCATTTTTATTGCCTAGGAGTTGCTTTATCATTGTTTTCTTTTTAAGTTTTTGTACACTTTAAATTGAATTACTTTATGTAAAGAGATTCTACAATATTTCTTTTTACACTTAGAAAAAAGTTGTATTTTAACCAAATGTATAACCTAAATATAGTTAAATTAAAACAAAATATATAATCTATATTTCAATAAATAGAGATTCCAAAATGTTTCCATTGACACCACCTGGAAAAAAATAATTTGACACAATGTTTCCATTAACACTACATAGAAAAAGCACAATTTGACAAAAAACAGTAAAATTTGTTTCTATTTTTCTTTATGTTGTTTCATTTTTTAATCTTTTATAGAATTTAAATTGAATTAGTTTATGTTGTTTTCTCTTTAAGCTTTTCATGCCTTTAAGGATTGAATTAGGACTCCATAGGGCAATTACAATCTTCTTTTAAAACAACCATTCGCAGCATGCTTTTCACAATTTCTTTTAAAATGACCATTTGCAGCAAAAGCGTCAAGCATTTCCGCATTTCCATTTCTGCCATTTCTGCTTCTAGCATTCTCCATTGGCATTTCTGTTTCTGGCAATTACTGGCATTTCCACTTCTGCAATTTTTGGCATTCCTGCAACGTCTCCTCTTTCCATGACCATGGAAATTTTGATTGGTCATCCTTTCATTTCATTTATATCGATTTTTAGGATTTTCTTTTGTTTATATTGATGTTTAGGGTTTTATTTTCTCACTCGTTCATCAAGAAAATAGGTTTTTTAAGTAAACTTGTTTTTGGGTAAATGAAAAGATGTAGGGTGAATAGTGTGATGAACCAAGGGAACAAAAAACAATTGTAGAATTTCAACATTGAGCTTAATGGTTAGGATACCAAATTGTTGACATCGAGAGCTTTCTTGGTGTCATTCAATATCAGGTCATGACTACATGGTTCTATTTGGTAGCATCATGTCTCTTTAGTTGGTTTTATAGAGTTGTGAGCAGGTCCTCCTAGGTTTTCAATAGCATTTGGAGCTCCTAGTCGATCAAGGAAATGTCTATACAGGATGACACATGTTGGATAAAGGACACACATTCTTCCTATCGTCAAATACGCGATGGTGTCAAAGGTGTCTTGATAGACACCTACACATTCTCCATAATAATATGCCTGAATTTCCCATTTCTTTGCATTGTGGTTCAATTTCAGACAAAAGTCTTCTATAATGAAATGTGTCAACTCTGTCAGCAGTGTGTAGCGAGTCCTGAGAGTTTGAGTGCCTCCTAGGTTGGAAATTTTCACTTTTGTTATGTGGTTTATTGAGAATAATAAATGAAGCCATCACTCCCTTGTTTTAGGAAAGAGAAGTCAATGAGGTTGAAGGTTGCATCATCCTTACATTTTGAGGTGAGAAATTTGTCTTATTTGTCTATTGTAGTTTCCCCTTCATTTCTCTTCCTTGTAAAACTTGTTCATGCTTTCCTCAAGAAACAACACCATGTCTACACCAACTTGATTTTAGTTTCCATTTTCAACCTTTTTTACCCTCCAACAACAACCTATCAGCGTATTATTGCACTTTCTTGGGAAATTGCTAGTTATTATTATTATTCAAAAAAATGAAGATTTTGTATAAGACAAAATGGTCTTCGATGTAGGCGTTTATGGGTTTTTTAAATGAAATAAAACAACTGAAAATTTAAAAAGCAATTAAAAGGGGATATTTAAGAAATTAAAAGCATAGATCTTGAAGCGAAAATATCCGATATCGACATGGCGACGTAGGTTCTTCATGAAGACATCAAAGAATTTGTTGAAGAAATGAAAATATTGATTATATGATGACGACAAGGAGAATCTCAGAATCATGTGGACAAGGATCAATTAGAGGCATGTGTGTCCTACTGCTCAACTCAATTGAAAGATGAAAAAGTAGCCATGTCATATGTATCTTCAAGCAGGGAAGAGTTGGAAGAAAGTTTCAATGATATTGATAAAGGATAAGTCAAATTCAGTCCTGCACCTATGTCAGAACAAAAAACACATACATTGATACCCTACATTCCCACTCACATAAGGTTAAGGGAATCATATGTAAAGATGGATAAGAACCATCGTTTGAAGTATAGGACACCAAAAACAATGCCTAACCATAACCATTGTTCAGAATACAAGACTCAAAATAAGATGCAAAATCATGCACAAGTTCCTGAAATTTGTTGCAACTTCATACAAGGAATGGAAATGAATCGTATAAATTGTCTAGCCTACACAACCATAAAATCAGTGAAAATGACTCGTGAAGCTCCAAAACAAAGTCGGATTGTAAGCTTGGCTCATAACCCAAACTAAAGCCAAGGACATGATAATAAAGACAACAACACCAACGATGAAACAAAAGTTGTAGAGGACAGTGATAAATCCTAGTGTATAGAAGATCAAAACGAACATGAAGAAAAATTGTTTGAGAATAAGAATGACAAAAATTTATATGCATTTGATGACAATCCTGATGCGAATGCCAATTATAAAGAAGATGGAGATCTCATAAATTGTAACAATGAAACACCAAATGTTGATGAAGATATAAACATTTTACAGGTTGTTGCAACTCAGAATGTTCGAGATCAAATTGTTCCCAAGGAACAATGGGAAACAAGGTCATCAGATAAAGATAAGAATATAAATCATTTCAATATTTTTAATCAAACACCAATGGATGAAATAAATACATTAAAAAGTGCTTCATCCTTTAAAGTATGCGACGAAACTGCAAGTGAAGAATCCTTAACCAATCAGATTGAATTAAGTAAGTTCTTAGTAGTTGACACAACGTATAAGAAGATCATAACAAATGTAACTGAATATCCAACCATGTTTTAAAATCCATCGATCAACACTAAACAATATATATCTCATATAATAATCAGTGCCATACCCAAGAATGCAAAAATACTAGGGTTAAACATGTCGAAACAAGTTCATCATGAAGATATCGGATTGTAAACTCAGAAAAATAATTCATATAGTCATTATGGTTTTATCTACATAATTATATGCATGAACAAATTTGAATGAAAATGTGACCAACTATTTCAAGAATTATTAAACCCTGGTACCATTATTTGTGGCAAGAGTTCCCTTTTCAACATCAATCATACCTATGCCCTTAAAGAAAACTTCATCAATCAAAACACCTCTATTGAAGTTGCGACTAATGAAGCATTTAAGAAGTTTAAGTTGAGCACTCTTCATACAATATTCATGGTCAAATATTTCCAAGGCCAGATGACTAGTAATAATACTAAATGGTTATTATAGTTGTTAATAATATCAATTATTATATAGTCACTAATAGGTTAATTAAATATTAATTATTAGTTATGATAGGTTATCTTTATTTATTAAATAGATGTGTCTACTACTCTATTTGCCATATTTAACATGGCTGACTAACTTTGTAAAGACATCATTCAAATTATTAGATATATATATTTATAAATAATATCCAACATGTAAGTATTTAACCTTACATACAATGAATTAAAGGTTATATTGGAATGACCTCAGAGAAGAAGTGAGTTCGAGATCCTACAACTTGATTATGAAGGAAAACGACTGAGAAATTACTAGAATTGGATATTGGTGATCATTTGAAAGTCATATTATACACTAGTGTAAAAGTTTTAAAAAAATATCTAGAGATATTTGCTTGACCATCATGCTAGTGTTTACAAAGTGGAAACCATACAAGAGATGTTGACATATTGATTCCTGGAACAGGAAATGGAGTGACAATTATGGGTGTTGGTCGATATTTGAAAGGACAAATCCAGACAAGAAGATTATTGGCGTGGATCTAACAAAGAATAACATAGTTTCTAGCGAAAAGCTAGACCCTCTCAAAATACAAGACATTGGTTGAGGTTTTGTTCCATATAATTTGGATGAAGACATACTTTATGAAGTCATGCAAATTTCTAATGATGAAGTTGTTGAGATGGTAAATTAATTGTCATTCTAAAAAGGATTGATGGTTGAAACTTCATTAGGATATTCAGAAAGTATGCAAGAATGCATTCTATTTTGACTTCAAACTAGTTTATATTAAATGTTATACTGAAGGTTTGAAGAATGGCCAAAAGTACAGAACTTCGAAGCCCCTTCATTTAAAAAGTCGTATTATGAAGACAAGCTTGGAGACAATCTATTATGGTGCCTACAACAAATATAAGAAAGAAATGAACTGACCAGCCTGATGTTTGTTACAGAAAGAAAATCAATGTCGAGTTCAGATGTGATGGTTCTTTATATGCTTATGTGGAGATATATAGTTCCAATGGTTTCACAAAGATCTTAGTCAAAGCATAGCTAGAAAGATATAACAAAAAGGCAGAACAATTAGCAACAAGGATAAGTTAAAATCCCTTATTTTTATATCAAAACTAAGGATAAATGAGTCCAATATTTCAAGGAAAATTGATCCACATTTCCAAGGAAGAGGATCAATAGGTAAAGTATTTTTCTCAAAACTTGGCAATGTTAAGGAATTACATTCCAGATTTTATGGAAAATGTAGATCGCATACCAATATCCAAAGAAGAAAGAGTCAACATTTTGAAGACCATATGGGGTAATTGAACTCAAGGTTTAATGATAGATCAGTAGTTAAAGAATAATTATATATTTGAAGGAATTTGATTCTAGCAATTCTAGATCTCTTGAAACTAATTAAATATTTAGCTTGTGATACTTCTGCTTTTTTAATTTCTATAAAATTTAGCATTTTTATTGTAATGAGGGTTTAGTTAGAGGCATGAGAGAGAATTGAGGGGCAGAAAGACTTGTATGTATCAATGTAAAATTATGGGCATATGTCTCTGTAATTTCCTTTAATGAAATATTTCTTAGAGCTTGATATGATTGTAAGTCTCTTCATTCTTCATTGTCTATATTCTTACTTGAATGAATGTAACATGTCTCTGTAATTTCCTTTAATTAAATATTTCTTAGAGCTTGATATTAGATTGTAAGTCTCTTTGTTCTTCATTGTCTATCTTCTTCATGTTGGTTTCTTTTCTTTAATCTTTCATTATTCCCATTACTTCTATCTAATATTAATCTTGATCGCCTTTGATTTATATAATGTCTATAAAGGGAATCCATGCCCAATGATCTTTCCCCATTTCCTTTCTTGTTCAGCCTACTTGATCCACTACCTCAATTAAAAAATAAAATCATCTTTTAATATGTGTTGATCAAGCTCTTGTAGCAGTCCTTGAGGAGACTCCGGTGCAAATATCTTCCAATGTCATTGCTAGGGAGAGAAGGAATGAAGACATACTTCCCTGGGATATACAACAAAGAATAGATCCATTCTTTCATGGTGAACAAGGAGCGGTTACATAGTTTGGACTGCGATTTTTTATTGGGTGACTTTGCAAAGGAAGAATCTACTCACAATCTCACTTATTTTATTCCTCTAAATATGAATGGAAAGTTTAGTTGTTGATCTAGTTTCTTTATCAAATAAGATGACAGATTTTGTGCCAGACTCTATTTTTCTTCAAGGTTTAAAGAAATTATCAAGTATTATATCTGAAGATGAATGGGATGAGATATTTCCTTAAGTTATGTCCTCTTATTTGAATTGTTATAACATTTTTTATGGATAAGATATATTTAGTTGTTTATAACAAAATCTTCTAGAGGAACTTGTAAAAGAATATGAAAGTTTTTTGGTTCAAAAAGGGTTCCAAAGAATATGAATTTCTTCTTGGCATAGGAGCACTTTTAAAGATTTTTATGATGATCAACATGAAGAAATTCTCCATTATGGAAAAATTGTGGATGCACTTTTCATTGATCCACATGTTTCTAGCGGTTTTGGTTATGATGCAATTGATGTTCCAAACACTATTAAAGATCAACCTATCCATGATAATTATCTTGACAATGACAAGGAACAATTAATTATCCAAGTCACGGAAGGAGTGTTTGATCATGTTTTCTTTCTCACCAAAATATGACCAATAGATTGTACATATCATTGAGCCCTTAGTTTCCAATCTTGAACAAGAAGTTGAAATGGGAAAACCATGGAGCAGTGGGAGATGAAAATACACAAAATTGATTATTTCTTTTAACCAACAAAAAGAGATAGTTGTCCATGATTTCTATGAACTTCCATTTATAATGATTTTCCATTGTGTAGAATTTTATTTTTTCTGATTAATGGCATGGATGAAATTTAGTTTATGAGACAGTTGTTGGCATTATTACAATGAAAATTCGATATTACTTGATTAAATACTTGATTCTGTCAGATCAGGTGTTGTATATAAATAAGTTTTCCATGCAAGCATTTAGCTCCAATTTAAGTTTGTTGCAGTATCTTTTTCAGTGTCAGTATTTCTAGTTTTCAATAAGGAGAAAAAGTGATCTCCATGCATGAATAGGGGTACATATTGCAAGAATGAAATGGAAACAAAACATAGTGGAGAATGGTACTACTATTTTCAGTTTTCAGTTGTAGGAAAGCTTTGTTTGTATTATGTGGTTGGTTTCATCTTGAAGAGTGTTTTTCTTCATATGAGAAAAATGAGTTGTAGGGAGAGAGGTTGCACAGATGCAGAAGAAAGGAACTTGGTTTGCAGGTTCTTGTAGCCCCGTAAGGAGGAATCCATCCCTACTCATATATAGATGTTGGTACCAGAATCTGCCTCATCAAAATTTTCTACGTCAATCAACAAAATCAATGGATTTTCAAAAAGACGTTTGCCATGGGAAATTCTGGTAGCAAAAAGTTGAATGCTTGTAATGGACCTGCTACTTGAATCTTGAAATCCTACATTCTAATGTTGCACTGGCTTCGATTTTTTTCAAGGATTTGGTCATCTCCCATCAAATCGAAAGTAATTTCATCAATTTTGTTGACCTTTCGTCAGGTTTGTGAAATTTCCGCTAAATTTACCAAGCCTCAAATCTTTGCTCAAAGTTTGTCAAATCCTGTCACTACCAAATCTTAGCTTGGTAAGTCTCATTATGTCTTTATTTTTCAAAATTCAAAGTCTCACTTATTTCCCCCCTCTCCATTTGAAGTTTCAAAAGATGTCTTTTTAAGTTTTACCTAATCTCACTTAAATTAAAGAATAGATTATTTTATTTTAAATATAAAATATTTTGAAAGATTATTATTATGATTTTATATTTAATATAAAAACAAGTGAGTGGTGATATTTTACCCAACCCAAACTCCAAAGTCTAAATTGAAGGTCTAATTCATATGTCACGATATTAGTACTAAATAAAAATGTTTTTATTACTACTTTTTTAATTTTCATCTGCCATCATTTATTTTATTATTTTCTCTTTGAAATGTTTGGTAAAAATTAAATTGGGCCAGGTTTCGTTTATGAGTCAAAAAAAGGTATGTCAAACCAAAAATATATGGTTTGGATATCATCCTTCACTGTTTGGTTATTTCTCCACAAGTCGAATAAAAAATGCCACTCTATATGTCAAACCCAAGCTTTATTTTAAATCAATAATCTTCTTCTTTAGTTTTGTCATTTTTGTAAAACTTCATTTGGGCCTTGATCTCCAAACCCATACTTCCAAGCAAGAATCCAAGCTCAAGAGTCCTACCTCCATTTTTCAAAGCACTCACACTAAATGCCAAGGGAGAAGTCCAATGAATGTGGTAAGCTCAACGTGTTGGTTCACTGCACATATACCTATGTTTAAAACTCCATGCATGTGGGATAATTCACATGATGTAAACAAAATGCATCATGCATCCAAAGACCAAGGGTGACAAGTATGTTGGGTAAAAGTCTTCTTGACGGAACTAAAGGAGATCCCATGGGACATGGAACTTAGTGCAACTATAACAATTCTCCCAAGTGTTTTATAAGCACTAAACCAACAAAGTTTTATAGCTTAATTCTAGTGGAAGGAGACGCAAAAAGCATTTGAGATGGATAAACACTCACAATGCCTACGGAAGAGCGTACTAAATTCTAATGTGCTACTTGTCATATGTCATATACAGTAGCGAACAACTATGAAGGTGGACACTAAGATGTAATTCAAGTGTCAAAAGAAGATACTTAGACTTGTCAACTGTCAAGCCCAAGTGTCCAAGTGTAGATGTTAAAAGCATCCTTATACCTTATCAAGTGTCATGAATAAATCTTACAAAGGAACTAATTTTGAGATGAAGTGATGAGTAGAAGCTGCATTTTTTTATTATGAAGATCACTTGGATGCTAAATTGGAGAATTTACAATGAAGGAATGGTCATATTGGAATGACCTTAGAGAAGAAGCGAGTTAGAGATCTAGCAAATTGATTATGAAGGAAAATGATTAAGAACTTATTGCACTTGAATATTGGTGATTATTTGAAGGCCACCTTATGCACTAGTGTAAAATTTCAAAAAACATCTCTCGAAGCCTTTTCTTGACCATCATGCTAGTGTTTTCAGAGTGGAAAGCACAGAGGGGATGTTGACATATTGATCACCGGAATAGGAACTAGAGTAACAATTATGGGTGTTAGTTGATATTTGAAAGATAAAATCCAGACAATAAGATTATTGGCATGGAGCTAACCAAGAATAACATAGTTTCAAATGAAAGGCTATACCCTCTCAACAATGCACACAATAGTCAGAATTGGTCACATTTTCAATTGGAGAGCCATATTATTATCTAGTTTGGAGCAAGCAATCATTACAATGCATAATCCAATTTAAGTACCTCCATATTAATTGTATATATCCTCTCATCTGTTAGATACTATGTGTGCTGCAAATTCATTCCTAGACATGAAGTGGCAATGGAAGTCATCAAAACTAGTAGAACCAAGATTGCATATGTATTGTAGAAAATAATGGGAATGGAAACATCTTTACACTCCATGTTATTGACAAGGTAGTGTTATTGGAGATTGCATATCAAGCTTACGTAAATTGAGTGGGATCCATTCTAAAAAATAATAAGAAATCAACGTGGCCCCCTTTGCCTCTAATTGTTGGTAGCTATGTGATAGAGTTTTGTAGAGAGTTGGAGAAGGAAGTTCCATCTCTCAAAAAATTCATTTTGGAAACAAATTGTTTAAGAGACAAGATCCTGAAGTAGTAGTATATATACATTTCCAATTATTAAAATTTATTGTCTTATATTCATGAAAGCAATGCAGAACAAGAGGTATAATGAAAGCCCAACAAAACTATAGAAGTGTCATGTAAGTTGAGCAGAGGAGAATATCATACAACCACATCCTTCAAGTTAAAATGGAAAAAAGGAACCTATGAGGAAGGTACAAGTGTATGATTCATTGAAAAGTGCTAAAGAACAAAGAAAAAAAGTGCAAGAAGAAAAGGAAAAGTCAAGTAGGGTGCAAGAAGAAGCAACTAAAAATATTGAAGAAGAGATCGAAAAGAAAAATAAGTGAAGAAGAAAAAATTAATGTTGATGGTTTAGTAAATGTTCTTAAGATCCTAATGCAAACATCAACCAAGGTTGTTTCATCAGCTCCTGTACCTCCTTTTCCTATTCAAGTCATCGATGGGAACTTGCCACTAAGGGGATTTGTTTTGTAAAAATCGCCCCAAGCAATGAGAAGCAATTGAACCAATGTATTGATTTGTGTTCAACAACAATATAAAGAAAATAGTGAAGAGAATATGAAAGAAGCTTAATATCTTAAAGAATCTGAGTCAAATTCGGGTGAAGGTGACCACTAAGGTGAGCTTAATATCTTTTGTTCCAAAAGATGAAATGATGAAATGTTTAAATTATGAATTAAACTTTAATTTATTTATATGTAATTATTTTGTTATTAGTCTACATTTTGTGGGTTTGTCATAATTTTAGATCTTTAATTGTCATTGAAAAATATTTGAACGAATGGGTACTTGAATTGATTTCACGTTGCTAAGAATATGGATCTTAAAAATTAATTTACGACTTTTTGAAACTACCTTTAGTTAAGTAAAAATAAACAAAATCCTAGTTTGAAACATACAATTCTATATCATGTTTACAAATGAACATAACATTGGTTAATCAAAGAATTGGAAACATATTGTCATATGATATGCCATGTATTTACGAATGAATAGAATATTGGTTGAATCAAAGTTGATTTTAAATATATAATTCCATACCAAGAAGAAAGCCTATTTCATATACCAAAATTTCATACCAATTGTCATTGGGTGCTCTCTTCATTTTGTGATTTTACACTGCCTCCCTCCACCTCCTCCCTCCTCCTCCTAAACCCCCACCGCCACCTCTCTCCTCGACCCCCAACCCCACCTCTCTCCTCGACTCCCTCCCTTCTCCTCCTCCTCGTACACCTCCTCCCTCCATCCTCCTTCTCCTCGCCCTCCCTCTCCTCCTCCTCCTCCCCCTCCTTTCCTCCTCCTCCTCCCCCTCCTTCCTCTCTCCTCTAGTCTATCTCCTCCTCCTCCACCTTGTCCCTCCTCTCTCTCTCCTCCACCCCCATTCTGCGTCTTCCTCCTCCTTCCTCCCTCTCTCCCTTCTCCATCTAGTCCTTCTTCCCTCTCTCCGCTACCCTCCCAATACCTCCTCTTCCTATTCCCTACTCCCTCCATTCCCCTCCACCCTCCCTCTGCCTCCTCTTTCTCTTTCCCTCCTCCACCTCTCCTCCCCTGTCCCTACCCCGCTCGTCCTCCCTCTCTCCTCCAATTTTCCTCCGCCCCCTCCTTCCTCTCTCTTCCAATTTGACCCTACCTCCTCCTCCTCCTCCTCTCTCCCTCCTCCAATTTGCCTCTGCCCCCTCCTTCCTCTCTCTTCCAATTTTACCTTGCCTCCTCCTCCTCCTCTCTCCCTCCTCCACCCCTCTCCCTTCCACTCCTCCTCCTCCTCCTCTGTCCCTCCTCCACCCTGTCCCTTCTCCCTCTGTTCCCCCCCCCCACCCCTCCTCCTCCCTCTCCTCTCCACCCTGCCTCTGCCTCCTCCTATTCCTCCACTCCTCTCCCTTCCTCCTCCTCCTAATCCTTCCCTTCTCCTCCCTCTCCTCTCCACCCTGCCTTTGCCTCCTCCTCTTCCTCCACCCCTCTCCCTTCCTCCTCCTCCTCCTACTCCTTCCCTTCTCCTCCCTCTCCTCTCCACCCTACCTCTGCCTCCACATCCTCCTTCTCCTTTATGCCCCACCCTCCCTTCTCCTCTCTCCCTCCTCCATCCCCCGCTCCTCGTCCTCCTACTCCCTCCCTCCCTTCTCCTCTCCACCCTGCCTCTACCTCCTC
>LPNX010662468.1:113335-230097 GCA_001517045.1 Pseudotsuga menziesii
ATATATTTTTTTGGGGAATACTTTACAAATAATTAAAAAAAAAATACAAGCTTTTGGCTTACACTCATGTGACATGTTTTACAAAAAATTTAAAAAATATACAACCTTTTGACATACTGAAGAAAAAAATACACGAATTGCCTTAATGTAAACCAATAAAAAATACACAAACCAATAAAAAATATACATTTTTTTGGGGAATACTTTACAAATAATTAAAAAAAATCCAAGCTTTTGGCCTACACTCATGTGACATGTTTTACAAAAAATTAAAAAAATATACAACCTTTTGACATACTGAAGAAAAAAAATACACGAAATGCCTTAATGTAAAAGTACTAATAGAAAAATATATTAAGCCCTATGCTCTTCAAGAAAAAATTATTAACATATAGACCTATACCCATAAACAAAAAATATTGCATTCTTTGAAGACAATCTTAAAAGAAATGAATTAAAAATATTGCATTACTTGATAGCATTTACATATGGCAGCCCAGAGCAGAGCAATCAGATCTTCTCTCATATGGCAGAGCAGAGCAGATAGTGCTGCTATTATTGAATGAATGCATAGGTTTCTATCTTTGATGAGCAAACAATGCTACTGCTGTTGAATGAATGCATAGGTTTCTATCTCTAATGGGAACATGGGGCATCAAACGAAACAATAAAACTATTGATCCGATCCAACTAGAAAGCACGGAACTAAAGAAAACCATAAGGATCAATATAAACCATAAGCATTACTCGACAGCATTTACATATGGCAGAGAAGAGCAGAGAAACAAATCTTTTCTCATATGGCAGAGCAGAGCAGACAATGCTCCTGCTGTTGAATGAATGCATATGTTTCTATCTCTGATGGGAATATGGGGCATCAAAAGAAACAATAAAACCATTGCATACTCCGCATCCCATACACCTTGATCCGATCCATCAAGAAAGCACTAAACAAAAGAAAACCATAAACATCAATGTAAACGAAATGAAAAGACCGCCAATCCAAATTTCCATGGCTATGGAAAGAGGAGAGGTTACGAAAATACAAGAAATTGTAGAAGCGGAAATGCCTCAAATTCCAGGCTATGTCAGGGCTTAGTGTATTAGAAGTGGGAATGCCAGAAATTTGTAAATGAATTTAGAAAGCACCAGCCTAGGTTAGGGCTTAGTATATCAGGCTTGCAAATGAATGAATACATGAAATTGAAAGAAATAAGCCAGTTGTGAGATTAGATACCCTTACCCTTGGCGTGCATATTGCATGTTTCTCTGAGGAGTTCTCATAATGATTGATGATCGTCCAGCTTTGGACATTGCTGCAACCTGCCCAACAAATATGTGCCATGATTGTAACTGATCAATGTAGACCCACCTACACATTTCAATAATTTAGACGTCAATATCTCTAAAACAAAACAATAAAACCATTACATACTCCACATCGCATACACCTTGATCCGATCCATCTAGAAAGCACGAAACGAAATAAAAACTTAAAAATCAATGTAAACGCAATGAAAAGACGGCCAATCAAAATTTCCATCGCCATGGAAAGAGGAGAAGTTGCGGAAATGCCAGAAATTGTAGAAATGCCTGTCAGAAATTGCGGAAATGCCAGAAAAAACAGAATGCAGAAATGCTAGAAAGCCGAAATGCCAGAAATTGCAGAATGCAGAAATGCTAGAAAGCCGAAATGCCAGAAGCGACAATGCGGAATTCCTTGATGCCCTTGGTGGAGAAGTTGCGGCCAAGAAAAGCATGCTGCGAATGGTCATTTGAAAAGAAGATCGAGTTTGCACATAAAAAGCTTAAAAATGATAAAAAGCTTAAAAGGGTAAGAAAAGTTTAAAAGTAAGAAAAGCTTTAAAAAGGTCGGCTGAGCTGTGGTCTAGCGGTTAAATCGGTGGGAGTTTCCATCATTGGCCCAGGTTTGATTCCCACAGGGGAGTCCTCAGAGTGACATCTTTCCCAGGAGTGATCAAAATATAAGTCCCCGACTCCGGCCAAAAAATCAAGGGGCGTTCTTGTCAAAAAAAAAAGAAAAAAAAAGAAAAGCTTTAAAAAGTAAGAAAAGTTTAAAGAGAAAGCAACATAAAAAGCTTAAAAAAGGAAATAACAAAACAATATAAAGTTTAAAATAGAAAACAAGAAAAGCTTTAAAAGGTAAAAAAAGTTGAAAGAGAAAGCAACATAAAAACCTTTAAAAAAAAACAACAAAAAACAAAATGGAAACAAATTTGGGAATTTTTATTTATTAAAATATAGATTATATATTTTGTTTTAATTTATTGAAATTTAGATAATATGTTTTTGTTAAAATAAAAATTGTCAAATTGTTTTTTCCCCAAGTGTAAAAGGAAACATTGTAGAATCTTTCTATAAAAATGGTATCCAATAGAATCTTTGAAATTTAGATGATATGTTTTTGTTAAAATACAAATTGTCAAATTGTTTTTTCTCAAGTGTAAAAAGAAACATTCTTATAAAAATGGTATCCATTAGCCAAAACAAAAAGATAGAAAAGTCTTAAAATGTAACATATTTAGGTCATTTCTTAAGAAAATCAGGTATTTTAATTAATGAATATTTAATTAGTAAAATGGTTTATATTAGAGTAAACATTGTATGATAATTTTTTATAATATTTTTTAATTAAGATTTAGAGAACATGATGAGAGTCTCTCATACTTTCAATTTTCATATTAATATTTTCCATGGTAGTAAAGCATCTGTTTGTATGATATTAATTTTGGCCAATATAAAATAACTTTCTTTGTAATCATCTTAATTGCATCTTAGCTTATGTGATTAAAATGAGAAGTTGTTTATCCACCTCACTCAAGTTCAAATGTTGTTTGTGAAATGTTTTCCCTTTTTTTTTGTCTTAATTGATGTTGAAAAGGTACCAATAATATCACTCTTGTAAGTGTTTAAGGGTGAGACAAGATATTTCCAACCATTACGCAAATAATATTATCTTAACCGATTGTAGACAATATTTCATCCATTTTTCTTACTAGTTTTCATTCAAAAAAATGTTACTTCAATATTTCTACCAACCATACTAAACTAGTACCCTAGATTGGTTGGTCTTTAGACAGAAGGAAAATATGACGACATGTGGCAGGTCCTAAGGAGAGGACTAGACCAACGACACATGTCCGTCCTCCTACTAAAAGGATTGCCACTTGCCCCTATTAATCAATTTATAAACCTCCACGTTCACTCTCATCTCTAATGAAACATGATATCTAGTAGTTCTATAGTAATCCTTTTAATGGAATTATGGAAATATCTCGACACTCTGGTGTAAAGTATGCTTGCAATTATGCTTTTTATAGGATTAAACCCATGAAATGGATCGATAACATTTTAGGTATCAACATAGAGGAAACTAGTACAATGACTTTTTTCAAAATCAATCATTTGAGAACCTAATTTCGGCACCATGAGGGTAGATAGGTACACGCTATAGGGTTTTTGTGTTGATTTTTGTAGCATCAGATAGGTACTTCCACATGGACAGTCTATGACAGGTGGAAGGTGTCATTTATTGACTCTCAGACATAGGAGATCCAATTTATTAAAGTGAATGTACTTTTGTAATTACTTTTTGTAAATGATATAGAGCACCCATGGTATTTGGTATCCCATGGAATTGGACGGAGGTATTTGCATTTTTAAATTTTATTAAAGGAAATATAGGTGAGAAGAAGTTACACACAAAGTGAGTGAGATATCATTGAGTGGTTAGAGAATAACTTTCAACCAAGTGTGCAGGTGCAAGGGTAGGGTTAGAGGAAACTAGCATGGGGCAACTAAGGTTAGAAACTAGAAAGATCGAATGGATGATCTTGTGGTTTGAAAGCTAGAATTTTGTCATTATAAGTTTTCCTCAATGGGCCATTATCCCAAGAAGAGAGCCTAGGATTTTATAGTCAATAAAATCAACTTTTTTGTTGGTTTCTTTCCAGTTGGGGATTTCCAGGGTAAATATATGTCAAATGTGACTATGATTTCATGTGTTTTCTTGTCTCATAATTAGTTAGGATCTAAATATTTTTTCAGTAAATAAATTTTGTAAATTTTTTGTGACAAAAAATTGGGTTTGGGATCGAGTAAAAACAAGCATTTTGATATCCAAGAGGGTAGGAACGGGCTCAGTGGCCAAGCACATTCTAGGGTTAATCTCTTCATTGGTTGTATATATACTTGTCTTCTTTGATCTCCCATCTATTTTTTCACTCTCAAACATGTTCATAATTTTCTCCCTAACTCTTAAAACATATTTCCCTTTGAGGCGAAGTCGTCAATGTCAATAATTGATTAGGACTTATATATCAATACTATAAACAAACAAACTGAAACAAGAACATCCTAATCCCCCCCCCCCGCCAAAAAAAAAATTAGGTATTTGGGGGTAGTTCTTAAACCCCCCGCCCCCCCATAAAAAAAGTCATGAGATTTTGACTTTTGGGGGCCATTTTTAAAAACCGACAAGAAAATATTGACATCTGCCTGTATTTCTTCGGTAATGGAGGTGAATAACACTCAATTCACTGAAATTTTTCAGTTTTGGAAGAGAAAAGGAGATAGCCCACCCCGATTTATGGATGATAGGTTAAAAATTTGGCACTTCACCCCCTGATTTATGGATCTTTGGGTAAACTAGTCTTAGTCCATCCTCTATTTGGGTAAAATGGACTAAGTGTGTCCTCAATTTGGGTTTGTGGGAGGAAGTCAAAAATCTATGTTGGTTAGTAGGACCCATGATTGGAGTGAATCTGTTTTAGTATTCCTTGCAGGTAATGTATGTTATGATGGTGGGACATTTGGGAGAACTCACACTTTCCAGTCCTTCTATTGCAACTTCTTTTGCAGGTGTTATGGGACTACATGTGTTGGTATGATTTACAAACTTTGCTATTGATGTTTACTTTGTTATCATTGGATGTTTTACAGTGTATAAAGTCATTCATGAGGTTTCGTTTCTTGAAAAATGCAAGAAGAGAGGATTGGAATTTTGAATTGTTGTTTTTGTTCTTCCATGAGTGTAATTTTTCAACACATCAAGGTATTTATTTGGGCCACTTTGTTTCTCTTTTAATATTTGTGTCAAATCCACCAAAGGTGGACTAAATGCTGCAAATTCTCCATATTTTTCTGACATACTTTAGGAGCTCTATTTTTATCTAATATTAAATTAAATTATCCTTTTTGTGTAATAAGTTTGTTATCCCTTAAATAAATTTGCTGGGTATTCTAATGGTGGCGCAAGAAGGAGTTTCCTAATAAACAACGGAAAAGACAACTGTCATAGTGCACAACAATATGATAACTTACTAAAGATACCCTCTAAAACAATTCTTTTCTATTTTTTACAGTTGGTGGTGCACTTATAGATAGATTTCTCAACTAATTATTCCCTATTAATGAGGATACAGTAACACTACTTTTAGTCTCTTACAATTCTTTTTTATATTTTCAAACAGTTCGTGTTGCACTCAAAGATCAATTACACAACTAATTATTCCTTATATATGAGGATATGGTAAGAATACTTTTTAGTCTCTTCATGGTCAACAAATTATAGTGGCACTTGAATCATATGCTCCACATGATTCTCTCATTCTAAGAAAATGCATTATATCATTTTCTAGCTTGGCTAGAAGTGGAATTTGATGAACAAAACCAGCCATATGTAGCTTCTGATATATAAGTGGTTTCCTATGGTACTTTTTCTTTTCGTCATGCTAAATATTGCTGGAAACTTCATCTTATGGTGGTAATAATTCATGCATCCAACACTTCAACAATTTCCTATGGTTCTTTCACTAGAGGATATGATCTCCAGTCTCTAACTAGCTCGCGTTCTTCTTCACCTAGAATAAATTCTTAAAAATTTGCAACATCAAAAATATTAGAGATATTCATATCTTCTGGCAGTTCAACTTCACAAGCATTACCATAGGCATTTCTTATGATTGTGCAGGGACTAATGATCTTGTACTTCACTGTGTTATATGTTTTAGCAGGAAACATTTCTTTCCTCAAATGCACCATTACATCTTTATGTACTTCAAATGATCTCTTTCTTATGGATTCATCTTCTTTATCTCTGTAACTTGGTTGGTTGCTTGATGTCACTCCCTAACCTATTCATTTAATCCTTACATCTGTTTAGAAAATGCATCAACATCGTCACTTATGTTTAGAAGCTCCACTAAATCTATCAATCCTTTGGGACTCTTCCCATATACAATATGGAATGGGTTTAGTGCTGTAGACTGGTTGACTAAGTTATTGAATGCAAACTCAACTTGTAGAAATATCAAATCCCATTGTCCAAGACTGTTCCATGCAAGACATATTAATAATATTCCCAAACTCTTATTCACAACTCAGTTTACCCATTAGTCTGGGAATGATACACTGTATTGCAACTTTGTTCCCATTATTTTCCAAAGAGTTTGCCAAAAATATTTTTTGAAACTTGGAGTCTCTATATAATGTGACTACCTTTGGAAATCCATGCAATATCACAATTTCCTTAAAAAACAACAACAACCTTAGATGCATCATTAGTCTTTATGTAGGGCATGAAACGAGCCATTTTAGAGAATCTATCAATCACTAAAATTATGAAATCATCACATCTTTGAGTGTAAAGTAAACCTAAAATCATTACATCTTGGAGTGTAAAGTAAACCTGAAATCAAATACATGGAAAAATACCCCCACGGTTCCTTTAGGACATGAAAAAGAGTGTACAAAATAGTAGCTTGACTCCTTCCCTTTGATAACTTACATATTCTGCATCTCTTAAGATATTTGATAGAATCCAACTTCAAATTAGGCCAGTCATATTAATAAGGAGCACACTAACCTATGGTTGGGTGGAACATTGCAGCGACATAGCTGGTTGTGGGATGAATTCTTCATAAGATAAGTATTCTTAACTATCTCATCTCTGCAAATTGTATTTTGTTGTTTAATGAAAATGATGAGAATGCTAAATGCTTAAATGTATGGTTTTTCTACTGCTGTATGGTAACAATGTATCCATGTTTTACTTCAAAGCATTTCAGTTTTTTTTATGTGTGTATGTTCATGGGGCTAGTTGCTCAGATAGATAATGGTATGGTAGTGTCCTCTTTGCCGGTCAGAGGGTCAGGGACATTACATTGTGGCTTCAGAGCCCACATTGCAGCATGGGCCTCAATGGTCCATGAAGAATCAGTGACAGAGGAAAGTTACCCTCTTCCCAATAGGGGAAAAATGAGAAAATCAGAGAAAATGACAGAAAAAGTTTCAGAAATTTTTTCTAACTATGAAAATTATCGAATGGCTTAGGCTGAAGCCCATCTGATATGTCAGATGACTTAGCCGAAAGCTCATCCAATACACTAGATGACCTAGGTGGAAGTCCACCTGACAAAGAACCAATGGAAAGAAATTTGCAAAAATAAATAAAATTTGTTGTCCAAGTTTGAAACTTGCTGGTGGTCTCGGCTGGGTTGAGCCAAGACACAGCTGACAAGGAAAACATAGAGAGAAATTTTTCCAAATTTTTTTCTAAGTATCGAAATCATCGGAAGGTGTTCGTTGAAGCAGATCCGAAGCTCTTGGTTGGGAGGAGTCGAAGGTCTTGGCCAAGCGCAGCTGAGGTGTCAGTAAGGCTCACTTGAAGGAAATTGAAGTGTCGAAAAAGGATAGATGATTGAGAAACCAATGCGGTGGTAGAAGAAAGAGGGAGGTAAGAAGAAAAATTCAAATTTTTTTCTAAGTACAGGAAATATCAAAAAAAAATTTCTGATGTCTCTCGGGAGAAGCTCTTCGAGGCATCTCAGAAGACGGTCGTTGAAGCAAGGCCGAGGTGTCGGCAAGGCTCACCTGAAGGAAGCTGAAACGTCGAAATAAAATAGAGGATTGGTCAGCCGATGTACGTCAAAATATAGAGGAAGATCAGTCTGAAACATCGAAAGAAAATAGAGTATTCATCAGCCGATGTGCGTCGAAAGAAAATAGAGGATTGGTTAGCCAATGTGCATCGGAAGGCAGAGGAAGAATGATCCAATGTGCATTGGAAGATGAATGAAGATCAGTCCGTCGAGGTATTGGAAGCGTTGTCAACTAGTGATCCGATACATTAGATGGCTAGTTGGGAAGGGATCCGATATGACAAAAAAAAAAGTGAGTTTTTTAGTGGTATTTTCAACAGTTTTTTAGTGGGTTTACAGGGCCGAAAAGGAGAAAAATGGCAGCAATCTTATGTGCCAGATTGTGAAAAAATCAAAGATTTACAAAAAAAAAAAAACAAGGGTGTTGCCCTCGACCCACCCTGCAGTCCATAAGGGGGAAAACCCCCTTGACCCTTGTCATCCCCTCTGAGACAGTCATCCTTTGAGGAAGAAAATTATGTGTTTTGGGAAAAATTGTCATTATATGATTTTTCCAAGAGAAGGTAAGTAATTCTGATTTGTATAAATGTTATGCAATGAACATTCGTGTTACTAACATGTTTGCAGAATCATAGTCACCTTCAAGGGCAGTATTCTAGGTAGTGTAGTTTGGTAAAGTAAGTTGTGGTTCAGCCATGAGAACCCATGATGGATATGATGCTCGGGATTCCTATGAGCATGCGCGAGATGCCATGGGAGAAAATGTCCAAGCTGGAAATGATGACATAGAGTCTAATGGAAGGAGATTCCAAGAGACACCACCAGATATTGCAGCCACCATGAGAATCTTAATAAAATACCATGAAGAGAAGCATTAGTTGAATACTGCTATGTTGCAGAGTTTGACATACTTACAAGGAAAGATAGACTCTGGAAAGAGTATAGTAAAACCAGAAGGCAGTAAGAGCAGTATCAGGAGAAGAAGAAGGACTTCTAGTAGAACATCTGACTCCAAAGAATCTACCAGGGATTCAAGCTCTTCTTCTCATAAGGGAAAAATAAATAAGCACCTTAGCTATCGCTCTCGGGATGAATTTAAGAAGGCTAAAACTCCTACATTTGACGGTGGGGTAGAGACTGGACAAGAGGCTGAGGCTTGGCTTCTTGGGATAAAGAAGTACTTCCAAGTTCAGGATTATTTGGGAAACATGAAGGCAAGGGTTTCCATATTCAATCTGAATGGAAGGGCATCCATTTGGTGTGAACACTTCAAGCAAGTAAAGAGGATCACTGAAACCAGACTTAAGTGGAAATAGTTCAAGAAGTATTTCAAGCAGAAATACCTCTCTGACAGGTATTATGATGACAAGATTAAGGAGTTCCATGAGTTGAGATTGGGATAACAGACCATGGAAGAGTGTGCAAATAAGTTCTTGGAATTGTTGAGGTATGTCAAATACATCAAAGATGAAAAAGTGAAGGTCCAGCATTTTCTGAGTGGATTGCCTTAGTCTTACAAAGACATAATTGAGTTTTATGAACCTAGAACTCTTGAAGAAGCAATAAGAAAGGCTAAGTATTGCCATGAGAAAATAAAAGGTAAACTTGATTACCATAAGGCATGGAAGGACATGAAGAATGAGAAGTTTGACCACAGAAAGAAAGGTTTCAAACCTTCTAACTTCAGGAATCAACAGAAGCAACCATCCCAAGATGCGAGAAAGCCAGTTGGAGTGATAGGAGAAAAGCCTAAAGATCCACAATAGAATAAAGGACCACTCCAATGCTGGAAATGTCGAGGACCCCACATACACAGAAGTTTTCCACTCAAGAATGAGAGTGCAAGGCCAGCTTATAACATTCAAGAAGCAGAAATAGTGGGTCAAGTAGCAAGGGCCGTCCCTAGGATTTATGCAACACTCGAGGACCGCCAGGAAGATCACCAATTAACTGTGGTTGAAGTTGCAGGTAATATTGTTGAGTAATCTATTTCTATTTTGATTGAACTTGGTTATATTCATAGTTACATTACCCCTAGAGTAGTGGATATTTGTGCTTTTAATAAAGTAAAGCATAGAAAATCTTGGTTAGATCAGCTAGCCACTGGAACTAAGAGAAAGGTTAGTGAAGTGGTAGAGAAATGTCCATTGGTCATGAATGGATTGGTCACTTGTGTAGATCTGAATGTTCTACCACTTGGTTCCTATGATGTTCTCATTGGAATGGATTGGTTAGAAGCTCATAAGGTAAATCTTGACTGTTATAATATGACTTTTGAATGCATGGATGAAGAAGGGAACCCAAAATTTGTGAAAGGAATTCCAAAGGTGATTTCAGTAAGGTAGGTATCAACAATACAGTTGAAGAAGTTCTATAGGAAAGGTTGCCAGTTGTATGCAACTCATATTTTGGAGGCAACAGAGGATGAAACTCCTAGGTTGGAGGAATATAAGGTGTTACAGGAATTCAAGGATGTGTTTCCTGATGAGATTCCAGGGATTCCTCCAAAGAGGGACATTGATTTCACAATTGAACTTTTTCAAGGAGCAACATCCGTGTCCAAGACACCCTACAGGATGAGTACACCAGAGATGCTAGAACTGAAGATGCAACTGCAATAGTTGTTGGAAAAGAAGTATATCAAGTCGAGTGTGTATCCATGGGGAGCACTAGTTCTATTTGTAAAGAAGAAAGATGGTAAACTTAGGTTGTGTATTGATTACAGACAATTGAACAAATTTACTGTGAAGAATAAATATCCTTTGCCTAGGATTGATGACCTCTTTGATCAAATGAGAGGAGCAAAGGTATTTTCTAAGATTGACTTGAGGTCTGGTTACCATCAAGTGAGAATCAAGGATGAAGACATTCATAAGACAACCTTCAGAACAAGGTATGGACATTATGAGTTTGTAGTGGTACCATTTAGTCTCACAAATGCACTCGCTACATTTATGTGCCTTATGAGCAGTGTCTTCAGGAGGTAGGTATTTGGACAAGTTTGTTCTCGTTTTTCTTGATGACATTCTTATTTATTCTAAGAATGAGGAAGAGCATGAAGAGCATTTGAGATTGACATTGCAATTGCTCAGGGAGCATCAACTATATGTAAAGCTGAGCAAGTGTGACTTCTATAGAGATAGAATTCAGTATTTGGGTCACATTATCTCAAAAGAGGGTATATCTGTGGACCCTAAAAAGATTAAATCCTTTATGAATTATCCTACTCCAAGAAATGTGATAGATGTAAGATCTTTTATGGGAATTGTAGGATACTATTGGAGATTCATTGAAGGATTCTCCAAAGTTGCACATGTCATCACTTCTTTGCAAAAGAAGGGGATAAAGTTTGAATGGACATCGAGGTGTGAAGAAAGCTTCCAACAATTGAAGAATCTTTTCACCACTGGACCGGTATTGAAAGTTACAGATCTATAGAAATATTTTGTGGTGTGTACCGATGCATGCAGAAAAGGGCTTGGAGGAGTCCTTATGCAAGACAACCACATGATATGTTACGAGTCAAGAAAGTTGAAGGAGCATGAGAAGAACTATGTCACTCATGATCTAGAGCTTGCAGCCATAGTACATGCTCTCAAGATGTGGAGGCATTACTTGATGGGAAGAAGATTTGAGCTAAGGACAAACCATTATGGTCTGAAGTATTTGTTTGATTAGCCTACTCTGAATGTTAGGCAAGCAAGATGGCTGGATTTTTTATGCGAGTTTGATTTTGAAATCAAGCACATATAGGGAAAAGAAAATAAGGTAGCTGATGCAATCAGTAGGAAGGTGCAGGAAATGCATGTGGCATCTCTTAGTATTTTCAAATCAGATTTGAGGCAGTATTTTTTTTTTTTTGACTAGGGGAATCGGCAACTGGGGACAGGCTAGTACTCGCGTGACATGAGGTCCAGGGATCCAATCTCGCTACCACTATAAACCTAGGTGTAACCATAGCGCCCGAAACATGGAACACGTGGAAATTTGGGGGGGATTTGAACAGAGGACCTTCCATTTACCACTTGCTCTTCCCACCCACGACCGAGGCAGCAGATTGTTAATCATACTACTGGAGATGCATTGTATGAGCTGGTAAAAGATAAATTACAATAGCAAGGTATTGAGAAGACGTATGAGGGATATAAATTGGAAGAATATAGAATTCTTACTTATAAAGGTAGAACATATATTCCAAATGTAGCAGAGGTGAGGAGAGTTGTTATGGATGAAATCCATTAGGCTCCGTATTCTGGTCACGCAAGATACCAGAAGACAATTGTTACCGCCAGAAAATAGTACTTTTGGCCAAGAATGAAAAAGTACATGGCTGAATATATTTCCAGGTGCATGAAATGTTAGCAGGTAAAGGCCGAGCATCAACATCCCGCAGGTTTTTTGTATCCTTTGCTAGTTCTAGAATGGAAATGGGAAGTTATTTCCATAGATTTTATTACGGGATTGCCCATGACTTGGATACAACATGATTCCATCATGGTTGTGGTGGACAAGTTGAAAAAGGAAGCACATTTTATACCAGTGAAGTCTATGCATAAGACTGATGGCATTGCAAAGATATTCATGAAGGAGTTTTTCAAATTGCATGGATTGCCTAAGGCAATAGTCTCTGACAGAGATGTCAAGTTCACTTCCAACTTTTGGAAGGGGTTGTTTGCATATTTGGGTACAAAGTTGAACTTCAACACTGCATACCATCCTCAGACGGATGGTCATATAGAGAGAGTTAATCAAGTACTCAAAGACATGCTTTGCATGTATGTGATGGACAAACCAACCAAGTGGGAAGATTACTTACACTTGGTAGAGTTTGCTTATAACAATGGATAGTAGGCATCCTTGGGGATGAGTCCGTATGAAGCTTTGTATGGAAGAAGGTGTAGGACACCGGTAACTTGGGATAATCTAGTGAACAGGGTTGTGCTTGGTCCTGAATTTCTCAAAGAAACAGAGAAGGAGGTTGTAAAGATTAGGAAGAATCTGAAAGCAGCACAGGACAGACAGAAAATCTATGCAGATAAGCATAGGGTGAACAGGGAGTTTAGTGTTGGGGATCATGTTTACCTTAGAGTGAGGGCAAAGAAGAGTTCCTTGAAGCTTGGAATTTGTGCCAAGCTGTCACCAAGATTTAGTGGGCCATTTGAAGTTCTTGAAAGAATAGGGCCAGTTGCATATAGAATTGCATTTCCTGCTAGCACTAGAGCTCATAATGTTTTTCATGTTTCTTTGCTTAAGAAATATGTACATGATCCTAACCATGTGATAAATTGGGATGTGATTCAGGTGGAAGCCGAGGGAGAGTTCCAAATTAAGCCAATGTGCATCCTCGATAGGAAGGTCACAATGCTTCGGAACCGAGCCATAGGGTAGTTAAAGGTGCAATGGGAGCACTACGGGTTTGAAGAGGCTATGTGTGAGCTGGAGGATTCCATGCGATTGGCACATCCATTTTTGTTCAATTTTGTGGAACACTAAGGAGGTACTAGTCTATCATTTTGTTCAATTTTGTAAAGCACTGAGGACATTTCTATTGAAGGGGGAGGGGAATGTAACACCCCGGTTTTGACCATGTTTGCATTAAATGTATATGATGTATATATTGTAATTAATCATGGTGTGGAGATAAAGGAAAAATCCCCACCATTGATTTAGTGTTTAACGTTTCGGCGATTAAAATTGTCACCAATGGTATATCGTGATATCTGACACATTATAATTTTGGCATCATGTAAATATGCATTTTAATTAAAATAAACCCCATACAGCTAAGTCAATGCAACCATAATGAAAAGGGCATGATTTTCCTAAGGATAAGGAGGGGGGATTATTAAACCTTGAGCCAATGGGGAAAAGCCAAGTCTCAGCTATTAAACCCATTTAGTTGTCACCCACCCTTTTGACTTACTCACCTTTCCTTGTCTCAATCAATCAACTACCAAATTAAAATTCTATGATGTTAGTTGGGTAGTGGTGTGTGGAAAGACTGTTTGTCCTTGTCCACATGCACACTCCACCAGCAGACTCTTTCACCCTCATGTGGGCATTCTTCCATTCTTTCCCATCCTTACACAGGGACAGTCAACTTCTTCTCCTTAGGAATAGGTCTTGGCATTTTACTCACGCAGAGAGCTAGGAGAGCGGTCTCACATGCACGATTTTGCTGTGTGTGTGACTTTTGTGGTTTGGGATTTTGCTGTGTGTATTTCTCTTCGTTGTGGGTCTGACCGTGTGAATTCACCTCCACGTGTGTGGTTTTTCCTTCCTCACGCAGCTGAGAAATTGTTTTCCCCACAATTTGAGTTTGTTGTGGGTTCATTTACATTTTTGGGTTACTATGGGTTCTTATTGAGTTTTTTTGGCCATGATAGAGACAAGAACAACTCATGAATTGAATTTCCCAGTCAGAGCTGCGTATTACCCAAATTGTCACTTCAGTTGTTCTGTGGTGTTTGATTTTCTCCCTAGAGCTATGAATCGCTTGTTTTGCTGTGTGTATGTAGTGGTTGGTCTTTGGACTGTGTTGGAGTGGGAATGAAGGCTTGATATGCTTGATAAACCTGGTGTGTTTGGGAGCCACATAGATAGAGCTAGAGGGTTGTCTTCCTTCTCCACAACCCCTAAATAACACTGGAAGGGAAGTCAGGGCCTGAGGGACTGTGTAGCAAAGAAGGGACTGATTTCTTGTGTTGGGTGTGTGTGGGTTTCCTAGAAGTTAGGCTAGTTCTAGTGTAGGTGTCCTTAGCTCTTTAGTGAGCCCACTAGCTTAGCATTCAACTTTTTTCAGCTCCATGATGGCCTGATAAACCCAACTGTGTTGGCTTGGATGATTTGTGTATCTTTGGCTATGTGTGAGCTTGCTTAGTTCCTTATTCCTTGGGGAATCATGCCCAACTTGGGGGTGGCAGTGTTGCTGAGAGACTAAGGAGCACACTAGCCTATGGTTGGGTGGAACGTTGTAGCGACGTAGCTAGTTGTGGGATGAATTTTACATAAGATTACTATTCTTGATTATCTCATCTCTGCAAATTGTATTTTGTTGTTTAATGAAAATGATGAGCATGCTAAATGCTTGAATGTATGGTTTTTCTTCCGCTGTATGGTAACAATGTATGCATGTCTAACTTCAAAGCATTTCAATTTTATTTATGTGTGTATGTTCATGGGGCTAGTTTCCTGGATAGATAACGGTATGGTAGCATCTTCTTCGTCGATCTGAGGGTCGGGGATGTTACAACCACTCTTTAATTAAACTATTTCTCTTAGATAATTTGGGAATGTAGATTTGTTTTCCCTTGACAAAAAATACATCTTCCAAGTAATAGTCCAAATAGGTTGTCCTACTAATCAATAATCTCCTTGCAAACCTTCCATACCTCTCCAAAATATTCACCATATTCATTCAAGTCTTTGATTACTTCAAATCCCAAGTACACAAGTTTTTGCATGAAATAATTCTTCTTCAAATTGACTTACAACTACTCTTCTTCCAACCTTTTCAATGTTCACATGATGCAAGTGCTCTTGTTTTGTCTTGCTTAAGATAAAAAAACATTACGATACAATCACAAACATCCCCAAGAAAGGCCTCAACATCTCTATCATCCATCTTATGAAAGTACTTGGAGCATTAAATTTCAACTCAAATGGTATCACCAACGACTTGTACAATCCTTATGTTTTTTAAAGATTGTTTTCCATTCATTACCTTCTCTTATTAATATATGGTGATATCTACTTATAAAAACTATTTTAAAAAAATAACAAGCTTCTCTTAAACAATCCATGATATTATCCATTTTGGGTAATGTAAACCTATACTTGATGGTATTATGTTGATGGCTCTCCAATCCATGCATATTCTCCATCCATTTTCAGGCTAATTCAACAAATCCACCAGTTGTTTATTCAAATCATCATTTTTCACTAGACTTGATCTATGATGGGCTAGATTTGGCAGACTTCCTCCTTGAATAAGATCCATCACCTATGTGCTGGGTGATATTTCCAAATGGAGGAAATCTAGTAGACATGCTATCAAAAATTATATCCTTATTCTCCTTATAGAAGGCCTTCACTTCTAATGGAAAATCGTTGTGTGATGCATTTGCTTGTCCCTGTAAATCAATACATAACCTCCTTTCAAAGAGTGTCTACCACCTAAACCTCTATTTCTAAAACCTCCCCTTGTTTTGAATTCATAATTTGTTTCTTTTCTTTACTCATTATCTTCCCTTTAAAGAGATGTCGTTGCCCATTTTATTTCTCTTAGTCTTTCCTATATTTAATTTCTCTTCCTCCTTTAATGCATCCTAATATATGCTTCATCCATGGAATTCACTTTCACAAGGGCCAGTTCATTTTGGATTTGAAACCTTAGCCCAATTCATTTTGAGCCTGGCTTGCTCCTCATCTTCTCACATGCCTATCCAAGTTTGCAATTTCAGAAATTTTTTGGTATACTCTTGCATAGACATATCACTTTGCCGAGGTAGCCTCCTCTCATCATGCAGGACACACTTTTTCCATTCCGTTTGTGGTTGGAATACCACGACTTCTTCTATCTAAGAGACTATTCCTTCTGGGGGTCTAAGTACAATTGGAAAGGTTGGAAGGCTCTTTCTCCTCCGTCTAATCTTCTCCTAGCCTATTATGCATTCAAGTTCTATCTTCATGGAATTTCTCTTCTTAACCACAGGGTGAAAGACTCTAGAGGGTGGGAAAAAACTGGGATCTACACTTTGAAATATGGTTATCATTACTTGCAAAGCACTGGGAATGAGCCTCGTTATAGCAAGTGGTCGAATTTCTGGAACTCTAACAACATCCCTAAAATCAACATTTATTTTGGCTTTTGGTTAAGAACAAGTTGCTCATAGCTGATAATATCTATGAAACAGGGTATTCAATTTATGTACCATAGTAGAATCTATACTCTATACCATAGTAGACTCTATACTTCTTTGTTTCTTGACAGCTTGGATTACTATTCTTTTGAAGTGCTTGTTCTCCTCTTTGGTTTATTGCCTAATCCTGAACTTGAGATGTCAATTCTTTCCATCTGGTAATTATGTCATATTTGAAAAATTTACTATTCATAAAGCGAAGAATGACATCTACTTTTCCATTGCCAATAGTTAATTTATTTTGCTATGAGCTTGCTTTTGGTTCATTGCAGGCTTAAAACTATTTCACTTGCATATATAATTCCTTTTGGCCTGGGTACTGCTGTAAGGTTGGTGTAACTGATTCAAAAATATTGCCAACAAAAAATTCTCCAAGGATATTAAATTGTTGATATTGATTTCTATTCATATTTTTCATACTAACTTTTTACATTGTAGTACATGAGTTTCCAATGAACTAGTAGCTGGATGCTCACTAGATGCACAATTATTGGCGTGTTTTGGGGTTTGTATGGAAGCAATAGAAGCCCTCATGATAGGATATACTTTATTCTTTGTTCAAAATTTCCGGGGCTATGTTTATAGCAATGAAGGAGAGGTACTTGACTACATTTCAAGCATGCTGCCACTGCTTGCAACCTCAACAATTATGGATTCCATCCAAGGTGTTCTATGAGGTTGTGTTGAGGCCTGGAAAATCACAGGTAACAACAGTTAGGGATTCTTCCCAATAAACATTCCCAACTAGCCCGCTACTGTTAGGTATGGGGATTCCATTTGGTTTATGGTCCGACTACCATAGGTCAAGTAACAAATTAAAAGGTTGTACTGGTTACGGCTCGGTCCACCGTGCATATTTTTAGTTTTTTGTGTTTACGTTATGATGTGCAAGTTCCTATCTAAAATGCAGATTGATAGAGATAATGAGGAGTGTCACAATGTGATGCACAGGTTCTTACCTCTCATCTTAACTCTCTCGCATATAAATCACACACAGCAAGAAACTAAATATTACTTACTAACCTATCCCTAGGGAGCATAATTAATAGTTAACAATGAGTAATGCATTTTTGCACATGTATTATGAACAAGTACAGATAGTTGTTATTTATTTCAGAACACATGAACATAAATAAAAATATGAACAACAAGATAGCTTATTGTTTATGACAGCCTTCATTACTCACAGTGGAAATTTCATAGAATAAACTATAAGAAATTCATAACATAAACAGTAATGCAATGAGTTAGAACGATCTCACAGTTAATGGACATAAGCTGAAAATGAAATAATTCACATTCAACTAATCCATACCAAAGCATTTGAAACATTCCACCAAACTTTCTCCAACAGAAACTTGTAATTCTTTATTGCAAAAGGAAATAGATCTTCTTACAATATACTCTCAAAAATTGCTTGGGAAAGAAGTCTTATTCTACATCTAACTCTCCTATATTTATACAAAAAGCAAAACCTTTGGGCTGCCCCCAAATGACTTTTGGGCTTCCCCCATTGTTTCAATCCCAAAATTTTGTCTTGTAGTGAGTGCTCATAATTTATACAATATATTACATTTGAAACAAAAATTAAGAGAACATGTTATGAAGAGGGGCCCACTTGGTCATTAATGAACTTTTTCCACACCTGGGCCTCTGCTGCTATGCTTTCAAAATCAAAGGGTTCAAGAAAACAGATATTTATCTCATACTTTGCAGCCTGATTCTTAACTACTTATATTCTTGCCGGACTTAGGCGCAGCTGGTATTCTAGTAAGTGGATACTTACTGCTACATGTGCCACTACATTTTTCAGAATATGTTGATCCAGATACTTGACTTGTTGGATCTCCTGCTCATCTTCCTGATACCTATTCTGTAGATGTTCTATGAACAACTCATGTTCTGGTATCATATCCAATATTTTTTCTATAGAAACCTGGCATCTATTGTATGTGACCAACACTCTTCTGCAGTATTCAACACATGCTCCTCTCGTTTTCTTTACTATTTTCTTAAATTCTTCTGTAGTATTGATTGCAAACTCCAACAAATCATAATCCTCCTGTAAACTATGCCAATATTTAACCAATAGCTTCGCAGGAGTTTCCTCATTTGTCTCTATCCACACTATTCTTCCCATCAGTATCTCTAGAATCTCTTGAGATTTGTCCACAAAATAAGATGTGGTGTCCAATATTTCTTCTAATTTTCTATGTATTTGCAAAATATTACACCTTTCTTCTTCAATGCGTGTTTGTAGTTGGTGTATTCTTCTTCTTTGAGCTAGAACATGTTCCTTCAAATGCTGGACATCTATCTTCTGTTCATTGGCATCTTTCAATGATGCTGTCAATGAAGCATTTTGTCCCTCCAAAATCGCTGCTTGCTTTTGATACTGTTTCTCTTTCTCTTTAGTGGAAGCCTTCTCTGATTCTAACTTAATGACCCTGTTTTGCAACTGGGTCTTCTCTACACTTAGAGTTTCGTAGGACACCTGGAGGTTATCTTCTTTAGATTTTAATACTTGTTGTTCTAGTTGTAGCCTTTGTAATTATGCTAAGCTGTTCTGAGCATCTTTTTCCATTTTTCCTGTAGAAATTTCTAAAGCCTCTTTATTAGCTTACAGAGTCTAGAGTTCAGTCTTTGAAGTCCTCACTTCATTTTACATGTCCTCAAATTTCCTCCTCGACTTATGGCCCTCATCTCTCTCTTTCTTCATTGTCTCTTTTAATTGAGTTGCATGCTTTTTGGACTGCTCAAGATCCGTCATCAGCCTATCTACATTATCTTCAGTAGCTTGGGTTATTGCTACCCCAGCTCTCGCTGTCAATCTCAGATCTACATCTGTTCCATACACCGTAGTCTTATCAGTGATCATATTTCCTGATTGTCCTCCTGTTTCAACCTTTTTCTCGGTTCTTTTGACAATCATTTTCTTCTCTTTGTAATAGAAAATGGTGTTGAAGTCAGGTATCTCCACTCCCTCTTTCTACATGAAAGGTATCAAATTCATTCCAGAAAACATAGTTTGGTCTTGAGTGCTACCAGAAGTTGCAGCAGGCTCCTGGGGATCAAGATTATATTGTCCATGCCCTTGATCTATATGATCATGTTCGCCCTATGTGTCTATTAGGTCAGTAGTCTTCTGATCCTTTTTAGATCTTGTTAATCTCAGACTTTCTTCTTGTCTTTTATTTATCTCTACTTCTTCATTTATTTTTCTCTCCTCATCTTCCTTCTTCCTTGCTTCCTCTACATCTCTCTTCCTTTCTTCTTCTTCATTCTTTAGCCATATTTCTATGTCTTGTGCTAGTCTTCTAGCATCTTCTTCTCTCTTTTTGGATTCTTATTCTTCATCTTTATTCTATGCGATTTTGCCCTTTCTGTTTAAATCTATTCTTTAAGGCAGTGATATTCTTTGCATTTATGAAGATTTCTTCATCTTTGTCCCAAAAATTTGTTTATTCAAAATGAACATTTGCCTCCTTGCAATGCTCTGCAACCTTATTTTGGGAGTCATTCCTGTGAAATTTCATCTCACCAAAATGGAAGTGCTCCAACTCCTGCACGAATTCTGTAGTCTATTTTACCTTTGTAAACTTACAATTCCCTAGCTAGAAAGGTATGGAAGGATACGTTGCCTTCTTATGTTCAAACAAGAAACTCCCTACACCATCAAGATATACCTGTCTAACTGCTTCTTTATGTAGCACATAATTAGTGGCATATTTAGGGAGCAGAGAAGGCGCCCTGGAGCCACCATACATTCTGATATATATTCCTTCTTCAATCAAATAGTAACTCCCATATTATTCAATGACTTTGAATGCTTCCTCGGACATGCAGTTGCATTCTGTCAGGAAAATTAGAGTGTACAAAGGCATGATGAAGTGCTCACATACTTCTCTGTAGTTGCTATAGTATTTGTGTGCCCAAAAGAATTTATATGAAATGTATATAGGGGTCCTATCCCTATCCCAATTACACCTCAAGGATTGAAAATATTGGGTACATAGTATACAATCAACCAGGATAGAGCTCATGTAGAAATCTGACTTCTTTTGTGACACTCCTCCCAAGGCTGAAGATATGCATGCTGAGAGGCTATTGGACACTATGTTTGCCCAATTGAATATGGTTCCTTGAGTGGCCACATAAAAAATAATTGGTATCCATCCCAATTTGAAGCTTTTTCCATGAGCTCTCCCAAAAATTATATTAAGCATTAGTGCTATAAATCTATAAGGGTTCCGTAGAAGGTTGTATCATATTTCTCCTGATGGCTTGGTTCAAAATTTATTCCCTGGTATCATCATTCTCTTAACTGTTTCAACCAGGTCCGACTCTGTTTCCTTCAACCAGTTTTTTGTTATGTAAATCTGAGTAGGAGGCAGATGATATGCCATGGAGACATAAGTAGGGCTATATGTAGCATATCCCTGTTTGGCAGTATTTTCCAGGATCATCATAGTTACATCTGCCCTGGGCAGAATCCAATCGATCACCTCTAAGCATGGGAAAAACTCAGGTCTCGTGGCTACTTTCATAAGAGTCGATTTCTCGATGTTTGCATATATAGTCAGCTCTTCGAATCTTACATCAAGCACATTCTGATTTGCAATAATCCTGTATATCTCACCCAATTTATAGTTCAGTTCGAATCTGGTGACAGCCTTGGTATCTTCATATATGTATTCCACCTTGGTGATGATTTCCACCTCTGGTTCTCCCTTTGCAACAGGAACCTTCTTCTTTTGTCTTTTAGACATATCTCCTTTGAAATAGTTACCCTGTCATAAACACCACATGTTCTTAAACCATTTGAGCTTTTAGTTAGTGTTTCAATAATGAAGAAAAAATATAACAACCTATTTACCTCTTCCATATGCATTCTCACAGATAAACTATGCAGAGTATTAATGCATAAAAGAAAATGACAAGGCAAAATAAATATTCTTAGTCCACTGTCTGCACTAAAATGAAACCCTGATAGAAAACACATCATTTCAACCGGACTGCATTCTAACTTTTGCTAAACATCAACCATCCTAACAGTAAGGCTAATCTTCAAATGTGAGGCCCTATATAGTGATTGAAAACACAGAAATCCCCAACTTGTCCAAAAATCAAAAACCTTCCGGCGTTCCATAAAAATAGGGTAAGTGCATATGCAAACCGAAACCTCCCCCCCGGATGGCCACAAACAACCCCAAAATAGTCGGTGCAGAAAACATAACGCTTGTCTGCACCAACTACCTAATATTTCAGAATGGGAGAGAGCATCTATAACGACTCAAAACATAGGCTCAAGAAATCCCCATTTCCAAAACTGCCCAACTAACTGATATGCCTCATGTCATGAGGATAAAAATTCATTCTAAATGGCTGATCTACGCAACTGCAAGAAAACCTAACGAAGGGAAGACCTTAGTTCCCAAACGACCAATAAAATCAAGAAAAACGATAAACCATGGTTGGCCTACCTGGAAAAAATGTTGTGCAGTCGATGGGACGATCAAAGAACCTCCACGATAGAAAACCAATCAAATGAAAACCAGATAGTGGGTACGGTGGTACAGTTCGATCAGCGAGGACGGAGCAGATGGGATTTTTCACAAGGGTAAGAATAAAGTAAAACCCCACCCCAATATATAAACCTTTCGGTGAAAAAGATGGTGAGAAAAAACCTTATCGACGGGAAAAACCCCTATCGACGGTCGAAACCACTAATGCATCGGTAGGGTAGTTCATAAGACAACCACAATGGTGGATTCATAAACAACTACAGTTCCATGAAAAAATACAACCCATCGGCAATCGAAACCATTAACCACTACAGCATCGATGATCAGACACATTATTCATTAGAAGGATAGCCTTATAGGTAGCAGCAATGGTGGAAAATAGACAGATTACGGATCCCACGAGAACATAAAATCATCGGCGATCGGCAACTCTAAAACTATCGGCTTCGAAACCTCAACTCTAAGCACATCCGCAGTGTCAGGGAAACAAATATAAGCATTTCCATAGTGTCGGTGATGTTGAGCACTAAACGTCACCGTAGCATGTATCGAAGGTCGAAACCACTGACCATTAATGCATTGGCAGATGAAAACACTAAACATCAGAGAAATAGTCTAATCGACAGCCGTAAAAGTGGATAAAACACTAACTGTGGGTTCCGTGGATCACAAAACCATTGGCGATCGGGAGCTCTAATAACTATGTATCGGTGACTCAAAACTCAAAGTTGCCACCATGTCAGTAATGCAAAGGACTAGCCCTTCGATCACAGTAAAAAATCGTTTTGATAGCAATAAAATAAACAGTGTCGGCAAAAAAGGTTTAAACAATAAAATGACAAAGAGGTAAAGGCCACGGATTGGTGAAAGTAAGAACTGTTCATTGTTTCCCTCTCAAAATGTCGGAGGCATAGAGAACTAATGCCCCAATTCATTGTTCAATTGACTTCTGACAGTGATAAAATCATCTAAAAATTTAAAAAAATGTTAAGTTTTGAGAAACAAAACTCCACATTCAAAAGCATTAGCTAGACAAAAGACAGTTTTAGATCATTTAACTTCCGAAATGAAGGAAAACAGTTTACCTCACTTCAACCTCAAAAATATCCAACATTGTAGCAGAGGAAAGACAAAGTTCAGGAAACCAAACAATCCTAGACTAGTCAAGATTGAAAGGAGGGTCCAAAATTTTAAAAAATTTGGGAAACAAAGGTTGCAGCTGCAACAATTGGCGACTACCTGGTGAACACAGATCTCTGGACAACTTCTTCTTTAAGCAACAGATTGTTTTGACAATAAACACCAGCATGCTTAATTCTTCTAGATGTCTGGATTTCCCTAATGACAGATGTATGTACTTTAATCATTGATGATAGTCCAATTTAGGGATAATGGGAACCAAAATTTCAAAGTCTAGATAACTCTTTTGAGGCCAGGAATATGAGTTTCATTTTTACCTCTATCTTCAGGTAGCTCCCAGCTTGGACACCATAGGATTGTAACATATGGTAAACAGAAATATTCGTTTGTTCCTCATTCCCATGCCATTTTACACTTTTGTGCTTCTGGACTTTTTTGTCCTTTCTGAGTCCTCCGTCATGCCTTCTTTCATAATTTTTTATTCAGGCTCCTCTATCCATAGTGTCCTTTTGTGTGAGAGATGTATTGATTTTTTAGCTCACAGATGGAGAAGAACTTTAGCAATCTTGTACTCATATGGTTCAATACTTTGTTTTGATACATATTTCTTTCTTAGGAGATTTTGACTCTTATTTTCTTTTTTTTGCTTTCAATTATTGGCATGGGATCATTTATATATAATATATTGTTTACCATGCTTCCTCTCCATGGTTATTTGCTGTCACCCCCTAAGTCATTTTAAATGTGAGATGGATGGAGCCTCGAAATAGTATTCCATACCTTTTGACCCTGAGTTATTCTACAAGGATTAAGTAGGACTTCAATGTGTTCATAGCCATTTAGGAAAACTACTAAACTAGAAGAAGTTCTTTCAAATAAATCAATAGTATACAGTCTTATAATCAAGGATTTTAGTTATTCTAGAATTCTGATGGACTCCATGCAACCAAAATGTTGTGCTTCTTTATTAAAATCAACCAAAATCTAACTAAAAACAAACAAAATAAAATAAATCCAAAACAACACAAAGCAATCAGTTTATTTATGTACAAGATAACCAAGAAATAAAAATCAAGAAAAATAAGGTTTTAGAACTAAACCATTAACTGGTAAGTTCTCTTCCCACCTCTGTAAATCTTGCAACTTGTAAGTTGAGGGGCCAAGCTTGGCTGCAATCTAAAAAGGGCCTCATAAATGTTGAAACTTAGTGTGCTTCCCCTTTTTATCATGTGGATGATCCCACTTAAGAACCAGATCTCCCACTTCGAAATCCTTGTTTCCAGCTTTATAATTATCAAACCAACATTTCACTACTTCTTGTTGATGCTTAAATCGTTCTCTGGATTTGGACCTAGACTCTTTCGACTTCAAAAGATTATAGATTCTAATCTGTAGGATTTCATTATCGATACCTCTAGACTCCTGAGCTAATATGGAAGAAGGTAACATAATGTTGGGAGGAAGAATATCTTATTTTCTGTAAACAAGGGTGTATGGTGACACACCTAAGGAATTCTTGGGTGTGACTCTATCAGCCCAAAGAGCATTAGGTAACGCTAAGTGCCAACTTCTCTGATTTTCTATCATGATTTTCTTTAGAATTCTAATCAAATTCTTATTTGTAGATTTTACCAAACCATTTCCTTGTGGGTAATAGTTTGTAGAATAATGCAACTTGATTCCTCTTTCATTAGCAAATGCAATTAATCTAATAGAAGAAAAGTAAGTAGCATTATAAAAAACCAGGGAAATTGGAACCCCAAACCTGGTCATAATGTGATCTTGTAAGAAATCGATGACTACATCTTCATTCACTTTGCGTAACGAAATGGCCTCAACCCATCTGGTGAAGTAGTCAGTTGTTGTCAAAATATATTTGTGTTGCAAGGAAGAATTTGGTTTTATTTCTCCAATGATATCAATCCCCCGTTGTTCGAATGGTTCTATTATCATCACTAGTTTTAAAGGCCCAGCTGCTTTGGCTTGTCTTCCAACACACCTATGGCAAACATCACACTTTCTGACAATAACATGAGCATATTTAAACAGTGTGGGCCAGTAATACCCAGCTCTAAGAATCTTATGGGCCATTGTATCTCCGAAAAAATGACCGCCTACAGGTCCATCATGTATTTATGTCATGACCTTCTTTGCATCTTCTTGTTCTAAGCACCTGAGAAGAACTCCATCATAATTCTTTTTGAATAATACTCCATCAATGATATGATATGAATCTCATTTAAGGCATAATGCTCTTCATTGTTTGGAATTCCAATGTTCTCGAAAATATCCTTCTTGAAGGTAATGAACAAGGTCTCGGTACCAGGAATCTGGAGCTGTGAATAGAGGACAGACATCCACCATATGTAACTCAGCTTCATTGTCCCAACTATTTTCTTCGTTGTCTTTACCTTCAGCCATTAGTTTGCATATTCCTTTCCCTTTAACTCTGGATGTTGGTTTGAATTCAAGGTCATATTATTGTAAAGTTGTTACCTAGTTGCCTCTTCTTTCTCCTAATTATTTTTATACAAAATTAGATCTTACAGCTGGGTGTGGAACTGTTACCTTAGTATGGTTCTTAAGTATGTATGATCTGAATTGCTTTACCACTTTGAAAATTGCATAAGCTTGTTTATCAACAACTGGATAATTCAATTCAACTCCCTATAGAATAGTGCTCATAAATGATATGGGGTACTCATCTACCCCATCTTCCTTCTGTGTAAGCACCGCTGCCAATGAATCATCGGATGCGAAAGTGTACAAAATAAAATATTTTTTGAAATTTGGAATTTTGAGAGATGGTACATGAGCAATAGATGCTTTTATCTTACTGAATGCATTCTTTTCCACATCAGTCCATTTAACTTGTACACTTTGTTTAACCATTTGCTGCAAAGGTTTGACAATTTGAGCAAAATCTGGTACGGACCTTCGCACAAAATTAATTGTCCCCATGAATGATTGCATACCTTTTTTGTTATGGGGTAAAGGGATTTGTTCTATGTCTTTAATCCTTTCTAGGTATATGGAGATCCATTTCTTAAAAACAACATGACCAAGTAGCTTTCCTTCTATGACCGCAAACATGCATTTCATAGGATTCAGTGAAATACCATATTTTCGACAACGCTCAAAAATTTGTCTCAAATGGAATGCATGTTCCTCTCTCTTTTTAAAAAATATTGTGACATCATCAAGATATACCACAACACTACGGTCAATCATACCACTGAAAGCTATATCCATGGCCCTTTGGAAAGTAGCTCTAGCATTGATGAGTCCAAAGGGCATTCTTCTGTAAGCAAAAGTTCCCCACTTTGTTCTCAATGTAGTTTTAAGTCTATCCTCTTCAGCTACTAATACTTGATTATAGCTAGAGAATCCATCTAATAACGAAAATAATTCAGAACTTGAAACCATATGCAATATTTGTTCCATGGGTGGAACTGGATAGTTATCTTTATCTGAAGCACGATTAAGGTTTCTGAAATCTACACAGAGCCTGATTTCTCCATATTTTTTCCTTACTGGCACCAAATTCGAAACCCATTCTGAATGTTTGACTTTGAATATAATTTTAGCATCCAACAATTTTTTCACTTCACTCTGAATTAAAGGTTCTAGTTTTGGATGCATCTTCCTCAAAGGCTGTTGATAAGGCTTGACTCCAGCTCTAATAGGGATGACATGGTGTATAATCTTTGTGTCATATGTTTTAATCTCTTCATATGTCTAGGCAAACACATCTTTGTATTGTTTGAACAAACTAATGAACTTATTTCTTTCACCTGGAGAACAACACTTTCCCAAATTTACATATATAGGTTCAACTTCAGTTCCCAAATTTATCAGCTCGAATTGTAAGGAAGAGCTATGAGTCTTGAAATTTGCTGGCCTTTTGAATTTGTGGTTTAGATCAAACATTCACTCTAAGGTTCTCACTCCTTTAGGAATAAAGTTGTCAAATTTTGATTCAGCTTGGTGTTCTTCATCATAGATTATCGCTCCTTTGTAAGTCTCATCATTCATCAAACATTCCAAAAGTTGTTGATCATCATAAAAAACCCATAAATTGGTGATCATATCCAGAACAGAAGGCCTGAAAAGTAATTCAATAGAGCATGCATTATTAGAAGGTACTAACCTTGCAACCGAGGTAGCTAGTAAATCAGTTGCTGCATTCTTTAATCTAGTAATGGATACAATATTGAATGCATGAAAGTTTATAAGCAAATCCCAAACTTCATTTTGATAGGCTTTTAAATGTGGTGAAATACAATGTATCTTATTTCGAATTTGCTTAACAACAATTTCAGAGTCTCCATATGCTTTCAGATTTTTCACTTTCAGTTCTATTTCCTTTTTCAGTCCCTGAACTAGTGCTTCATACTCGGCTGTATTATTCGTACATTCAAATTCTAATCTACAAGAAAGAAAATGTTCATTTTTCTTTGGATCAATCAGGACACAGCCAGCTCCTGATCCTTCTATTCGCGTACACAGAGTACTCCCAAAAGATCAAACACCTTCAGATACTGCTTCACACAAATAGATCACAGATCAACACACCGATGTTTGTCACGTGGTTAAAACCCTCGAGAGGGAAACAGTCCATGGCCCCAGCGAAATAGCTACTTGGACCAATTTATTATGCAAAAGAAATAAAGTTACATGAGCTTCTCATAATCGATCAACTAGACAAGGTCCCTCTATGCTCTTTAAATAGATATCATAGACCAAGTTGTTCTTAAGGGGGGATGTTAGGATATTTAGACACTTAGGAGTTAGTTAAGATCAACTTGTGTAATATATCCGTTAGGTAAAAGTGTGTTTCTTTAGTATGCATTAGTACGCATTTGTAAATATTCTAATCCGACGGTCACGATATGTTCTAGACATAGAGTGATCCGACGGTTCAACTTATCTTAGATCATACCTGCCATTGATTCGTGTCTTAACACCCGATTGGTCTATGATCTCTATTTAAAGAGCATAGAGGGTCCTTGGCTAGTTGATTGATTATGAGAAGCTCATGTAACTTTATTTCTTTTGCATAATAAATTGCTCCAAGTAGCTATTTGGCTGGGGCCATGGACTGTTTCCCTCTCGAGGGTTTTAACCACATGACAAACATCAGTGTGTTGATCTGTGATCTATTTGTGTGAAGCGGTATCTAAAGGTGTTTGATCTTTTGGGAGTACCATGTGTACCCGAACATGGTATCAGAGATTTTATGAAGAGCCGCTTTCAGTTTTGATCAAGATCTGGAACCGGTGTTGCCGAAACTTTGAAAGGGTTTCTGGTTCTAGAATTTTTGTACATTTGTGGCCTATGGGAACTATTACATTATGTCTGGAGCACTATTTCCATTGGGAAATAGTTTTCATTTCACCGAAAACCATTTTTGTTTGTTCCAGAAGCACCCATTTCGGCAAATCTGAAGCTATAATGTTATAGTGACAAATTTGTTTTTTTTTAAATCTCTCATATCTTATCAGTTTTATTATTAGATCTTTTTTCTTTTAGTCTTGGACTGTTTCCTTCCCTGACTGCGTATGCTCTTTGTCGTGCACCTTGCGTGATCACGACAAATCAGAAATAGTAGGGGAAAATTTTTTCTCGTCTTCTCGGCTACGTATGCTCTTTACCATGCACCTTGTGTGATCATGACAAATCAAAAACAATGAGAAAACTTGAAAACATATAGTTTCTGGGTAAGCTAACCAAGGTCTAACCCCATTGTGTGGAAATTTTTTTTGTTTTGTTTTTGTTTTTCGTTTTTTTTTGTGATTTGCAGGAAAAAAAGGCAAGCACAGAGAATGAGAGAGAAGAGTAAAAAAAAAAATCCCCCTTCCTCTTTCCATTCTTTTACGTACCTTTTAAACTTAGCTCACTTGGTCCAAAATTGTCTTATTCCTTAATAGGTCTTGAGTTTAAGTCTTATTAAGCTACTTTTTAGTGCATGCAATTTCTATTTTCAAGTTACTTTATTGTAAAAGTGCATCTCACATAAATAAAATAAAATAAAAAGTGAGTCACTTAAGTCTTTTAATTTATTGCCACACTATTTAAAAGTAACATTATTGTAAAAGTGAACCTCACTTATTATAAAAAAGTGATTCACTTCAAAGCAACTTTATTGTAAAGTGATTGTCAAAGGTTGATCTTGGGAAGAGGGGGGTTCTTTTTTTATTTGGTCAAGTTAATATCTACCACGTTACTATTCGGGACATCTTCAACATTTTCTTTGATCAAGCATAACTTCATCATCCAGAATCAGTTTTCAGTGCCGTTTTTTTTAAACCGCATATTTTTTCGAGCTCTTTGCATCTAAAGAGTTAGTTTCTATTATTTTTGCCATTATTTTACAGTATGGCCACCCCTTGTGATATTATTCTTACAAGTTCTAACTATTTCTCATGGAAATCTCATATGGAGTATGTTCTACGAAGTAGGGGACTTTTCAGGATAACCTCAGGGAAAGAAACAGAACCCACTGATGGTGATAAGAAAATTAAAAGGGAAAATAGATGTGATGAATCTCGTGGATTGATTGGGATGTCAATCTCTACTGATTTGTGATTCCACATATCTGAAATTGATGAACCTGATTTAGCTTGGGAAAAGTTGGAATCTGTGTTTAGTAAACACAATAAATTCAGGGTCATCAACTTGAGAATGAGTTGATTTCCTTGAATCCAAATGATTTTTCATGCATTCAAGACTATTTATCTAAGTATAAAACTCTTAGACTCTTATGTGTAGAATGCAAGATTAAGAAAGCAGACAAACAATGTATTTATCATATTCTTTTCAAAATTGGACCTACATATTTTTTTTTTGTATCTACATTCTACTCCATGAAAGAATCCTTGACTGCAACTAGCTATCAAGAGCCTAGTCTTGAATCCTTTTGTGATTCCTTAAATAGAGAGCAAGATAAGCTCATTCATCTTGGAATAATTAACAATGTAGATACATCTAGGAAAGCCTTATTGTCCCAATAGAAAGAAAATTCCAAGCTTCCCAAGAAACATAATTTTTGCAATAATAATCCAAACAAAAAGTGTCCCAAACCCTCTCAGTCAGCTCCTTTAAAAAATGACAAAGGATCCAAGCAAAAAGGAAAGAAGATTGAGCGTCATTGCAATTTTTGTGGGAAAGATAATCATGATGAATCTAAGTGTTTCAAGAAGATGACAGCCTTAGAAGAAGCAATGACGAAGCACCGCATCAGCATAGATTCATCTTCAAAATCTAACTCTCATGGACATGTGTTAGTTTTTCAACATTAAGCTAGCATTATTAGGATCTTTAACTGAGAGAATAACAAGTATAGTAATCAAACACAAGAGACAATGAACATAGTGTTTTTCCTTGGGGAAACCATAAAAAAAAACCTCACAACTTCCTCAGAGATAGAATCAGCACCAAAACAGTAAAATCCCCAAAACAGTAAGTGATCTCCCGACAGCAGTAACCTTCTTCTTATCTGGCCCCAATGTCTTCTCCTTCCTCAACTACACGCTACACTTGAGTGTGGATGAGTTTTGTGATAAATAGAGACTCCAGTTCTCTATTTATACTAATCCCGACATGACTAAAATCCTACTAGGGCTGTCCTCTACTAGGAGAGTCTAATAACCCTAATTCCCTGGAATTGCGGGGACTTTAACCCTTATACAATCGGAGGGTTACTCACTATGACTTGACATGACTTGTTTACATTATTGATCCTCTCGATTGGAACAATGGGGCATGACAATATGACTCAATTACATTATAGATACATCCCGAAATAAAGATCAGGTTACAATACATAATATACATAGATGAATACATTCCGAAGTTAAAAATACATTAACACTCCCTCTTAACTAGGAAGGTATTCTTTCGACACAATTTTCAGCACTGGCCTTCTTCTCTGTATCAGCTGGATCATCTTGTCATCTGCAGCTCAAGTCTTCTGAGTCTTTAAGTCATCTTCATCTTCAAGTCATCTTCATCTTCGGATATGGATCATCTCTCGATCTGGATCATCATGGGACATCGTCACTATATTTGGATCATCACTGGGCATCATCACTAGATTTGGATCATCACTGGATCTGGATCATCACCGCTAGATCATCATCACTCAATCTGGATCATCACTGGCTATCATCACTGGATCTGGATCATCACGTGTGCTATCTCATGATTCTTCTCGTCGCAGGAAGTTCTACAGAGCCTACCCTTTTTCATGTTGGTTGTAGGCCTAGCCTCCATGTAGGTATTCTTTAGCACTTATATCTGATCAACACATGATCGAAGAAAGGCTCATCATTTCTATCTGATCAACACATGATCAAAGATAGATACTACACTTACATCTGATCAACACATGATCGAAGAATGGCTCATCATTTCTATCTGATCAACACATGATCGAAGACAGATATTGCACTTACATCTGATCAACACATGATCAAATAAAGACACACCCAACACTTACATCTGACCTACTTGTCAGAAAGGCATGCCCAACACTCACATCTGATCATGTAGGAACCAATCCTATAATCATATCAGAAAGGACCAACGCTTACATCTTATCAACACATGATTGAAGAAAGGATTCAACATCTCTATCTGATCAACACATGATCGAAGATAGATACTGCACTTACATCTGATCAACACATGATTGAATAAAGGAACTGCACTTACATCTGATCAACACATGATCAAAGAAATCCACAACACTTATATCCGATCAACACATGATCGAAGAAAGGCTCAGCACTTATATCTAATCAACACATGATCAAAGAAAGGCTCTACACTTACATCCACCCAGGAAGGAACACATCCTACTCACAATGATGGAAGGTCTTGCACTCATATATGATCTTGTAGGAACCAATCCTACAGTCATATCAGAATGGCCCCCAGTCCTCCTCAACTAAGCTACCTAGTAACTGACCAGGTGCCTCCATTCTCCTATAGAATGGTAGTTGCCCTTACATCCGACCTACTCGTCGAAATGGCCAACACTCACATATGACATGGAAGGAACTTAATCCTTTAGCCATGATAGAATGGTTCAACCCTTACATCTGATCAAGTGGGAACACATCCCTCTGTCACATCAGAATGGCTTCTCAGTCTTAGATTGAGTTTTCCTGGTAACTGACTAGGTGCCTCCATTCCTAGAATGGAAATTGCCCTTACATCTGCCCTACTCGACAGAATGGCCAGCACTCATATCTGACATGGAAGGAACCAATACTCTCACCATGAAAAAATGGCTCAGCCCTTACATATGACCATGGAAGGAACCGATCCTCTCACCATGTCAGAATGGCTATGGATCTCATCATTTTCTCTTGGAGGAAACCTCGATTTGGAGAACACCAATCTTCTCCTTGAAGTACTGAAACTTCAGCCTAGCCAATGGATTCATCAATACATCAGCTATCTATTCCTCTGTCGCAACATACTAGAGCTTCACTGCTCCCGTCTGCACCATATCCCTGATATAGTGGTACTTGATCTCGATATGCTTCAACTTGTCATGGAACACTAGATTCTCTGACAACTTCACGCAACTCTGGTTGTCACAATGTATACAAGTAGCATCCAACTGGAGATCAAATAAATCAGATAGTAGCTTCTGCAGCCATACTGCCTCACAACTAGTTGAACAAGCTGCGACATACTCTGCTTCAGCTGTACTCAGTGCCACACAGGATTGCTTCTTGCTAAACCAAGAGATCACACTTGATCCCATACTAAAGCAACATCCTGAAGTGCTCTTCCTATTGATGGCACTGCCTGTCCAATATGAATCAACATAACTGTCCAGGTTAATCTTTTGATTTGCATCATACTTGAGTCCATAGTCAATTGTACCCTTCAAGTACCTCAGAATATGCTTTGCAGCAATCAAATGAACATTTCTCGGATCTTTCAAGAACTAGCTCAAGATTTTCACAGCAAAGAAAATGTCTGGTCTTGTGTTCATCAGGTACATCAATGACCCAATCATTTGATGATACATCATAGCATCAACTGAATCTGATGAAGAATCACTCAATAGCTTCAGGTTCGATGCCATAGGTGTGGCCATAGTCTTGCAGTCCATCATCCTAAACCTCTTCAGGATCTCTACTGCATACTTCCCTTGTCCAAGGAAGATTTCATCTGTACTCTACCACACCTCCATACCTAGAAAGTAATGCATCATACCCAAGTCCTTCATCTCAAACTCAACAGCAAGCTTTCTCTTCATATCAACAATCAACCCATCCGTACCTGTCACAAATAGATCATCTACATATAGTAGAAGCATCACTAGGTTTCCATCTTCAACCTTGTAGTAAAGGTTGGAATCTGCTTTACTCTTGGTAAAGCCCAAACTAGATAGAAAATTGTCAATTTTGCTGTACCAGGTCCTGGGTGCCTGTTTCAAACCGTACATGGCTTTCTTCAATATGCATATATGAGATTCTTTGTCATGTGTCTCAAAACCGAGTGGTTGTTCTACATACACTTCCTCTTCTACTACACCATTCAAGAAGGCAGTCTTGACATCCATCTAGTGTATCTTCCATTTCATCACTGTAGCTAGATCAAGTACTGATATGATGGAAGTGTATCTGGCTATAGGTGCAAAGGTTTCTTCATAGTCTATTCCTTCTTTCTAAGAGAAACCCCAAGCTACAAATCTTGCTTTATGTTTCTCAATGCTACCGTCTGCAGCATGCTTGATCTTATAGATCCATTTGGAAGTTACAACTAACTTCCCTTCTGGTCTCGAGACAACATCCCAAACATCATTCTTCATGATCTATTGATGTTCTTTGATCATAGCATCCTTCCATTCTTTTCATTCTACCGCTTATTCATAACTAGAAGGTTCATTATCAATGAAATCACATAGTAAAGCTACATACCCGGAGCAGGATCTGGTCCTCTTTCTTTCTCTGTGATTCTCTTCTGGAACCCCATATCTTTCCACACCTTGGATAAGTTCACATACCCAAGCAGGTTTCCTCTTATGAGTATTCTTTTCCAAAGGTGGATCTACATTTCTTTGTGGTTCTTTGAAATCTCGATCTTCTTCTTGAGCTTCTTCATTCATGGTTGTGTCATGAATTTTGAGTTCTTCTGCTTCTGCTTCTTTAGGTTCTTCAGTAGGTCTCTTTTTGGATTTGTTGTAAGCTGTGTCTTCATCAAATGTCACATCCCTGCTGATGTCAATCTTCTTGTATCCTAGGAAATAGATTCTGTAAGCCTTCGAGCTTTTAGAGTATCCCACAAATATACCCTTCGTTCTTGAAGGATCTAATTTTGTTCTCTTCTCTTTTGAAATGTGTATGTACATAGGACAGCCTAATATACTGAGATGGCTGACTTTTGGTTTCTTGCCGAAGAATACTTCTTTAGGATTCTTGTTCTCGATGCATAGGAATATCTTGATCATGAAGCATGGCTCTTGCAGCTTCCATGATGGTTCTATTCTTTCATTCCGCAATCCCATTCTGTTGTGGATTGTAAGGAGTGGACAACTCCCTCTTAATCCATGATTCTTTGCATAGCTCTTTGAATTCATTCGAAGTGAATTCTCTGCCATTATTTGATAAAAAAGTCTTGATCTTCTTTTTAGTGTGGTTCTCGATCAAGGCTTTGAATTCCTTGAATTTTTTGAATACTTAGTCTTTGTTCTTCATGAAGTAAACCCATGTCTTTCTAGAAAAATCATCAATAAAAGAAACGTAGTATGCATACCCGCTTAGTCAGTTTGATGACATAGGACCGCATACATCGTAGTGGATGATTCCTAGTATGCCTTTGGCTTTGCTTTCACTGCTTGGAAATATCTTTTTTGTGTTCTTTCCCTTTGTACATCCTTTGTAGACCCCATCATGTTTTGCTTGGAATTCTGGAAGACCTTCAACAGCTTTGGTTGCAATAGGTAGTGCTATGTAATGCACATGTCCAAGACTTCTATGCCAAAGTTCATTTGGCTCTACTGAGTCATGGATCAAGGCTTGTTCTGGATGGCCCTTCAATTTGTACAAAACTCCTTCTTGTTCTCCAATCACCACTGCATCATCGATGGCCTTTCCTTTTGGCCACATGATGACTTGACCATCTATGAATGCAACTCTCATTCCTTTTGCATCCAATGCTGATATGGAGAGAAGGTTCTTCTTGAGTCCTGGCATAAACAATACTTCTTTCATTGTTAGAGACTTACTCGATTCTAGTTTATATGAAGATTCCCCACTACCTTTTATTGGATATTGATAGTCATCTCCTAGCTTTACCTTGTGAGGTGATTCATGTTCTGACAGTCTCACAAAGGATTCCTTGAATCCAGTCATATGTTTGGAAGCCCCACTGTCTATAATCCATCATCACTTCCATGAGTAATGTTACCTATGAGAACATAGATCAGAACATATTCATCCTCGCTTGAAGAATCTTCACTGTCATATCTGGTTCTTTTCTTGGAGGGTTCATCATCCTCTGCAGCATGAGCATGATGTATTATTTTGTTCCCCTTCTTCTTATGAGAGTGACCCTTATTCTTAGGATAGTATTTTGCAAAGTGTCCTCTTTCATCACATGTATAACATATCAATTTTGATAGGTCCCTTCTAATGTTATCTCTGTGATGAGGATCCTTACCTTCGGAGTAATGAGATCTTCTTCTGCTTTCCTTGAAGTGGACTGTGAGAGCTTGGTCTTCACTTCCCATCTTTTCTTCTTGAGCTGCTATCCATGCTTCTTCTTGGGAACATTCTTCCCATAGTTTGTTGAATTTGACTAACTTCTTTCTAGCATAGATTACTTGGATGGAAGAATCCCATGACCTAGGAAGGCCATTCAGTGTTGTCATCACAATCTATGCATTCTCCACTTCTTCATCTATAGCTTCTAATTGTTCCTTGATCTAAGAAACCCTTGTGAAGTAATACTGGATGGTCTCTGCATTCTGAATCTTCACATTCTTTAATTGATTCCTCAGAGTCATCTTTCGGTTTATGTTCTTCCCTTCAAACAATTTGGTTATGGCATCGAACATAGCTTTAAGTGTCTTGAGAGAGGACACCTGTGGGATAAGGTGATCCTTGATAGAATCAGTAATGACCCTCTTTTACATAACCATATTATTCTTATGTAAGGATTTTTCCTCATCTCCCTCTGGAACTAGAACCTCCTCATGGATGTAGGATTCTAATTCATTCTCTTCCAGGACCAGGGAGATCCTATACTTCCAGGCTCGAAAGTTATCAGCTCCCTCAAGATTTTCATCAAGATTGGTATGATGAGACATCTTAAACTGAGAAACTCAAATGCAAATACAAGAGATTTTATATCTTACTAGGTCAAGATGTCGTATCTGAAACTTGAGCTGAAATCCTACAGAGTTGGTTCAGGAGCAAATTAGGGTTTTGCTTTTCTGGAGTTTTGTCCTCCCAAATGCTTTGAAATTTGTCCCTAACTTTGATTTTGGTGAGGATATCAATCCAGGATTGGGCCCACTAAAAAATTCCTCTGTTGTGAAAATCGCTAATTTCTGGCAGCAGTGTCGGGTCCAAAAATGAAAAACCTCAGAATTGGATTCTACTTCGACAAAAAGATGCTCCCTACGGAGGAGATTTATTCCACCTTAATTTTGCTGAAAATATGTGGAGGAAGATCCAAAAACTAGGAAGCCCTAGTTCCCGCAGCTGCACAGTGTCTTCTTCTCAACCTGCCTCTGATACCATGTTAGTTTTTCAACATTAAGCTAGCATTATTAGGATCTTTAATTGAGAGAATAAAAAGTACAACAGTCAAACACAAGAGACACTGAACACAGTGTTTTTCCTTGGGGAAACCATAAAGGAGAAAACCCTGCAACTTCTTCAGAGATAGAATCAACACCAAAACAATAAAATCCCCAAAACAGTAAGTGATATCCCGACAGCAGTAACCTTCTTCTTATCTAGCCCCAGTGTCTTCTCCTTCCCGAACTATGTGCTACAATTGAGTGTGAATGAGTTGTGTGATAAATAGAGACTCCAGTTCTCTATTTATACTAATCTCGACATGACTAAAACCCTACTAGGGCCAACCTCTACTAGGAGAGTCTAATAACCCTAGTTCCCCAGAACTGTGGGGACTTTAACCCTTAGACAATCAGAGGGTTACTCACTATGACATGACATGACTTGTTTACATTATTTATCCTCCCGATCGAAACATCGGGGCATGACAATATGACTCAATTACATTATAGATACATCCTGGAATAAACATCGGGTTACAATACATAAGATACATAGATGAATACATTCTGAAGTTACAAATACATCAACAACATGCATTTTTTGCTTCTGGTTACTCTTATACTGCATCTTCTTCTTCTACTTCAAATGAATGGCTCATTGATTCTGGAGCATCTTATCATATGGCTAAGGATCAAGCCATATTTTCTACTATGCATGAATGTAACACCGAACAAATATTTGTTGGTGATGATAGATCTCTAAGTGTTGTAGGATCTGGAACAGTTCCAGTAGAAAATGGTCATTTCAGTGATGTACTATGTGTTCCAAAAATTTCCTGCAATTTTTAATCAGTCTATCAAATTACTCATTCAGGTGAAGGTAAAACTGTGACGTTTACACCTCACCAAGTTGTAATCAAGAATTTTAAAAATCATCAAAATGTCCTTGCTACTGGAACTGTTGATGATATTACCAGGTTGTACAAATTTAACAACTTTGGGTCATCACCTTTTCCTTCAGTTTTTGTTGCTCATAGTGATAACTTGAGAAAACTTTGGTATGAACGATTTGGTCACTTAAATTATCGCTCATTGCAACAACTATGTAAAGACAATATGGTGACTGGTCTTTCGATGGTATCTTGCAAGGATGGTGTTTGTACTGGTTGTGTACTCAGAAAACATCATCAGGACAGTTTTGACAAACGTGCCTCAGGGCAAGCCTCGGTTCCTTTGGAGCTTGTGCATAGTGACTTGTGTGGTCCTCTTCCATCTGCATCATTTTCTGGTTTCAAATATTTCTTAAATTTTATTTATGACTAGTCCAGATGCACTTGGGTTTACTTCCTCAAACTTAAGAGCGAATTATTTAACATGTTCTTGGCCTACAAGGCCCTTCTTGAAAAAAAAATCTGGTCATCAAAGTATTAAGTTAAGATCTGACAACGGAGGTGAATATGTTAACAACAAGTTCACTACTTTCTGCACTGAACAAGGAATCCAAAAATAGCACACTATTCCATATACACCACAACAAAATGGTGTAGCTGAATGAAAGAACCGCACTTTAAAAGAAATGGCTAATTGTATGATCCAATCTAAGGGACTAAGTCTTAAATTTTGGGCTGAGGCCATAAATTGTGCAAATTACATATTTAATCGCACACCCACTAAAGTTTTACAAGGTATAACACTGGAATAAGCATGGATTAAAATTAAACCAGATGTAAGTCACTTTTGTGTGTTTGGTTGTGAAGCATGGGCTCACATTCTGGATGAAAAATGGAAAGCATTGTAGCCTAAAAGTGAAAAGTGCATATTTGTTGGATATTCTGAAGATGTAAAAGGTTATAGACTTCTTTAGCCCCATTCACATGATATAGTCATTAGAAGAGATGTTAAATTTGATGAAAATCTCTTGGCCTGTGAGCCTAACTTAGCGGGTGTGCCATCTTTAGCCTGCGAGCCTGATTCAACAATTTTGCCTTCTTATTCTTCTTCTTCCAACTTCCTTGACAGGTTTCCAACTCCATTTTCTGATGATGACAGTGAGGATGAAAATCCACCTCTGCCTGCTCATCTTCCTCCAATTGCACCAACACCAATGCCTCCTCGATGGGTTTGTTTAACATGTGAAGCAACTGGTGATCTTGCCAGTGATCCTAGAGATCAACGTCAAACACATTCTTAGTTTCAACGATCCTCTTCCCTTTTGCCTCAAGTTTTCGAGAATCATGATCCAAATTTTTTTGCAGAAGCTTCAGGAAATCCAGATTGGGATGTAGCTATGGATGAAGAATATCGTTCTTTAGTGGCGAACGATACTTGGGATCTTGTTCCTCTTCCAAAAGGAAGAAAACTTGTCAGATGTAAATGGGTCTACAGAACTAAGTATGCATCAGATGGAAGTGTTGAAAGACTTAAGGCAAGGTTAGTTGCCAAAGGTTTTTCCCAAGTTGAAGGGATTGACTACAATGAAACCTTTTCCCCTGTACTAAAAATGAACTCCATCCACCTTGTTCTTTCCCTTGTAGCCTTACATAACTAGGAAGCCCATTAAATGGATGTCAATTCTACCTTCTTACATGGTGATTTACATGAGGAAATTTACATGGAACAACCTCCTGGATATGTTCAGAATAACTCTAGCCTTGTTTGTCTCCTTAAGAAATCCTTATATGGCCTTAAGCAAGTTCCTAGAGCTTGGTATGCCAAAATGAATAGCTTTCTCCTTGACACTGGTTTTTCTAGATGCCATTCTGACCCCAATGTCTATACCAAGAAAGTAGGAAACCATCTCATCATACTTGTTCTTTATGTTTATGATCTTATCCATACTGGTAGTGACCCTAAACTTATAACCCATGTGAAATCTAGTCTTAAGAAAAATTTTGAAATATCAGACTTAGGACATTTGCATTATTTTCTTGGTCTCCAAGTCTTGCAAACCAAAGAAGGAATATTTCTTTCCTAGTCTAAGTATGCTTGTGACCTTCTTCGTCGCTTCCACATGGAAGATTGTAAACCAGCCCCTTCTCCCTTCTATTCTGGAGTCAAACTTTCTACCACTTGTACTTCCCCTGAAGTAGATGCCACCTTGTATTGTCAGCTTGTTGGTAGTCTTTTATACTTGACTCATTCGTATCCTAACCTTTCCTTTGCTAGTGGTCGTGTTTCCCATTATATGCAAACTCCTCATGAAAGTCACTGGAAAGCAGCAAAAAGAATACTTTGATATATTTGAGGTACAATTCAGTTTGGGATTCATTATAGTACAGGGGGGAAACATTTGTTGGTTGTTTTCACTGATTCAGATTGGTCTGGTGATCCTAATGATCAAAATTCTACTGCAGGTTATGTTTTCAGTCTAGGATCTGGACCTATCACTTGGGCTTGTAAGAAACAACAAGCACTTGCTCTTTCTTTAGCATAAGCAGAATATCGAGCCATAGTTAATGCTAGTCAGGAATCTTTATGGCTTCAACAGATCCTTTTAGAGTTTGGATTCGAGCAGCATCATCCTACTCCACTTTGGTGCGATAATCAAAGTGCCATTAAGCTTGTCAAAGATCCAGTTCTACATCAGCGCAGCAAACACATTGAGCTACACATGCACTTCATCAGAAATCTTGTTCATGATAGTGTTATTGGAGTTCTCTATTGCCCTACAGATGATCAAGTTGCAGACATCTTCACCAAGTCTTATACAAAAGCAAAGTTTTCTAAAATTCGGTCTATGTTAGGAGTTCAGGAATTTGTCCTTAAGGGGGGATAGGATCTAATGCCTCCTTCCTTCTCCTAATAGTGTCACTTTTTTAAATCCTTCAATCCTATCCCAAGTTGTTCTCAAGGGGGGATGTTATGATATTTAGTCACTCAGGAGTTAGTTAAGATCAACTTGTGTAATATATCCATTAGGTAAAAGTGTGTTTCTTTAGTATGCATTACTATGCATTTGTAAATATTATAATCCGATGGTCACGATATGCTCTAGACATAGAGTGATCCAATGGTTCAACTTCTCTTAGATCATACCTACCATTGATCTGTGGCTTAACACCCGATTGGTCTATGATCTCTATTTAAAGAGCATAGAGGGTCCTTGGCTAGTTGATTGATTATGAGAAGCTCATGTAACTTTCTTTCTTTTGCATAATAAATTGCTCCAAGTAGCTATTTGGCTGGGGCTGTGGACTGTTTCCCTCTCGAGGGTTTTAACCATGTGACAAACATTGGTGTGTTGATTTGTGATCTATTTGTGTGAAGCAGTATCTGAAGGTGTTCGGTCTTTCGGCAGTACCCTGTGTACCCAAAAACCTTCCAATGTTTTATATCCATCAAAATAAAGGGCCAAAAAACTATCTACTTCTACTGGACTTGAATTAAAAACTTCATCTGAAACTAAATCTACTATTTTACAGTCAATTTCATCAGCTCATGAAAATTGAAGGAGATCGGGTTGGGTGTCAGATAAACTACTGGCTTCTTTAGCTTGATAATTTACCGGTTCCAATTCAATGAAGTAATTTCCCAACACAGAATTCACTGGTTCATTTTTTCCCTCCAACTGAGTAACATTGTTCTTCATTTGAGGTTCTCTTAATATTTTTATCTGATTGGGACTTCCCTTATGAGGTAACCAAAGATGTGACCAATCTGATGCAAAGTATCTATTTATCCTTGCTAACCATTCTCAACTCAAAACAAGTCCATAAGCATCTGGAATGTCTGCAACTACAATATCAATGTACTAACATACCTTCTCATTTGCAGATAAGCGAATTAGGACATCTTCCATTTCCTCGACTACTTTCATAGCCGTCCTATCTAATTGAATAACTTGCCAAGTGGATGGTTTAGGCTGTCCATTAATTCTCTTATAGACTGAAAGTGGCATAACATTGATTGATTCCCTTGAGACTACTAAACAGTTGTGCACATTATAGTTGAAAATATCAAAAGTTAGGAGAAATGGTGGGGTTCTAAACTTAGATTTACCTCCCACACTTGCATCACCAATTTCTTCTGCAGGTTGGTTGTTAGTGGGAAGCTCTTCTTCTGGTACTTCAAGTGCTTTTAACAATTTTTCTTTCTGCTAAGGTACATTACATATTTCAAATAATGAGATATTTTCCTTAGCCTTTTTAATTTCTTCCACAATATCATACCCGATCTCAGGTGTTTTGAGATTCTTCTTGACATTATCAACCTTGTATTCAATAGGATTAAGAGGCATGTTAATTCTCTTAGGATCTTGACTTGTAATGGTAAATTCAGGTATTTTATCAGTTGTAGTGTTCTTCTGTACCTTCTTCATATTTTCTTGAAGTTTCTTGATTTTCGGAAGTATGGAATTGTCTTCTTTTAATAACCTTTGACTTCTTGTTGTCACATTGGTTTCCGATGTTTCTTCTTGTTTTAGAGAACCTTCCTCTTCTGTATCAAACATTGAGACATAGTCCCATAAAACCAGAGCATCCTCCTCTTGTTTTTCTATGGATTGTTTGTCATTTTCTTCCTCCTTATCAGTTTCTGAAAGTTTGGATTCCAATAACTGATTCATTACCAATGCCATAGAATTTATCCATTGGGGGAAATTTCTCTCAGAATGTGGCTACTAATGAAAGGTGCAAAAATTATCCATGCCTACATCAGTTAAATTCATTGCTGCAGGATTGTGTGGAGGTGGTTTAGATTGATTGTTGTCCTCCCTCCTTTTATAGTAAGGCTCATATGATTTATTAGCTTCCTTTTCTTTTTCCAAATCTATTACTCTATTGGATAGCTTCTGCACCATCTTCACCATCCCTTCAAAATCCTATGATCGCTCATCCTTAGGCTTAGTCAGTAATAAAGGTTTCTTAACAAAAAAAATTTCTTCTGACTGTACAGGATAATTTTCTATGCTCTCCATCTCAGCCTCTTCATAGGTTTTTGATAATGTAGGTTTGACTGATATCTTAGCAAACATGGCCAATTCAAGCCCTAGAGATGAAGTATAATATTCAATTAGATCTTTTTTCAGATGGCTTATCAACTACATTAAATTTTTTTAGATAAGAAGCAAATATTTGAGTGAAATTATGCACCTTTTCCTTCCTTTCTTTCTTTAAAGCGCATAACCCTTTCATTAAAGCTACATTAGTTTTCTGAACTACATATTTACTTCTAAATATTCTCTCAAATGTGTCCTAGTCTATGATTGAATTTGCAGGAAGAGAAAAATACCATGAGGCTACAGCTCCTTTCAGGGTGTGTGGAAACAATCTACATACCACATATTCATGCTCTCCTGCTCGTAGTCCTTCTATAGCCAAGTAAAAAATTTGCAAATGATCATCTACCATAATTTTTCACTTGGGTCAAACTTAGGTAACATTTTGTCAAAAGCTTGAGGCAAATCATGCAAGGGAGCTGCCAGGTTTAAAGGTGACCTAGCCTTCCAAGCAGGTGTGGATTTGGTTGGTTTGCATTTTCATGAGCCATGATTTTGAGTGGAGAACGAGGTGGTGACAGAACAGGGGTCCGACAAGGTGAACAGTAAAATGAATCTGGACCCAATTTATTCAAAGGTTGGTAAACTTCCTGTAGGGATGCTTCTACCAGTTCTTCAAGGTCTTCTACCAACACCGAATCTTCTAATTTAGGGCGATCTTTCTTCTGATATTCTCTTTTGGGTAAGATAGAAATGATAGGTAATCCTCTAATCTTTTTTGCATATGCCCTAGTGGTTCTTCTTAAATCATCAACCACTTCATTATCTACAGGATACATATACCCTTTCTTTTTATCTTCAGGAGTGGATGTGTGAAACAAACTACTTTCAGAACTATCACCAGTGAAGTAATTTCAAGGAAATGAGTTTCCTCGGCCAGCCATGCACTAGTGGCCCTCCTAGCGCCAAAAACTGTTGAGGCCTAGAAAATCACAGGTAACAACAATTAGGGATTCTCCCCAATAAACGTTCCCAACTAGCCCACTACTGTTTGGTATGGGGAATCCATCCAGTTTATTGTCCGGCTATCGTAGGTCAAGTAATAAATTAAAATGTTTTACCGGTTACGGCCCAGTCCACTGTGTATATTTTTAGTTTTTTGTGTTTAAGTTATGATGTGCAAGTGCCTATCTAAAATGCAGATTGATAGAGATAATGAGGAGTGTCACAATGTGATGCGCAAGTTCTTACCTCTTGTCTTAACTCTCTCACATCTAAATCACACACAGCAAGAAACTAAATATTACTAACTAACCTATCCCTAGGGAGCAGAATTAATAGTTAACAATGAGTAATGCATTTCTGCACATGTATTATGAACAATTACTGATAATTGTTATTTATTTCAGAACACATGAACATAAATAAAAATATGAACAACAAGATAGCTTATTGTTTATGACAACCTTCATTACTCACAGTGGAAATTTCACAGAATAAACTATAAGACATTCACAACATAAACAATAATGCAATGAATTAGAATGATCTCACAGTTAATGGACATAAGCTGAAAATGAAATAGTTCACATTCAACTGATCCATAGCAAAGCATTTGAAACATTCCACCAAACTTTCTCCAGCAGAAACTTGTAATTCTTTATTGCAAAAGGAAATAGTTCTCTTACAATATACTCTCAAAAATTGCTTGGGAAAGAAGTCTTATTCTACATCTAACTCTCCTATATTTATATAAAAAGCAAAACCTTTGGGACGCCCCCAAATGAATTTTGGGCTTCCCCCAACGTTTCAATCCCAAAATTTTGTCTTGTAGTGAGTGCTCATAATTTATACAATATATTACATTTAAAACAAAAATTAAGAGAACATGTTATGAAGAGGGGCCCTCTTGGTCATTAATGAACTTTTTCCACGCCTAGGCCTCTGCTACTATGCCTTCAAAATTGAACGGTTCAAGAAAATGGATATTTATCTCATACTTGGTAGCCTGATTCTTAACTACTTCTATTCTCACCGGACTCAGGCGCAGCTGGACTTCTAGGTAGTGGATACTTACTACTGCATGTGCCACTGCATTTTTCAGAATCTGTTGATCCAGATCCTTGACTTGTTGGATCTCCTGTTCATCTTCCTGATACCTATTATGTAGATGTTCTATGAATAGCTCATGTTCTGGTATCATATCCAATCTTTTTTCTGCAGAAACCTGGCATCTATTCTATGTGACCGACACTCTTCTGCAGTATTCAGCACATGCTCCTCTCATTTTCTTTACCATTTTCTTAAATTATTCTCCAGTATTGATTGCAAACTACAAAAACTCATAATCCTACTATAAACTATGTCGATCTTTAACTGGTAGCTCTGCAGGGGTTTCCTCATTTGTCTCTATCCACACTATTCTTCCTGTCAGAATCTCTAGAATCTCTTGAGATCTGTCCACAAAATAAGATGTGGTGTCCAATATTTCTTCTAATCTACTATCTATTTGCGAATTATTACACCTTTCTTCTTAAATGCGTGTTTATAGTTGGTGGATTCTTCTTCTTTGAGCTAGAACATTTTCCTTCAAAGGCTAGACATATGTCTTCTGTTCACTGGCATCTTTCAGTGATGCTGTCAATGAAACATTCTATCCCTCCAAAACTACTACCTGCATTTGATATTGTTTCTCTTTTTCTTTAGTGGCAGCCTTCTCTAATTCTAACTCAATGACCCTGTTTTGCAACTGGGTCTTCTCTACACTTAGAGTTTTGTAGGACACCTGGAGGTTATATTTTTCAGGTTTTAATACTTGTTGTTCTAGCTGCAGCCTTTTTAATTCTTCTAAGCTGTTTTGAGCATCTTTTTCCATTTTTCCTACATAAATTTCTAAATCCTCTTTATTAGCCTATAGAGTCTGGAGTTCAGTCTTTGAAGTCCTCACTTCATTCTACATGTCCTCAAATTTCCTCTTCAAATTATGGCCATCATCTCTCTCTTTATTCAGTGTCTCTTTTAATTGAGCTGCATTCTTTTTGGACTACTCACGATCCATCATCAGCCTATCTACATTATCTTCAGTAGCTTGGTTTAGTGCTACCCCAACTCTCGTTGTCAATCTCGGATCTGCATCTATTCCATACACCAAAGTCTTATCGGTGATAATTTTTCTTGATTGTCCTCCTGTTTCAACATTTTTCTTGGTTCTTTTGATAATCCTTTTCTTCTCTTTATCATAGAAAATGGTGATGAAGTCAGGTATATCCCCCCCTCTTTCTGCATGAAAGGTATCAAATTCATTCCAAAAAACACAGTTTGCTCTTGAGTGCTTCCAGAAGTTGTAGCAGGATCCTGGGGATCAGGATTATCTTATCCATGCCCTTGATCTATATGATCATGTTCCCCCTGTGTGTCTATTGGGTCAGTAGTCTGCTGATCTTTTTTAGATCCTGTTAATCTCAGACTTTCTTCTTGTCTTTTCTTTATCTCTACTTCTTCATTTCTTTTTCTCTCCTCCACTTCCTTCTTTGTTACTTCCTCTGTATCTCTCTTCCTTTCTTCTTCTTCATTCTTTAGCCATATTTCTACCTCTTGTGCTAGTCTTCTAGCATATTCTTCCCTCTTTTTGACTTCTTCTTCTTCAGCTTTCTTCTATGCATTTTTGCCCTTTCTGCCCACAATGGTGATTTTCTGTTTAAATCTCTTCTTTAAGGCAGTCATATTCTTTGCATTTGTTAGGTAAATAACTCCCGATTCATATTATTCCATTGCTAATGCATATATTTATACAATTCATATGTCGGTTGTGATTCAACTTTCGACCAACCTATTCATATTCCTACATGATTATTCACATTCAGAATATATTTACAATATTTACATATTGTATAATCCCGATGGATTATATTCCAACAATCCCCCCCTTAATCCAAAGGGGTGTTAGTAAGTTCGAGCATGTTTCTGAATCTTTCAAACTTTTCTCATCCAAGCTCTTTGGTGAAGATGTCTGCAACTTGATCATTTGTGGAACAATGTCGAAGATGGACTGTCTTGGCCTCTACATGATGTCGAATCAAATGATACTTTGTGTTGATGTGTTTGGTTCGATCACAGAATCTGGGATTCTTAGCCAGCTTGATTACAGAAGTATTGTCGATCAATAATGGAGTGGAGTTCTCTTGTTTTTCTTGCAAATATTCAAGTATCTTCCTAAGCCATACTATTTCTTTCATTGCTTCAGCTGCAGCCACATATTCTGCTTCTGTTGTTGAATCTGCCGAAACTGACTGTTTGCGTGATCTCCATGAGACAGCTGCTGATCCAAGACTCATAGTGTATCCAGAATTTGATACTCCTGTCTCCTTATCGCCATCAAAATATGAGTCTGTGTACCCAATAAGTTTGAAGTCATCCACTTTAGAGTACTTGAGTCCAATGTCTTGAGTCCCCTTCAAGTATCTTAGAACTCTTTTTGCAGCTGACCAATGTCCTTCACAAGGTTATGCATGAACCTTGAAAGTATGCCAACAACATAAGAGATATCTGGTCTAGTTGTTGTAAGGTAGATAAGACTTCCTACAAGTTGTCGATACTTGGTCGCATCCTCAAATTCTTTTCCTTCGCTTGATGTGAGCTTCATTTTCTATTCCATTGGAGTAGAGATAGGGTTGCATTCTGTCATGCAAAATTTTTTTAGTAGTTATCCAACATATTTTTTCTGAGATAGGAATATGTACTTAGGATGTTGAGTGACTTCAATTCCTAATTAATAGTGGAGATGTCCCATATCTGTCATTTCAAAGATCTTTTTCAAATCTTTCTTTATGGATGCTATATAGCTCTCATTTTTCCCTGTCATCAAAAGATCATCTACGTACACCACAAGATACACAACATATCTTCCAACTTTCTTTATAAACAGTGTTGCATCATTAAGATCAAAATGTTCAAAATTTAACTTCAAAAGATGCTCAGTTATTTTTTCATACCATGTGCGAGGTGCTTGTTTTAGGCCATACAAGGATTTGACAAGCTTGCATACCTTTTGTTCTTTTCCTTTCACAACAAAGCCTTCTGGCTGAGACATGAAGACATTCTCTTTCAAGTATCCATTCAGGAAAGCAGTCTTCACATCCATTTGATGAACTTTCCACCCTTTCTGAGCAGCTAAAGAGAGTAAGGTACGGATGGTAGCCCATTTTGCTATAGGAGAGAACGTTTCTTCATCGTCAATTCCTTCCTTCTGTGCATAGCCTTTTGCTACAAGCCTCGCTTTGTGCTTGTCAAGTGAGCCATCTAATTTGTATTTGTTCTTGTACACCCACTTGCAGCCAATTAGTTTGGTTCCAACTAGAGGGTCAACCAGCTTCCAAGTTCCATTCTTCATGAGTGCATCATACTCATTCTGCATAGCTTCTTTCCACTCAACTCGAGTAGAAGCTTCTTCAAAGGAATTTGGTTCAAAGTTAGCAGATAAATTAAATTCACAATCAAATGATACATCCATGTCATCACCTGAATTATCTGCTTCTCCTCCATCTTCATGTCTTTTTGAACTTCTCGTTCCCGTCTTTCCAACTTCATCCGGATGGACACTTTCAAGTGTCTTTGTGGCCCATTTAGGAATCTTCCGTGATGGTCCTGGTTGATTAGCTGGTGGTGCTTCATCATTGATTGAGAGTCTTTCAATTCTCTCAATCACATCATCCAGTTGAATCTCTTGCTGAGGTGAAGTAGCAAGAACTTCTTCATGCGGGGGAGTTGGTGCTTCATATGGAAATTCCAAAGGTTGATCCAGAATAGGAATCCCCCCTTCAAGGTTTGTAATTTCATATTCATTTTCAGAATATTTCTTTGGATGAGGATATTCTTCCAAATGATCAAGCTGTCTCTCAATGGACTGGTCATTTTTATTAGTCTCAAGAAAAATGACATCTCTCGAAATAACAAAATTCTTGTTTACCTCATCATACAGATGGTATGCCTTGGAGTATTCTTCGTACCCCAAGAAAATGCATTTTTTGCTTCGAGCACCAAGCTTGTTTCTTTGCTCCTTTGGAATCAAGGCATAACAGGTGGAACCAAAAACTATGAGATGCCTGACTAAAGGGAGATGGCCAAACCACATTTCATGTGGAGTCTTGTTATCAAGATCATTTGAGGGACTTCTGTTTCTCAAATAGGCTGCACATTTTACTGCATCACCCCAAAACATTAGTTTTACATTCTTGAAAAACATCATTGAGCGAACCATATTCATTATGGTTCTGTTCATTCTTTTTGCTACACCATTTTGTTGAGGATTGTAGGGAACTGTAGTCTGATGTGAAATTCCATGTTGGAGAAGATAATATTCAAAAGCATTTGAAGTCTATTCTTTCCCATTGTCAGTACGAAGTGTACCAATTTTAGATTGTGCTTGTTTTTCTATCAATGCATGAAAGTCTTTGAATGTTTGAAATGCTTCTAATTTTGTCTTTAAACAGTAAATCCAGCACATTCTTGAGTAGTCATCAACAAAGGTCATAAAATACTTATTCCCATTGGTAGAAGGAGTTGGCATTGGGCCACACAAATAAGAATGCACTAATTCTAATTTCCTACTTGCTTTGAAATTAGATTCATGGAATGGCAGCTTACTGTGTTTCCCTAATATACATGCATCACATTTTCTCTTCTCTTTGGGAATGGTGGGTAAACCAAATACACCATTCTTTCTCAACAAACAAAGACTGTTATAATTCAGATGACCAAATCTAGCATGCCATAATAAACTTGATGACAAATTACCTTCTCCATGCTGAGAGAGGTAGGCATAGTTCTGAACTCTTGCAGATGAACCCTTTAGCTTCAGCAGCTTCCCATCTTCGTATCCAGTCATGATGACTTGGTTGTTAGAGGACTTTCTTATTTCTACGATTCCATCAAACATGTGGATGGAATGGCCTTACTGTTGAATCTCCACCAAGGACAGCAAGCTTCTCTGCAACTCTAGAAGATAAAGAACATTCTTCAACAAGAAATCAGGGAATCCAGGCATCTTCAGTCGAATGGTGCCCATTCCCTTTGGTTTAAGACTTGACTTATCTACAAAGTACACTATGCCATTTATTGTTTCATTAAGTTCTTCAAAACAGTATTTTCTAAAGGTCATGTGTGATGTTGCACCAGTATCAATCAGCCAACAATATTTGTAAGATGAAAGTGAAGTCATTTCATTAATTCCAAGATTACAATGTGCAACAATACAATGAGCAGAATCAGAATATTTACTAGCATCTTGATTTTTATTGTCATCTTTCTTCTGGTTATGTCTGTCTTTGATGGAGTCCCATGAATCCCAACACTGATCTGATGTGTGTCCAGTCTTTCCACAATGCTTGCACTGCAAATCTGATCTTTTGCTGGAGTTGTTTCTGCCTCCTCTACCTCTGAAGTTTCTTCTTCCTGTGCCCCTCTCTTTTCCAGAGAGAGAGGCACCAACTACAGATGCTATAGATTGAATCTTCTGTGATGAATCTGCAACTTACAGAATACTTGGAAAAATATATGGGATGCAGGTTTAGATTCCTGCTCCTTTACAAATTACAATATGATTCTGCAGCCTGTCAAAACTAATTCTATAGCCTTATCAAAACAATATTGCAGATGCTCTATATTTAATTTTTCAACTCTATATCATTTATTCTAGAGTGGTATTATATAAACAATACATTTCAAATCTTCATCGAAGATGAAAAATACATCAATACAATATCTTGCAGCACCACTCCAAAAATAACCAGCTCCAAGCAGCTGAATATAGGCATGAGGTTCTTCACTCACGTTCAGGCTCAGTCTTCATAGCTTCAAGTGTTCCACCATCAATATTTGTGATGAGGGAGAGTCTTCAAAGTACTAGCACAGCTTTAATCTTCAAGCAGCTTCAAGAACCTGCAGCAATTCTCAAGAAGAAATTCGCTTTAGAAAGGTGAAGTGCAGCATACACTCCATGCACTGAGTCTTTTCAACACACGTCCAAAATGCACCTTCGGGCGTTTGAGTGGATATAAGCAGCTTCAGTTCACAGCATTTCAGGAAGTAGACATTAGCATGTATTATTCAATGGATTTACATATCCATGTTATAAACAAAAAAATTAAAAAAACAACTTCCTAATATGACACTTGTTATAGTTTGACCAAATCAAAACAACCTCCTATTTTTTATGGAGATAGATTGACCAAATCAGACATATATGGTATTACAACATACATGTTTTGTATGTAGTAATATCATTTGAATCATTTATAAAAGGTAACACTTAAAGTGTGGTTCAAGTTGTTTCATGCAAACTAAATTCTATTCTCAATGGAAACTAAATCAAGTTTAATAAGTTGATTCTTTGATGTACTCAATGAGAAAATGGCATACATTTTAATTGCATTCCATCAATTATTTAGAATATATTTATGCAATATAGTAGTTTATGCTTTTATAATGTATTTTTGTGGATATATATGTGCTCAATTTATGATTTTTTATAATCAAAGAGCTCAAAATTCATAAGATATCCCTCATGCAGGATTTTTGATAATTTGCATGTTTTATTGTTACTATTTAAGAGAGACTAGGGTTGTTCTTGTTCCTAGTTTTGGAAAATAGTTTTGGGAACTGTTAATAAATAGTGTATTGGTATCATTTATTCCCTGATATGATATATGAAAATGTAATATCTCTTGTTTCAAAAGATGAAATGATGAATTGCTTCAATTAGGAATTAAACTTTATTTTGATTTATATGTAATTATTTTGTTGTTAGTCTACATCTTTTGGGATTGTGATAGTTTAGATGTTTAATTGTCATTGAAAAATATTTGAACGAATGGGTACTTGAATTGATTTCAAGATGATAAGAATATGGCTGTTCAAAATTAATTTACAACTTTTTAAAATTAACTTTAGTTATGTAAAAATAAACAAAATACTAGTTTGAAACATACAATTCTATGTCATGTTTACAAATGAACATAACATTGGTTAATCAAATATTTGGAAACATATTTTCCTATGATATGCCATGTATTTACGGATGAATAGAATATTAGTTTAATCAAATTTTATTTTATACCAAGAAGGAAGAAGGAAACCTATTTCATACCAAGAAGGAAGCCTACTTCATATACCAAAATTTCATACCAACGGCCATTGGTTAAGTAATGGACATCTTTGCATAGTAAAAGTACCATGGAAAATCATTGTAAATAAATGATGGCCACCCATCAATCTCATAGGTGATATCAATGGAAATTGGTTAACCAGATGATAAGTCAAATTGATTAGGACTTACATATCCATGTTATAAACAAACAAATTCAAACAAAAACTTCCCAATATGACACTGGTATAGTTTGACCAAATCAAAACAACCACCTATTTGTTATGGAGATATTTTGACCAAATCAAACATATATGGTATTGCAACATACATGTTTTGTATGTTGTAATATTATTTGAATAATTTCTAAAAGGTAACACTTAAAGTGTGGTTCAATTTTTTTTATGTAAACAACTTCATAAGTGCAATCACTAAACCAAGCTCTTGATTTTATGAAGATAGTTTCAACAAATAAAATATATCATGATTTTACGTCTCCTCCCTCCATCTCCTACCTCCCTTCTCCTTCTCCTTCCCCTCCCCCTCCTCCCTCTCTTCCTCCTCCCAACCCCCCTTCTTTCCTCCTCCTCCCCCTTCTCCCTCTTTCCTCCACTGCCTAATATCTCTCTCCTCCACTCTACCTATGCCTCCTCCTCCTCCTCCCTCTATCTTCCACTCTCCCTCTTCCTCCTGATCCTCCTCCTCTCTCCCCCTCTCTCCCTCCTCCACCCCCTCCCTTCCTTATCCTCATCCCCCTCCTTCCTCTCCCCCTAATCCCACCTTCTCATCTATCCCACACTGTTCCTCCTCCTTCCTCCCTCCCATTCTCCTTTCCTCATCCTCCCTCTCCTCCATGGCCCACTCCTTTCTTCCTTGTCTTCCTCCACTCCTCTCCCTTCCACTATGCATCCTTCTCCTCCTCCTCCCTTCCCCCCTACTCCCACCTCCTCCTTTCTCCCTCCCCCCTCTCCTTATCATTTCATCCTCCTCCCTCTCCTCCCTCCCTCGCTCCTTTCTTCCTCCTCTTCTTCCACCCCTCTCCCTTCCACTCCTCTTCCTCCACCACTCTCTCGTCCACTCCTCCTTGTCCTCCACCCCTCTCCCTTCCACCCCTCTTCCTCCACCCCTCTCCTTTCCTCTACTCCTCATCCTCTTCCTCCACCCCTCTCCCTTCCTCCTCCTCCTCCACCCTCTCTCCTCCACTCTGCCTCCTCCTCGACTCTGCCTCATCCTCCTCTCTCCAATGCCCTCCCTCCTTCCTCTCTCCTCCACCCTACCTCCACTGCCTCCTCCTCCTCATCTCTCCCACACCATCCCTCCACCCTACCTCTGCCTCCTCCTCATCCTCTCTCCCATTCCCTTCCTCCTCCTTTCTCCCTCCTCCTTCCTCCCTCCCATTCTCCTTTCCTCATCCTCCCTCTCTTCCATGCCCCAATCCTTTCTTCCTCATCTTCCTCCACCGTTCTCCCTTCCACTATGCCTCCTTCTCCTCCTCCTCCATCTCCCCCTACTCCCACCTCCTCCTCTCTCCTCCACCCTCCCTCCACCGCCTCCTCCTCCTCCTCTCTCCCACACCATCCCGCCACCCTACCTTTTCCTCCTCCTCATCCTCTCTCCCATTCCCTTCCTCCTCCCCTCTCCCTCCCCCATTACTCCTCCTCTTAATCCCTCCCTTCTCCTCCCTTTCCTATCCACCCTCCCTTACTCTCCCTCCTCCCTCCCTCCCTCCATCCTCCTGTCTACCTTCTCCCTCCCCTTATCCTCCTCCTCATCCTCCTCCCTCTCTCCCCCTTCCTCCATCCTCCTGTCTACCTCCTCCGCATCCTCTTCCTTCCCTAACTCCTCCCCCTCCTCCCTCCCTATCTCCTCCCCCCTCCCTCTCCCCCTCCCTCTCTCCTCCACCCTCTGTCTACCTCCTCCGCATCCTCTTCCTTCCCTAACTCCTCCCCCTCCTCCCTCCCTATCTCCTCCCCCCTCCCTCTCCCCCTCCCTCTCTCCTCCACCCTCTGTCTACCTCCTCCGCATCCTCTTCCTTCCCTAACTCCTCCCCCTCCTCCCTCCCTATCTCCTCCCCCCTCCCTCTCCCCCTCCCTCTCTCCTCCACCCTCTGTCTACCTCCTCCGCATCCTCTTCCTTCCCTAACTCCTCCCCCTCCTCCCTCCCTATCTCCTCCCCCCTCCCTCTCCCCCTCCCTCTCTCCTCCACCCTCTGTCTACCTCCTCCGCATCCTCTTCCTTCCCTAACTCCTCCCCCTCCTCCCTCCCTATCTCCTCCCCCCTCCCTCTCCCCCTCCCTCTCTCCTCCACCCTCTGTCTACCTCCTCCGCATCCTCTTCCTTCCCTAACTCCTCCCCCTCCTCCCTCCCTATCTCCTCCCCCCTCCCTCTCCCCCTCCCTCTCTCCTCCACCCTCTGTCTACCTCCTCCGCATCCTCTTCCTTCCCTAACTCCTCCCCCTCCTCCCTCCCTATCTCCTCCCCCCTCCCTCTCCCCCTCCCTCTCTCCTCCACCCTCTGTCTACCTCCTCCGCATCCTCTTCCTTCCCTAACTCCTCCCCCTCCTCCCTCCCTATCTCCTCCCCCCTCCCTCTCCCCCTCCCTCTCTCCTCCACCCTCTGTCTACCTCCTCCGCATCCTCTTCCTTCCCTAACTCCTCCCCCTCCTCCCTCCCTATCTCCTCCCCCCTCCCTCTCCCCCTCCCTCTCTCCTCCACCCTCTGTCTACCTCCTCCGCATCCTCTTCCTTCCCTAACTCCTCCCCCTCCTCCCTCCCTATCTCCTCCCCCCTCCCTCTCCCCCTCCCTCTCTCCTCCACCCTCTGTCTACCTCCTCCGCATCCTCTTCCTTCCCTAACTCCTCCCCCTCCTCCCTCCCTATCTCCTCCCCCCTCCCTCTCCCCCTCCCTCTCTCCTCCACCCTCTGTCTACCTCCTCCGCATCCTCTTCCTTCCCTAACTCCTCCCCCTCCTCCCTCCCTATCTCCTCCCCCCTCCCTCTCCCCCTCCCTCTCTCCTCCACCCTCTGTCTACCTCCTCCGCATCCTCTTCCTTCCCTAACTCCTCCCCCTCCTCCCTCCCTATCTCCTCCACCCTCCCTCTTCCATGCTCTTCTTCCTCCTCTTCCCTCCCCCACTCCTCTCCCAATCCTCCTCCTCCCTCTCCCCTCGACCCTACCTTTGCCTCCTCTTCTCTCCCTCCCCTACTCCTCTTCCTCCACTCCTCCCCCTTCCACTCATGCACCTTCTCTCCCCTCCACCCCTCTCCCTTTCACTCCTCCCCATCCTCCCTTCCAATCCTCCTCCTCCTCCACCCTCCCTTCTCTTACTCCACTCCCTTCGTTCTCCTCCACCTACCCTCTCCTCCCTACTCTTCCTCATCCAACCTTCTCCTCCTCCTACACCCCCCACTGCCACTTTCCTCCTAACACACACCCCCCCTTATCCCCTTTACCACTCTCCTCATTTATCCTCCTTTCCCCATCCTTTCCTCTCCCTACCTCCTCCACGCCCCCTGATCGTCCTCCCTCTTCCTCTCCTCCACCTTTTCACTCCTCCCACCTCTATTTCCCCTCCTCCCCCTCCCCCTAATCTTCCTCCTCCACCTACCTCCCCGCATTCCTCACCTCATCCTCCTATTCCTACTATCCCCCCTCTTATTCTTCCTCCTCTTCTTCTTCACATACACAATATAACATGACAAAAAAAAAGAGCATATTTAAACAAGATCCAAAATAGTAAACATTAATCCTCTGTTATATTTATAAATTTGAATAGTATTAACGTGGTTTATTAGTTAGTAATGCAATAAGAAAGAAATTTTGACTATCCATCATTACTAATCAAACTTATACATTTTGTTTGGAAAAAAATATAATATATACATTAAAAAATTATTTATCTCTAATATTTAAATATTTAAACATTATTTATAAAAACGTATAACTATATTACCAATATAGTCAATAGAAGAATTGAAATGAATAGAGATGTATCACATATGAAGTTGTATTTTCATCTTGATTTTTGTAGGATAAAAAACTCAAAGTATTATTTCAGTCTTTAAACTAATTAATACCCAAAACTAATTTATTCTTTTGACATACTTTACAAACCAATAAAAATTATACAATTTATCTTTTAAATCTAATATATATATTTAAAAATTTACTCTAAAGATGAAATAAAATTATGTTCTTTTTTCTCATGAAAAAAATATATACATTTAAAAAATATTTATATATCTAAACATTATTAATAAAACATATAACTATATTAGCAATATAGTCAATAAAAAAAATTGAAATGAATAGAGATGTATGACATATAAAGTTGTATTTTCATCTTTATGTTTGTAGGATTAAAAGCTGAAATTATTATTGAAGTTTTTAAAATAATTAATACCCAAATATAATTAAAACTTTTGACATACTTTACAAACCAATAAAAAATATACAATTTATTTTTTTGGCATACTTTACAAAGAATTAAAAAAAAGACAAGCTTTTGGCCTACACTCTTTTTGACATATTTTACAATTGTTTTTAAAAAATATACAACCTTTTGACATACTGAAAATAATAATAAAATATATAGGAATTGTGTTAATGTAAAAGTACTCTGTTAAATGAGAAATAGATTAAGCCCTATGATTTTTAAGAAAAATTCATTAACATATAGACTTATATCCATGAGCAGAAAATAGAAAATTCCATTATCACTATTCATGAAACCTAGTTTTTACTGAAACAAACATTCATAAAAATGAGTTTTTACTGAAACAATTATCTCTCATTAAACAAATGTTTAAAAAAAGAAAAGATCACATTCTCTGGCATCATTGTATATAAAAATCCATATCAGGATTCATGAAATTGTGTTTTTATCGAAACAAACATTTCTTATTGAACAATAAATCTCAAACAATAGATATAAATTTGTATATGGCTGTGGCTGTCTCTGTAGCAGTGCTAGGTAGATAGACAAAATGACCATAGTATGTGAGAGTTTGTTTCTTTTTGCAGGATAATATATATATATATATATATATATAAAAATAGTAAATTACAAGTCATCCGGCATTTATATTTACCTAGACTAACCAACATAGCCTATAACTACTTAATGAAAATATAGCAATATACTATATACTTCTTGTACTAGTCCAATAATTATATAATTAGAATTTCCTTTCAATTCATATATTCATTATGGAGCTGGTTTAATCAGAGTCCCAAATACAAAGTTCAAACAACATATACAATTGTGGTCATGCTTAAAAAGCAGAAAAAGGTTTTGAAAACCATGCTGATACATAAAAAAAAATAGTTGGAAATATCACTATATCTTTAATATGTAATGTAAACATTAAAGAAATAGTTAGTGAGACTGGATATCCTTACTCTTGGCGATTTTTTTATGGTCGTCTAGCTGAGCTGACCTCCAAAACGATTATATAGCTTTGGACATTGCTACAGCCTCCCTATATAATCCTTCTATCAATGTAGACCCACTGCACATTTCAAGAATTTAGACAATCAATATCTATAAAAAAAAAAATCCACATAAAATTACCCATTCTAACAGTTAACTGATGTTTTCTTACGGTAGAAATTGAGGGCAATCTTAAAAGAAATGAACTAAGAATACTGCATTACTTGATAGCATTTACATTCGGTTACATACTGCAGTACAGTGCAGAGCAGAGCAGTCAGATCTTCTCTCATATGGATAGCATGTACATACGGCAGAGCAGAGCAATCAGATATTCTCTCATATGGCAGAGCAGACAGTGCTGCTGCTGTTGAATGAATGCATAGGTTTCTATCTCTGATGGGAATGTGGCGCATCAATCGAAACACTAAAACCATTGGTCCGAGCCATCTAGAAAGCACGAAAATAAAGAAAACCATAAGCATCAATATAAACCATAAGCTTTACTTGACAGCACTTACATATGGCAGAGCAGAGCAATCAAATCTTCTCTCATCATATGGCAGAGCAGAGCAAACACTGATGCGGAGAAGTTGCAGAAATGCCAGAAATTGCAGAAGCGGAAATGCCAGGGCTTAGTATATCAGGCTTGTAAGTGAATGAATACATGAAATGCCAGAAATCTGTGAAGGAATTTAGAAAGGGCCAGGCTAGGTGAGGGCTTAGTATATCAAGCTTGCTTGTAAATGAATGAATACATAAAATTGAAAGAAATAAGCCAGTGGCGAGTCTAGATACTTTACCCTTGGGGTGCATTTTGCATGTTTCTCACAAATTGCAGAATGCGAAAATGCCAGAAATTGCAGAATGTGGAAATGCCAGAAAGACAATACAAAGGAGAATGCGGAAATGCCAGACAAAGACAATACAATGGGGAATGCGGAAATGCCTGAAGCGGAAATGGCTGAAGTGGAAGTTGCGCCCAAGCAAAGCATGCTGCGAATGGTCCTTTTAAAAGATGATTGTGATTGCCCGCCTGCCTCGCTGGTTCTCTCGAGCCCCATTTCAATCCTTGAAAGCAAGAAAAGCTTAAATCCTTGAAAGCAAGAAAAGCTTGCGGGAATGCCAGAAATTGTAGAAGCGGAAATGCCTGTCAGAAATTGTAGAATGTGGAAATTACAGAATGCAGAAATGCTAGAAAGCCGAAATGCCATAAATTGCAGAATGTGGAAATGACAGAAGCGAAAATGCGGAATTGCTTGATGCCCTTGGTGTAGTAGATACAATACAGTGGAGAAGTTGCGCATGCTGCGAATGGTCGTTTTAACATAAGATTGTAAAAAGCATGCCGCGAATGGTCGTTTTAAATGCCGCGATTGCCCGTCTTGCTTTCAGTCTTCGAAAGCAAGAAAAGCTGAAATCCTTGAAAAGCAAGAAAAGCTTAAATCTTTGAAAGCAAGAAAAGCTTAAAAATGAAACAGCATAAAGTATAAAGGAAATAATATCAACCTTAAAAAACAACAAAAATAAAAATGAAAACAAATTTACAATATTTATGTTCAAATTGTGCTGTTTCTAAGTAAGTGGTGTTCATGAAAAAATTTGGAAATCTTTATTTATTGAAATATAGATTATATATTTTGTTTTAATTTATTTAAATTTGTTAAAATACACATTGTCAAATTGTTTTTTTCCCTAGTGTAAAATGAAACATTGCACAATCTTTCTATAAAAATGGTATCCATTGACCCAGACAAAAGGATAGAAAAACAATTATTATGTTTGTAAAAATCAGAAGATATAAAATATATATTTAACATTTTAAATAAAATTTTAATGCATATATATATATATATATTATTGATATAGGATTTGTAATATTGAGTATTGAAGTCAAAACTTTCATTCTCTAACAATACAATTTGCAAAATTACAAAAATATTTTAAGATTAATCCTGGTAACAAGGCTTAATGTAATATAGAAGTAGCCCATAAAATATGATCTCCATTCCATATTACAATTACTTAAATCTTTTGAGATAAGATTATGGTGTTGTGATTCTAGAAAGTCTTAAAATGTAACATATTTAGGTCATTTCTTAAGAAAACTAGGTATTTTAATTAATGAATATTTAATTAGTAAAATGGTTTATATTAGAGCAAACATTGTATGATAAATTTTTATTTTATTTTTTAATTAAGATTTAGAGAACATGATGAGAGTCTCTCATACTTTCAGTTTTCATATTAATATTTTCCATGGTAGTAAAGCATCTATTTGTATGATATTAATTTTGGGCAATATAAAATAACTTCTTTTGTAATCATGTTAATTGCATCCTAGCTTATGTGATTAAAACGATAAATTGTTTATCCACCTCTCTTAAGTTCAAATCTTGTTTGTGAAATGTTTGCCCTTTTTTGTGTCTTAATTGATGTTGACAAGGTCCCAATAATATCACTCTTGTAAGTGTCTAAGGGCGAGACAAGATATTTCCAACCATTACCCAAATGATATTATCTCAACCGATTGTAAACAATATTTCATCCATTTTTCTTACTACTTTGGGTGGTCTTTAGAAAGAAGGAAAATATGACGACATTTGACAGGTCTAAAGGAGGTTACTAGACCAACAACACATGTCCACCATCCTGCTAAAAGGATTTCCACCTTGCCCCTATTAATCAATTTATGAACCTCCTCGTTCACTCTCATCTCTAATGAAACATGATATCTATCAGTTCTATAGTCAGCCTTTTAATGGAATTATGGAAATATCCTGACACTCTAGTGTAAAGTACACTTGCAATTATTCTTTTTATAGGATTAAAACCATGAAATGAATCGATAATGTTCTAGGTACCAACATAGAGGAAACTAGTGCAATGAGTTTTTTCAAAACCAGTCATTTGAGAACCTATTTTCGGCACCACTAGGGTAGATAGGTACGAGCTATAGGGTTTTTGTATTGATTTTTGTAGCATCAGATAGGTACTTCCACATTGACAGTCTATGACAGGTGGAAGGTGTCATTTAATGACTTTCAGACATAGGAGATCCAATTTCTTAAAGTGAACTATTAAAATGAATGTACTTTTGTAATTACTTTATGTAAATGATCTAGAGTGCCCATGGTATTTGGTATCCCATGGAATTGGACCGAGGTATTTGCATATTGTAATGTTATTAAAGGAAATATAGGTGAGAAGAGGTTACACACAAAGTGAGTGAGATCTCATTGAGTGGTTAGAGAAGAACTTTCAACCAAGTGTGCAGGTGCAAGGGTAGAGTTAGAGGAGACTAGCATGGGGCAACTAAGGTTAGAAACTAGAAAGATCAAATGGATGATCTTGTGGTTTGAAAGCTAGCATTTTGTCATTATAAGTTTTCCTTAATGGGCCATTATCCCAAGAAGAGAGCATAGGATTTTATAGTTAATAAAATCGACCTTTTGTTGGTTTTTTTTCTAGTTGGGGTTTTCCAGGGTAAATATATGTCAAATGTGACTCTGATTTCATTTTTTTTCTTGTTGCATAATTAGTTAGGATCTCAGTGTTTTTTCAGTAAATAAATTTTGTAAATTATTTGTGACAAAAAATTGGGTTTGGGATCGAGTAAAAACAAACAATTTGATAGCTAGGAGGGTAGGAACGTGCTCAGTGGCCAAGCACATTCCATGGTTAATCTCTTCGTTGGTTTTATATATACTTGTCTTCTTTCATCTGCCATCTATTTTTTCACTCTCAAGCATGTTCGTAATTTTCTCCCTAACTCTCAAAGAATATTTCCTTGAGGCGTAGTCATGAGCATCAATAATTGATTAGGACTTATATATCAATACTATAAAAAAACAAACTGAAACAAGAAATTCCTAATATGACACTAGTATAGTTTGACCAAATCACTACAAAAAACCACCCTTTTTTGGGTGGTTTTGGCTTGAGGTGGTTTTGCTAACACCCCTCCCCTCCTCCCCACCAAAAAAAAAATAGGTATATGGGGGTAGTTCTTAACCCCCCCCATAAAAAAGTCCTAATATTTTGACTTTTGGGGCCATTTTTGAAAACCATCCTGAAAAGTCGCGTTCCAGTACTTTTAGAGGGGGGGGGGGGGGGAAAAACCCCCCCTAAAGGTGGGTTTGAAGACAGTTTTTAGACCCCCTCTGGCTCAGAAAGAAAGTCGCGAGAATTAGACTTTTGTGGCAAAATTTTAAAACATTTCTCCCCAATGTCGAGACCCAACAGTTTTGGGGGGGGGGGGGGGTTAGAAAGACCCCCCCTAAAGGTTTTTTTAGAAAACCCCCCTCAAAATTCAGGATAATTAGACTTTTAGGAGCAGGTGCTTTCAATCCACCCCCAAAACTTCAATTCTCATGACCTTTGGAGGGGGCTTGTTAAAGACCCCCCCTAAAGATACTTTTCAAGGAAATAAAAAAAAACCCTATAAAAGTCTTTAGAATTGAAATTTTGGCAGCGGTTTGTAAAAATCCTCCTCAAAATTTTAAATTCTCATGAATTTTAGAGGGGTTTTTATAAATACCACCCCTAAATATATGTTTCAAGTTATTTGATAAAAATCTCACCAAGAAGTCATAGAATTTTACTTTCAGAGATGGTGTTTTAAAGACCATTACCAGAAGTTCAATTCTCATGACATTTTTTTTGGGGGGGGGGGGGGGGGGGGTGGGTGTTAGAATGACTTCCCTTACATATATTTTTCAATTATGTTCTCAATATCCTTCCTCTTCAATATTAATTCAATTTACCAATGATTATCCTATAATTAACCCTAATTAATCTCATAACTAACCCGTTATTACCCCAGTTAACCGCTAATAGCACCTAAATGGCCCTTACTTGACCATTAATTACCCTGCATAATCCATGCTAACCAATAATTAACCCTTGAGAACCTCTAAATGTTCTCGACTTTCTTAGAAGGAAAACCTTGTGGAGAAACCCAAGGGATGCCTCTAAACATTCATAAATGTCATATTCCCTAGTAATCCCATCAACATAAACAAGTGTGCCTCACACACAAGGATTCAAAATGGGCACATGCCACCATGAACCTAAATAAATGCCCAAATTCATGAGAATCTTGTTTTATCTAATCCTTGGGCTTAAATGGCCCATACTTACCCATAATCGACCCATAATTACCCCTAGTTAACGCATAATTGACCCATAATTACCCCTAGTTAACCCATAATTGACCCCTAATTACCACTAATTAACCCCTAATTGGCCACTTATTAACCCCTAATTACTACAACTCATTACCCAATAATTACCACCAAATTACCCTTAATTACTCGTAATTGACCACAAATTACCCTTAAATGATCACTAATCAACCCTTAATTACCCTTTGTTTACCCATAATTACCCATAAATGACCCCTAACTCTAGGTGGGGACCGAGTCCATCAAATAGGCCTTCTAGAGGGATTTGTTTGGCTTATGAGTGGGATATGGTGGCCATTTTGGGATGTATAACACCAAGTTTTTTTTTTACTACTAGGACATGGTTTGGGATTAAAGTCTCTGGCCTAAGTTCATATAGTTTCCTCTAGGTTTCGTGGGTCATGTGTAGTGCCCCAAACAACCACACATACCCTACACAGGAAATATTTAACATATGAGTGACATATGTTCATCAATTTGAGAATTAGCATACCAAGTATGGTTCTTTTTTACCATGCCATGGTCTAGGGATAAAAGGAAAAGCTCTAGTTCATAACATATATTTATGTGGGGCTCACATGCCATGTTCTGTCACTTTAGGCATCACAAATTCTCGTAATACATAATATTTGGCCTTTGGGTTTGATATTATGGTTATTTGAGGTTTCAAATGCATGATATGTTTCTTGGGGATAAGGACATAGTTTGGTGCAAAGACCTATGTTCTAACCCATAGAATCTATATCTAAGCCCTACATGCCATGTGTGGGGAGATAAGCCACAACATAGGCCATGCATAGGAAATGTTTGGCATGTGAGTAAGATGTCGTGTAATATTTGAAGGCTTATTATACCAAGGATGGTCCTAAATACCCAAGTCATGGTCCGTGGAAGAGATGAGTTTAAGGGCAAATTTTATCCCATGGGCGAATTTTAAGGAGGGACAAAAAAAGGGTGGGTGAATTTTTAATAATAAAATGATTTTTTATTTATTTAATAATTAGCCCATTTTTTATTTTACATACAATTGCCCCAAATTAAATAGCCTACACCATGAAACACAGAAAATTGATAAAATGGAATTTAGCCCACCCGATTATGGGGAAAATCTTGACATCCGCCTATATTTCTTCGGTAATGGAGGTGAATAACACTCAAATCGCTGGAATTTTTCAGTTTTGGAGGAGAAAAGGAGATAGTTCGCCCTGATTTATGGATGATAGGTTTAAAATTTGGTACTTCACCCCTTGATTTATGGACCTTTGGTACTTCACCCCCTGATTTATGGATTTAAGGATGATAAGTTTAAAATTTGGTACTTCACCGTCCTCGATTTGGGTAAAATGGACTTAGTGCGTCCTCGATTTGGGTTTGTGGGAGGAAGTCAAAAATCTATGTTGGTTAGCAGGAACCATGATTGGAGTGAATCTGTTTCAGTATTCCTTGCAGGTAATATATGTTGTGATGGTGTGACATTTGGGAGAACTCAAACTTTCCAGTGCTTCTATTGCCACTTCTTTTGCAGTTGTTATGGGATTACATGTGTTGGTATGATTTACAAACTTTTATATTGATGTTTACTTTTCTATCATTGGATTTTTTACAGTGTATAAAGTCTTTCATGAGGTTTTGTTTCTTGAAAAATGCAAAAAGAGAGGATTGGAATCTTCAATTGTTGTATTTGTTCTTCCATGAGTGTAATTGTCAACACATCAAGGTATTTATTTGGGCCATCATGTTTCTCTTTTAATATTTCTGTGAAATCCACCCAATGTGGACTAAACACTGCAAATTCTCCATATTTTTGAAATTCCCTTTTGACATACTTTAGGAGCTCCATTTTTATCTAATCTTATATTAAATTTTCCTTTTTGTGTAATAAGTTTGTTATCCCTTAAAAAAATCTGTTAGGTATTCTAATGGTGGCGCAAGGAGGAGTTTCCTACACAACAACGAAAAAGACAACCGTCACAGTGGACAACAATATGATAACTTACTAAAGATACCCTCTAAAACAATTATTTTCTATTTTTTACAGTTGATGGTGCACTTATAGATAGATTGCTCAACTAATTATTCCCTATTAATGAGGATATGGTAACACTACTTTTAGTATCTTACAATTCTTTTTTATATTTTCAAACGGTTTGTGGTGCACTCAGATATCAATTACACAACTGATTATTCCTTATATATGAGGATATGGTAAGACTAATTTTTAGTCTCTTCATGGTCAACTAATTATAATGGGGGAAAGAATCATATGCTCTGCATCATCCTCTCATTCTGAGAAAATGCATTATATCATTTGCTAGCTCGACTAGAAGTGGAAATTGATGAACAAAACAAGCCATATGCAACTTCTGATATATAAGTGGTTAATTCCTCTGGTCCTTTTTCTTTTCGTCACACTAAATATTGCTGGCAACTTCATCTTTTGGTGGTAATAATTCATGCATCCAGCACTTCAACAATTTCCTATGGTTATTTCACTAGAGGATGTGATCTCAAGTCTCCAACTAAATCTCGTTCTTCTTCACCTACATTAAATTCTTATAAATCTGTGACATAAAAAATATTAGAGATATTCATATCTTCCGACAGTTCAACTTCGTAAGCATTACCATAGGGATTTATTATGATTTTGTAAGGACTAATGATCTTGTACTTCATTGTGTTATATGTTTTAACAGGAAACATTTCTTTCCTCAAATGCACCATTACATATTTATGTACTTCAAATGATCTCTTTCTTATGGATTCATCTTCTTTATGTTTGTAACTTGGTTGATTTCTTGATGTCACTCCCTAACCTATTCATGTAACCATTGCATCTATTTGGAAAATTCATCAACATTGAAACTTATGTTCAACAACTCCACTAAATCTATCAATCCTTTGGGACTCTTCCCATATACAATATGGAATGGGTTTAATCATGTAGACTGGTTGACTGAGTTATTGAATGCAAGCTCAACCTGTGGCAATATCAAATCCCATTGTCCAAGAGTGTTCCATGCAAGACATATCAATAAATTTCCTAAACTCTTATTCACAGCTCAATTTACCCATTAGTCTAAGAATGATACACTGTATCGCAACTTTGTTCCCATTATTTTCCAAAGAGTTTTCCAAAAATGGATTTCAAAACTTGGAGTCTCTTTATGATGTGATTGCCTTCAAAAATCCACGCAATCTCACAATTTCCTTAAAAAACAACAACGACTTTAGATGCATAATTAGTCTTTATGCAGGGCATGAAACGAGCCATTTTAGAGAATCTATCAATCACTAAAATTATGAAATCATCACATCTTTGAATGTAAAGTAAACCTGAAATCATTACATCTTGGAGTGTAAAGTAAACCTAAAATCATTACATCTTGGAGTGTAAAGTAAACCTGAAATCAAATACATGGAAAAATACCCCCACTAATCCTTCACGATAGGGAAAAGAGTGTACAAAATAGTAGCTTGACTTCTCCCTTTGATAACTTACATATTCTGCATCTCTTAACATATTTTATAGAATCCAACTTCAAATTAGGTCAGTCGTATTAATATTTTCTCCAAAAATACCTTGAGTTTTTTTTTTAACAAAGTGCCAACTAAATGCTGGACCATGCCACTCTTTAATCAAAATATTTCTCTTACATAATTTGGGAATGCAGAGTTGTTTTCCCTTGAAAAAAAATACATCTTCCAAGAAGTAGTCCAAATAAGTTGTCCTACTAATCAATAATCTCTTTGCAAACCTTCCATACCTATCCAAAATATTCATCATATTCATTCAAGTCTTTGATTACTTCAAATCCCAAGTACACAAGTTTTTGCATGAAATAATTCTTCTTCAAATTGACTTGTAGCTACTCTTCTTCCGACCTTTTCAATGTTCACATGATGCAAGTGCTCTTATTTTGTCTTGCTGAATATAAAAAACATTAAGATACAATCACAAACATCCCCAAGAAAGGCCTCAACATCTCTTTCATCCATCTTATGAAAGTACTTGGAGCATTAAATTTCAACTCAAATGGTATCACCAACGATTTGTACAATCCTTATTTTTTTTAAAGATTTTTTTCCATTAATTAACTTCTATTATTAATATATGGTGATATCTACTTATAAAAACTATTTTAAAAAAATAACAATATTCACTTAAACAATCCATGATATTATCCATTTTGGGTAATTTAAACCTATACTTGATGGTTATTATGTTGATGGCTCTCCAATCCATGCATATTCTCCATCCATTTCCAGGCTCATTCAACAAATTCTCCACTTGTTTATTCAAATACTCATTTTGCACTAGACTTAATCTATGATTTGCTAGATTTGGGAGAATTCCTCCTTGAATAAGATCCATCACTTGTGTGATGGGTGATATTTCTCAATGGAGGCAATCTAGTAGACAGGATATAAAAAATTATATCCTTATGCTCCTTATGGAAGGCCTTCACTTCTAGTGGAAAATCCTTGCTTGATGCATTTTCTCGCTCCCTGTAAATCAATACATAACCTCCCTTCAAAGAGTTTCTACCACCATAACCTCTATTTCTAAAACCTCCCCTTGTTTTGAAGTCATAATTTGTTTCTTTTCTTTCCTCATTATCTTCCCTTTAAAGAGATGTCGCTTCCCATTTTATTTCTCTTAGTCTTTCCCAGATTTAATTCCTCTTCCTCCTTTAATGCATCTTAATATATGCTTCATCCATGGAATTCACTTTCACAAGGCCAGCTCATTTTGGATTTGAAACCTTAGCCCGATTCGTTTTGAGCCTTGCTTGCTCCTCGTCTTCTCACATGCCTATCCAAGTTTGCAATTTCAGAAATTGTTTGGTATACCCTTGCATAGAAATCTCCCTCTGCTGGGGTAGCCTCCTCTCATCATGCAGGACATGCTTTTTCCATTTTGTTTGTGGTTGGAAAACCATGACTTCTTCTATCTAAGAGACTATGCCTTCTGGGGGTCTAGGGGCGATTGGAAAGGTTGGAAGGCTCTTTATCCTTCGTCTAATTTTATACCAACCCATGAGGCTTTCAAGTCCTATATTCATGGATTTTCTCCTCTTAATCACAAGGTGAAAGACTCTAGAGGGTGGGGAAAAACTGGGATATACACTATGAAAGATGGTTATCATTTCTTGCAGAGCACTGGGAATGAGCCTCGTTATAGCAAGTGGTCAAATGTCTGGAACTCTGACAGCATCCCTAAAATCAATTTTTTGGCTTTTTTTTAAGAGCAAGTTGCTCACAGCTGATAATCTCATGAAATGGGGTATTTGAGGGCCATTGAAATGCTCTCTTTGCCTCGAGCAGGAAGAAATGTTTCAACATTTGTTTTTAGAATGTTCCCTCACTAAGCAAGTGTGGAGCCTCTTCCTTCGTCCAATTGGCATTAACCTTGTTCTACCAGGTTCACTCCATGAATTGGAAGCCAACTGGAGAAGCATCTACCCCGGCAAGCTAGGGAAAAAACAGACTCTAGGAGGAATTTGGAATGCATCTCTCAAAAATATTTGTTGGAAAGTCTGGCTGGCTAGGAGTAGGTTTGTCTTCAACAATAAGAAAGTTGACCCTCAACGCATTTCCTTCAAGGAAACCAATATGAAGCAGGAAAAGTTAAGCTCTAAACAAGTGGTCCTACCCAATACTGAGAAACTCAATGAGGTAGAATTTCGTTGAAGTCAATATCTTCTAGCTTGGATCTCCCTTTAGACCAAATTGCAGCCTTCCTCCCATATATGGGAACTTAGGAAAAATTTTGGGGAATTTTCTCTTTGGTGGGAAAAGAAAAATAAAAACATCCTCTTTTTTGATGGATCCTTTAAAGGAAACCCTAGGCTGGCAGGCACGCGCGGGATCATTTTTTATCCCAAAGGAAACACAGTGGCTTCCTCTACTTGGGGTCTCAGGGAAAAAACCAACAATGAGGTAGAATGGCTCGCGCTTTATTTTAGAGTGAATTTAGTAAAGCAGTTAAACATCATGGACATCATCGTTTTAGGTGACTCCAAACATGTAATCCACCAAATGATCAATGGATCCTGCAAAAGTTAAATAAATAAAAAAGATTACATGATCGCATATGTTAGGTAACAACTCAAATCGAAGTATCTCATTTCCATATTCTCCGAGGGAATAACTTTGAGGCGGACATGATGGCTAACACAAGCGCAAAAATGGAAATGGGAAATAGGAATTAATGGCAGAACTAAATTTTATTATGTTCCTTAAGTCTTCAGCCAACATTAGAAAGTAATGGGGGGCCATCCACAGCTCCACCTCCTCCCACTCAAACATGAATATTTATGAGGATGTCCCACTCTCATTAATATGGAGTATGGCGAGTGCAATGAAATCTTCCGTCAGCAAGCAGGGCACTTGGTAGTCGGCTATCGATCATCAAGGAATGGGTTATGTGAAGGATGTTATGTCTACAACAGGTTGGCGCAGATGGACTAGAGAGCTCATTTGTGTTGCCTCTATGAATCCATTTAACCCTTCATGTATTTCTGCTATCTAGTTTTAGGTGTATTTGTTTGCATATATTCTACTAAAGGCATTGGAAATTTCAGCATATTTAGTAGTAGACTCAGAAATCAAAAAAATATCCCAAATGATTTTGTAATTTGGAGTTATTCGACATTTCTGGCTGGTATTAGACTTTACCATTTTTGTAAGATTGGCTAGCTTAATCCTTTTATTTAATACAATACTTTCACTGCTTCTGTTAAAAAAAAGACATCTCCCTTTGCCTCAAAGTTTTGAAATTGCCTGAACAACTATTGTTGGAAATCTAAGGGAAAAAATTTCCTTGAAATGTTTCAACATGTTAGGTACAAATTAATCTTCTTTTTTCCATGTCTTCTTCTTGATGGCTGTAGATTATCCCATCAAGGTGCAAGATCAGATTTCATTTTTTCCACTACAATTTTTACACTACGAGGATCATCTTCCTTGATATTCTCCATATCCAAATATAGCATCAGATCTTTTATCCAGTGTATAAACAATTCTAGATTCAATTTTCCTTTCAACACAGAAATATCGGCCTTTGGCTTACTTTCTTATTTCGACATTGCCTCCATATATCTCTCTAGAGGATCTAATTTTATAACATTTGCACCTAACAATAGAATTTTCAATCGATCTTCATCCAAATCCTTACCAATAAATACCTATAAAACAATTAAGAAAACCATGAATTCTAACTCAAAGTTAGGGTACTCTCTACTTTCCCATAAAGATATAATAATTTTATTTTTCTCTGCGATGTTCATAGAAAACATAAACTGAAGGTTTGAAAAACATGGAGAGTGAACACTTTTCAGCTTAGTTGTCCAGTATCAAACCAATATATATGACTTCTAATTTTAAGAAAGATCAATTTCAAGAAATTAGCCAGATAATATCTTTCTCCATAAAACAAATGGTGTAGAGAATCAAGGTTCTCTCAAACATTACAAGGAGAAGATGTAATCCCCCTTTACTCTTGGACTAGAAAAATATTCCTTTTAAATTCTAGAGTTAATAGAAATGGAACGCAAAAAAATGCATGCTCGTATATGGAATTCAAGTGATATAACAATGTGAGCTAACTAGACAATAATGAAAAGTAATGAGCTCATATTTGTAGTGTCCCCATCCATTATCCCAATTTCCAACTATATGAGAAGGTAAATATGAATTTCATGCTTTTGAATTTCGCCTCAAGGGCCATTCTAAACTAACAGATGCATGTGCAAGTACATGAACAAGCATATTTATCATATTCATTATTGAATATGACAATTATAGAAGTTCTAGTGAATATGACACTTCTTACTTAACATCTTATATAAACTAACACATCATGCATGTAAAAGCATATTTATCACTGGAAGCAAAAAAAATCATTTACATTCATAGACAAAGAGAATACTTATCTTTTAACAAAGAAGATCTAAGCAATTGGCTATGTAAGAGCGGTTTTAAACCCAACCATAGGTATTAGTTGTTGACACCACCCCCAAGTTGGGCTATGAGGCTAGTAGGGAAAAGGAAATCCCTACATGATTCTCTCTCCCTCAGCACAAAACCCATTTGCTCTCTCGCTTAGCCAATCTACTAACCATTTTTCAATTACAAGAATCTCACTCAATCATCCTAGATATGGGGCTCTCTTCCACTACCCCACACAACACAAGGAAGGCATTCCCCTTCACTGCTCCACGGTTCCCTCAAGAAATCCAACCCTTACAATGCTTACTAGTGTGTGAAAGAAGATTCCAACCTACTATTTTTTGTTGGAAAACCTCTTGAAACATCAATTCATGGCTTCTCAAGCATTAAAGGAGAAACAAGGTCAAATAGATACTAGTAGTTATGCCCAAATCACCACTGCCAACATGAATGCAATTTTTCCTCAAGGTTCTGCTATGCTGATTTCTCAGAGAAATGTGCATGGAAAGAGAATTTCAACATATATGGAGGTTGAAGATGTGAAAGAAATATTAAAAAACCATTATGCCAAGAGACATGCTGTGAGTTATTTTGTTGGAAGTCCTTATGTCAAGGAATTCATGTTGAGGAATGGATATCAAGGTGGAGTGATGGGATTCCCATCAAATTTTGGAACAATTCAAAAGTCACCAACACCATATTCTATAACACCTCAAGGTTCAACAACAACAAGTGAAAAAAAGAAACCACCCAGCTCTTGCTTGAAAGGTGGAAAAACCTCATCCAACCTGACAACAGTTTTGGCTTGAGGATGTAGGAAAAGGACCAACAATAAGCAACCCGTTCATGCCAAATGGAAGGAACATTCAAAGAGAATGAGTTCTATAATTGTAGAGAGAAGCTAAATACATTTCAAAGTTACATAAGTATATATTTCCAACAAATAAAAGCAAAGACCGATGATGTATGAAGAAAGCGTTTGACAAGTGAATGTCATTCTGAAGCAGAAATCACATCTTAGAGGACTAAGGACAAGCTCAGGAGAAACATATAGAATTCTAGATGAAGAGAAGCAACAACCTCAAGGGGAGCAGAACAATTGAAGAATGAACCAACAAATATAGTGAATTGAAGAATTATATGTGCAAATTCCATCTCATGTTAATTTTTCATTGAAAATTTGGAAGGCCTAATTTAGGGGGAGTTAAACCATTGATAGCGGAACTAGAAAAAAAAGAAAAGAAAAAAAAAGAAGACATTATGAACTTATTCGCTAAGTTTTCTAGCTTGATTTGGAACTGTTTTGATTGTTGGTAGCATATTGAAGGACTCTTTGAATACTTCCTTGATCAGTGAAACAACATTCTTGAGGATAACATGTGTGATAATTAAGGGAAGCTGTTAGTTCTTCTCAAAACCAGGTAGAGTTGAAGGATTTTGTTTAGTGCACTTTTAAAGTCAAATCAGTCGGAAACTTGGTAATGTGAATAAACCATAGTATTGTGGCATGCCTTGTTTATTGAACAACAATACAACAATAGATGGAAGAGATGATGCATTAATTATAGTGCAGATAACCTTTTGGATAGCTTGATGATAGAATTGAAGGTCTTTGTTTTCGACTATGGATTTACATGAGAAAGATGATGAGGTGGTCCTCAAGGGGAGAGTCATTTATAATGGGATCTACACAAAAGATCTGAATTGAAATTTGAATAGAATAAGGTCAATGGTAGGCTTGAGCATTACTTAAATGCTACTCAAGGACAGACTTGAATGACTGAATTTTACTTGCAAGAGATCAACCATGTTCTGAAGCTGAATATTATCAAAAATTCTTGAGTCTTATTTTGTTCTGGGTGTTCCATGTACCCTTTCTAGTCAGTGGTGATCACTGTATATGAATTTGAGGTTGTGTTTTAGGTGAAAATAGATTCTACATTGTACTTTTTTGTTGCAACATTGAGGGTTTGAGCTACATTACCTTCATGTATCTTATTTTAAGATTGATGGTTTGATATTTATCTCTTACATTGTCTCTTTCTTGTATGTGATAGGAAATGACGTCAGAATTTGAGAAAGTTAGGCCTAGGTGCTATCTCTTCACATAGAGAGTGTCATAACATTAAAGGATAAATAACTAATTTGACAACACTTTCGCTAAGAAAGAATGGGATCATTCGAGTACATGAAACCATGTTGGTGTTTAGTAGGGATATCTTGACAAATTTGTATGGTTTGTTTATGATGGGCACCATATATGCAAGTTAATAAAAACCAACATACAGAGTGTTCAATATAAATTGTAAACCCAGGGAAGTCTCTTATTTCAAGGATAATGCACACTGTATATGCTTTAAACACTAAGTAGTTGATGCTGTAAATGAATGACCCTAATTCCCTAATCATCCTAACTCATCCCATAATCTACTTAATCTAACTTACCGTCTTAAGAATGCAATCACAAATACCTTCTTACAATCCTTTGTCTGGAATTAAAAGATTCAGGAATTAGACATCTAGATTACTTTTGCAGAAAGTTAAATCCTCAATTACCAAGCCATCTAAAGATCCATCAAAATTATCTTAACTCAACTTAATCTTGGAATTCAAAGTGCAGGAATTAAGTTCTACAATTATAAATGTAAAGGAATAAACTGCAAGGATCTATAGGAAACAACAATTGAAATAACTAGGGATGAACAAGGCTATCACGTCTATCACACAGTTGCATATGAGAAAGTTAACCTACACAGTCAACTGTCACACCACACCACCATAGTTTATAGGGGATGCAATTACTGATCATTCAAATGAACACACGACAAATTGATGACTGTTGTAGCTTATTGTAAATAAATGAATTTATCATAAAATTCAAACCACACAACATAGTAAATAAAATACCTAATTAACTCAGCAATCCCTGTGGGAAGGCGGGCCTAGCCTTCACACAGAGATGTTGGAAGTAGCACACGTTAGAACATTGAGATATGAAGAATAAAACTCCTTGTATTAAAATGGTAGATGATCACACAACCTCAGTCATAGCTTATACAATATATTCCATTAATTTTCAACCCCTGGCTTAGAATAGTTCCTAGTATTTATACAATTACAATCATAACATCTTCCCACTATTATTGGGTAGCCATGAAGATCTCTGATCTTTAGGCTTCCCCAATTACGATAAGCTATTACAGTCATGGCAAGATGGAAGCAGAAAATACAAGAAGGGTGTTACTTGAGCTAGAAATGACAATCACGATCAATCGAGAAGATACCCTGTGGATTACAGCTATTCTTGAGCAGCGGGGCACTGTTGCACCCGAATTTGTTGCAGCTTGTTACAGCTACCTTTGTACAGCTTGCATGGAATAGTATCCTTTGGCCGCGTTCTTTGGGAAACAATGAAATGGATGGCGATTATCTCAAAAATGAATGTTCATTCCTCTCTTGGAATGTTTAGCATGCTACACCTAGATCCTTTACATCTCGAATTGTCTTTATAAAACCACCATATGTTAGCATAATTCAAGATGTAGAGCCCTGATTACAACAATCCTAAGAATTAATAAAATAAGACAATGATTAACCATACCTATATGAATTGAAGGACCAAGTGAAGGAAATTTTTTTGTTTAGTGTACATAATGGAGTAGGATGAGGCAAAAAGAGGTAGGTAAAGGTGCTCAAAAAGGGGTCATTTCTGGACCCAACATCTCCCCCAACTGTCCTGTTGCATGTCCCCATGAAACAACCTCCATTAATCTCAATCTGAATATGGGATCGTACTTCGTTCATGGAAAGAAGAAGAGTTATATGGGAATTCGGGCGTTCTGTGTTTTTCCAAGAATCCCTTATGGACAACACAATATCTCCAACACATCTGCTCTTCTGCCTTTGTTAATGAGAAGTCTTCTTTGTATGGTTTTGCTGGACACTAGATGAGAGGAGATTTGAATTTGAGTTCCAACCAATTAACTCCACATTCCTTCATGCATCCAACATATCCCTCAACCCTGGAAAGTGCATGTTTAAAATTCCTGTAACAGTAGGAATCTCTACTTCTCGGGGTTGAAGAGGTAGCATGCCATCTGTGCTAGCTACCTTCCCAAACCAATTGCTGTTGCTTGGAAATATGGATGACACAAGTAGAGATAACCTTTTCTTGAAGTTCTATCATATGTTGAGTTTGGTTGGGACACACGAGTACATTATGCTAACAAGCAAGGAGAAGAAGAGGGTTTTGAGGTTCACTTCGAATCCAAAGGTTAGAGTGGGACTCATTATGAGAGAAAGTTTGGAAGGATCTTTCCCATTGAACATGATTGCTAACAAAGAAGGAAAAATCCCTCAGTTGAACATCACCTAAGAAAGGGACAAGATTCAAATGGCGATCCAAGGGACAAGCCTACTCATGCAAATAAATCTCACAAAGCAAGTTTTGCTCCTCAAAGTCACTTTCAAGAAATGTTTCCAGGAATTTAGCTGAGGTTGCTATTTCATATGGTCTCCCTTATTTTACAGCCCTCAGCTTAAACCAAATGAACTACTCAAATAAAAACACAGGGTAAGAGGAGGATGGTACTCTGGTACCCAATAGTTCCCGAGAAAGAGTATACAGCTGATCCTTTTCCACCTGCATGGATTTGAACTTTTTTAGCTCCTTTAGCTCCTTCTGTAACTCTTCCCAATGGATTTTTTGGGACATGAGTTCTTCTGCCCATATTTCCTTCAATTCCTTGATGGTCTTCCTATGTTCAGCAAGGGAAACCATCCCTTCTTGACACCTCTCCACCTAACTCCTCCATTTCCTCACTTCTATTCTTAGGATTGAGAGTTCTTTTGTCAGCCTCTGGATTTCTTCATCTTTAGCATGTTTTTCATTATCAAAATCCAAATTGACAAAGTTTTGAAGAAGTTGAGCCCATAACTTATCATCTGATGTTCCAATTTGAACATCTTGTACTGCCTGCATGGATACTTCTGAAATCACTTCTGGGGGTGCTGGTTCTTTTGTAACAACATCCCTTCCTTGAATTTATCCTATAGCAAATTCAACCATAGGTGCCTCTAAAACAACTTCTGGGGATGTTGGTTCTTGTGTAACAGCATCCTCTCCTTGGAGTTCTCCTATAGCAACCTCAGTAGCTGATTGTGAAGGTGTTGGTTCTTGTGTAACAACCTCTTCCTAAGTTTTGATCTCCCCATCTGCCTGATTGTCAGCTGCAACTTTGACAAGGGGATGCAAGGCCACTGGTTCTTGTGTAACAGATCCCTGTCCTTCTATTTCTTCATGTTGCTGGGGTTGTAGAGTTACTTCCATGTATTCTACAATTTGGATCTATACTTCAAGGATTTCAGTGTCCCCCGAGGATTGTGATTTCATTTTTTCATCCTCTCCTAAATCCAAATTAGGAATTATATCCACTTAAGGATTGATTTCTTCCTGTTGCTTGATAATCTCTGCAGAAATTTCTAGGGATGTTGGTTCTTGTGTGACAACATCCTAGTTAAATTCCTCAGTTTCCTACTCTTGGGGTTCCATTTATATTAATTATGTGTCCTAATACGGTTCAGGAGTCACAGTGCAAACTTCTTTGTTAAAATCAGGAATATTTTCAACCTCTGGTTCATCTACCCCAATTTGGGTGGCAACTTCAACAAGAATATTCAGGGATGTTGGTTCTTATGTATCAACACCCTGTTCAAATTCATCATCATCCTACCGTTGGGGTTCGATTTCTATTAGTTCTCTTCCCTGAGATGGTTCAAGAGTCACGACATACACTTCTTCACTAAAATCAAGAATAATTTCAGCCTCTGGTTCATCTGCCCCAATTTGGATGGCAACTTCAATAGGAATATTTGGAAATGATGGTTCTTGTGTATCAGCACCCTGTTTATCTACTATTTCCCTTTGCTGAAGTTTCTCTTGGGGAGATTCACCATCCTTTCTAATAAAATTGTCCTTCTTCTGTTGGATGTGACTGTAATTGTTCATTGTCCCCCTTTTTCTATACCAGGGATCATTTCTGCATCCCTCACTTCTATCTTCAGTGCTTCTTATCCTTGTTCTTCCACATCTACTGGTGCGAGTTGTTGTGTCACAAAGGCATGAACTATGAATTTGTAGCCTGACTGGTTAAATATTTATCCACACATAGGGCAGACCACTCTTTCTTCCTCCTCACCATCCTCGGCAGGAGGTGATCTTTCTAATCGGTCTGCAGCTTCCTTTCTACCTGCTTCTTGCATGCTTCTTTCAAATTTTCTAGTTCTTTCCAAAGTGATTGTACTTCTTCTTTTAATAGACCATTTTCGTACAAATTTCCCTCAATTTGAGGTTCTTCTATAGCCATTTCTCATGGGGCATCATTTGCTTTGGGTCTCAGAATGGGGAATTCAATCTGTGCTTCTAGGGTTTCCCATCTTTCCCATGCTGCTTCAGCTGCTGTAACTGACTTGGTTATTTTTATTCTTATTGGTGGTGATGCCTATATATCTTCTTTTGATCTCCTTATTTTCTTTCATGGTGCAGGAATCTCCAGATTTGTAGCTAATGTGGAAGGAATATCTTCTATCTCAGCGTTTTCCTATTCTTCTTCAATCAGAGTTCCCCCCCATTCAGGGGAAGATTCAATGGTCAACAACTCTGTGTTTCCTTCTATTATTGTGCCTCTAACATCCTCAAATTTAGCTGTCGCATCATCTAATGCTGCTCCAGCTTTAGCCTCTGCTGTCAGAGCTTCCATATTATTTAATCTCTCCAAAGGGTTTTCTCTTGCATTCTCCTCCAATTCTTCTGCTTGGTCATCTTACTGATCATCCAATCCAGTCTCATCTCCCCCCCCCCCCCAACTAAATTGGAGGGACTCTGATCCTCGTATTGCTCCTCATCTCTCCCCAACTATACATTTGCATGCTCCTCTTGGTTTTGAACAACCCCCAAGAGTACAGGTACTTCTACTTCTACCTCTATTGGAACGCCAGGGAAAAGGGTGGGTTCCTGGTTTATCTGAATTTGACCTATGAATTGCTCCCAAGTTTGGTTCCTTTGAGCTAAACCTCTTGAAATTATTAATTTAATTAGGCCATGGTGGGTAAGGGAGGAGTTTGGATGCTTGGCTGTTCTAACAAACCCTGCCATATGGTGTAGGTCATTAAATAGATAAAATGGAATGTTCAGTAAGGCCCTTCCCACCTTAGGAAAGATGGTGACTTTAGCCACTATTGCTTCAGATACTTATATACATAACCCCCTAACCTCTAAGTGGGTTTCTATAAGATTTAAGGCAAATTGTAGAGCTGTCTCTTGATGAAACCCATTCAGGTGTTGGAAGAATTCAGTCCAGCCCGTAGCTTCAAAAATAGTGAAAAATTTAGCATTTCTTCTCAGTTCTTGCATATTTGGAGGTTCATGCCAAGCTGGGATACCCATGTTTGTTTGAATTTAGAATTCTTTATCAGGGTGATAGATTATATGTCCTGACAATGGAGTTTAAAGCATAGAGTATGCGTGACCAACTGAGAGTGGAGTTGGGTAAATTCGGAAAGTTAAGAGCATGAAAAATTTTGGAAATTTATCCCAAATTAGGAAAGGTGGTAGTTATCAGATAAGATTAAATGGCCATTAAGTCGTACGAGTGGACACTTAACGGTATGTGGGTGTAATAATGGGCGCAGAAAGGAAGGTATGATTAATGTTGTCAAATCTAGTTAACGCTTAATCAAGTAAGTAATCAGAACCATACCTTCAGAAATATGTGATGAATAGTGACCTTTGAGAATAGTAAAGCGTGTTAAGTGTAGCCATTTAAATTTCACCATTATTGCGGGCATGCTGTAATGAATTTTTCTCCCAATGGACCAAAACCGTCTTGTCAATATTGTCAGAAACATAATGAATGCTGTGAAGTAAATTGGAATCGTTGGCATCAAGAATTGGGGATAGATCTGGAGGAATCGCAAACGAAGGTTGCAAAGAGTTCTGCCAATATTGGAGGAGTCACAGCCATGGGCCATAGAGAAATAAAGTAGTTTGGCGAAGTCACAGTCGTGAACCATGGAAAAATCAGCCAGTTTTGGCAGAGTTGCAACTGTTGGAAAAGGTAAAAAAGGTAAAAATGGAAGAGGTAAAAGTGGGCAATATTGAAACGGTGTCACAGCTGCCGAAAAAGGTAAAAGTGGACAAGATTGAAACGGTATCGTAGCTGCTGGAAAAAGGTAAAAAAAAATGGGCAGAATTTAAACAGAGTCGCAGCCGTGCAGGATGGAAAAAGGCATTAAGTTACGGTGTTGCAGCTGAGCGGAACGAGGTAAAGGGCAGTATTTTACGGTGTTGCAGCTACAGAAGAATAGAAAAATAGGCAAAGTTTTACGATGTTGCAGCTACACGAAACGAGGTAAAGGGAAATATTTTATGGTGTTGCAGCTATAGAAAAATGAAAAAAATAGGCAAATTTTTACGGTGTTGTAGCTGCACAGAACGGGGTAAAGGGTGGTATTTTACGGTGTTGTAGCTGCAAGAAAAATGAAAAAATAGGAAATTTTTTACGGTGTTGTAGATGCAATGAACTGTTCAAGGAGTTTTATTCTGATGCAGAAAGTTACAAAAGGAGGACCCTGGTCGTTAGTCCCGATCATGACCATTGCTCCTTAGGCACATCCTTGCACATATTCTTTTAAAAAAAACGGATCAAATGCAAAGGAAAAAGATAAAAATAATAGGAAAAATATCAGTTTATTTATGTACAAAAATTTATGTAAGATTTATAGCAATTATGTAAAGATTGACAGGGGCAGAGAAATATTCCCGCCCTTGTTCTAACTGGTATTCCGAATCAGCTGCAATCTGTGAAGTGAATGCATCCTTCAAAATGGGCTTATGGTATAGTTGCAGCCTATGACCATTAGCAAATAGTGGTGCACGATTCTCATCAATGGTTACCAGGCAGACTGTACCATTATCAAATACTCTATCTACCAGGTATGGGCCGAACCATCTTGTGCGTAACTTACCCTTGAAGTCCCTTTTGAATCTTGAATCGTATAATAATGCCTAGTCTCCTTCGCAGAAGACTTTCTTTTTGATGAATCGGTCATGCCAATTGGATCTCTGTTGCTGGATTAATACTGTCTGATCCACATCAGCTAAATGTTTCTCATCAAGTTCATTCAATTGATTCAATCTTCTCTTTTGGGTTTCAGTCACATATAAGTTTACCTTCGTAGTTGTCTTCAAAGTCTTGATTTCAAATTCAATGGGGAAGACAACACTTTTCCCATACACCAAGACATAAGGAGAGAAACCTGTAGTATTTCACCAAGTAGTACGATATGCACACAATGCTTCTAGAATTCTATCCACCCAGTCTCTACGATGGCTCCTAACCATTTTGGTAAGGATGGATTCAGTAAATTTGTTAGTGCTTTCCACCTAGCCATTGGCCTAGGGATAGTGTGGTGAAGCTATACGGTTCTGAATATGGTACTTCCATAGCAAAGCTTCAAATTGATACGAAACAAACTGAGGTCCTCCATCTATAACCACTTCCTTGGGTACTTTGAAATGGGTAAAGATTTCACCATACAGGAAATTGATCATAGCCTGGTCATTGGCTTTCACCAAAGCCACAAATTCTACCCATTTCATCATGTAGTCCGTACAAACGAATATGTAGGATTTCTTCCTGGAATGAGGGTTGATAGGGCCAACAAAATCTAAGGCCAATCTATCAAAAGGTTCAACCACAAGTTGTGGTTGAAGAGGCATTTGATCCAATCTGTTAGGTTGTCCCATCATCTGGAAGCTGTCACAAGACTAGACATATTTTTTTGCATCCATGAAAAAGGTCATCCAATAATAGCCCATTCTCAGTGCTTTGTGTCCTATCCTCCTATTTGCAAAATTCCCCCCACAAGACTCATCATGGTAGGACTTCAGAATATGGAATATTTCATCTTCTCTTACACATCTTCTGATCTCAAGATCAGGGCCTGTGTAGAAGACATGACCGTCTATCCAACAATACCTGGTACTTTGTTGAATGATTTTCCTCTTTTCTCTTTTTGAAAAATTGGCCAAAAGCTTCCCTGCAGCCAAGTAGTTAGCGACATCTGCATACCAAGGGGAATGAGCTGAAACTACAAATAAGTGTTCATCTAGAAAAGAGTCCTCAATAGGAAGATTATCATCACTATTAGTAAACGAGATAAGAAATCAACGACAACATTTTATTTTCCAGGTCTATCTATAATGGTGATATCAAATTCCTGTAATAACAACAGCCATCTAGTTACATGAGCATTTGTAATAGGTTTATTCATTAGATACTTGATGACCGAGTGGTCAGTGTGCACAAAGGTAGGATATCCAGTGATATAATGTCATAATTTGTTAATGGAGTAAACAATGGCTAAAAAATCATTTTCGGTAATAGTATAATTAAGTTCAGCAGTGACTAAGTTTTTGCTAATATAATAAACTGCATAAGGTGCTTGAGCATTCTGCTGTCCTAAAACTGCTCCAATGGCATTATCAGAGGCATTTGAAGAAATGTGAAAGGGAAGGGCCCAATTGGGCCTTCTTTGGATGGGAGCTATGGACAGATTCTCAATTTTAACAAACATTGTCTGGCATGCCTCATTCCAAGTAAATTGCACATCCTTCATTAACAATGAAAACAAAGGAGACACAAGTTTGGAAAAATTTTCTATAAATATTTTGTAATATCCAGCATGCCCTAAGAAACTTTGCACTTCTTTCTAAGTTCCAGGAGTAGGTATATTTTTTATTACCCTGATTTTAGAGGGGTCTACCTGGATGCCATCAGCAGAGATAAAATGCCCCAACACTACCCCTTTACTCATCATCATATGGAACTTTTCAGTGCTCAAATATAGTTGGGTCTGCTCGCACCGTGTTAAAACATTTTCCAAGTTTTTCAATGCTTCTTCAAAGTCTTTTCGATAAGGAGTAAAATCATCCATGAAAATTTCCATACTATCATTAACCAATTCTGAAAAGATGCCAATCATAGCTCTTTGAAATGTGGCTGGTGCATTGCATAAGCCAAAGGGAAGTACTCTGTATGCAAAAGTTCCCCAGAGATAGGTGAAGGTAGTTTTATTCTAGTCTTCAAGAACAATTTGGATCTGATTGTACCTGCTAAACCCATCCAGGAAGGAAAAAAACTTCTTTCTGGATAAGGTGTCAAGTACTTGATCGATGAAAGGCATGGGAAAGTGATCTTTTTGTGTTGCCTTGTTCAGCTCTCTATAGTCCACACAGACTCTCCATTTACCATTCTTCTTGGGTACTATCACGAGTGGAGACACCCACTTGTTGTCTAAAATGGGATATATAAATCCTACTTCCAATATTTTCTGAATTTCTTCCTTCACTATGTCCCTAAGATTGGGATTCATTCTTCATTGAGGTTGGCACACAGGCTAGGAGTAACTTTTGATATAAATGTGGTGGGTGCACAGATTAGAAGGGATTCCCTTCATGTCTGTGTACTCCCACGCAAATTCCTCCTTGTGTTTTTTTAAGAGAGTGATTAGGTGTTCCTATTGATTTGGGGCAAGATTGGGATTGATATTCAGGGTTTTTCCAGATTCTTCCTCGACAGGAACGCTTTTCGAATTTTTCAACACTGGAACTATGTGAGTATCACTGACTAATGTCTCCTTTGTGAGATTTTCTTGTTCATCTTCACCTAGAGTAGCATTCAGGATCTGATAAATTTTATTATTGATAGAAGTGGGTTCACTAATGAAATTATTAATGGCATCATCTTCAGTTTCATCTTTAAAATTCAAGGCCTTCCCTATCGTTAATAATGGATAAATTCCCTCTTCTTCCTCTGGCTCCATCCATAACGAAGTTGCAACTTCTAAGCTCGGCTGAGCTGGAGGATAGAGAGTGAGGTTCTTTATCTCAGTTTCATCTGATATGGTCATAGACCCAAACTGAAAGTTGATGCAAGCATCGGCTATAGCTAACCAGGGCCTTCCCAGGATCAATGGGTGTCCTCCTAGCCACGACTTAGGTTGTAAAACCAAGAAGTCAGTAGGATATTCCCACGAATCAACAAAGATAATGAGGTCATCCAAGATTCCTTCAGGTTTAATAATGGATCTATCTGCTAGTTCTAAAATGGTAGGAGTTGGCCTGAGATTAGTGAGCCCAAGTTTCCTTACAGTTTCAATGGTCATGATGTTAATTGCTGCACCTAATTCTACCAGTATGTTGGGTATTTGTGTGCTCCCAATTTGCACAGTGACAGTGGGATTCTTAGGATCGTTGTATTTGGCCAAGAGGGTTTTCCCCATTATTAATTCAGATAATTTCCCTATGACAGGAACAGTGGGAGGATCCCTGGGTTTTCTTCCTGGTTTCCTTGTGCACAGATCCCGAACGGTTCTGGCATAGACAGGTACATCTTGAAGGGCCTGAAGGAGTGGAATTTTAACATAGAGATTTTTTAACTCTCCTAAGAGGTTAAATTGAGGTTGTCCCACTACCTTCGGTAATATTAATTTTTCAGGGTATGGTGGTTCCCTAATCAATTGTATAGGCTATGTGTCGATAAATGTGTCTTCTTCTGTTTCAGCCGACATACTGGTAGGATGTTTAGTGTCTTCAATAATGGGGGTCACTATATTGGATAAATACTATTGGTTCATCCTTTCTTCATGCACAGAGGATGGAACATCCTCAATGACCAAAGGCTCCACTACCATCCTTGATTGTAAGAAGATGTCATTGCAAGATACTGGGGAAATGGATTAAGCGGGCATGTTGGCATTCTCAAACTAATGGAATACTTTATTATTTGGTTTGGGGTTAGGTTGAGTAGGCAGCTGTGGTCATATCGGCATATTGGGGACAACATTATTCTGGAGTTGCAGCTACGACTATTGATAAGGCTGAGGGTATTGTTGAGGAGGGTACGGTCGATAAGGAAACATTTGATGTGGAATATCTTGAGGAGGTTGGTTATGGGGAAACTGGTTCCCTAGATGGAAGTTCCTCCATCTAGGAGACCAAGAATTTTGTTGGTTTGGTAGCTATGTCCAAGGGTTCCAGGAGTTAAAATTTTGCATCAGAGGTTGAGAGGGTACACCAATTATTCATCTTATTTAGAAATGGAAACAAGTTTGGAGCCATACCTTGATTTCAAGGATGCTAGGGATTTTTCTGTGTAATAAATTAGGTCGGTTCCACATCTGGAGTTGATGCTTGCAGAACTGCCTTCACTTGAGGTAGTGAAGGGCATTCTTTTGTGTCATGGTTCATCTCGCATAGCTAACACACTTCTACCTTTTCGAGCAGGCACTCCTTCAGAGGGTGGTTCTTCCTACATTTAAGGAAGAATATACAAAGTGTGAGATCCTCTACTGCTTGTTTCTGCTTTTCCCTTAGGACATCTATTTCCGAGGAGATGGAGCTCATCATTTCTGTCTTGAAATTTTTGAGGAGATTGCCTATTTTTTCCTGAGTGGCTCCTCCATTAGATGAATTTTGTGTTATGTTGAAGACATCACGTTCTAATTTGTCCCGTTTGTCCTGTTTGTTGTTCCTGGAAGATCCCCTAGAATACCTTTTGCATAGTTCAATGATCTTTTCAAAGGAATCCTTTGAGATATCCCCTTTTCCTAACAGGTTCAACATGTCTAGGAAATATTCCCTAATCCCATGAAGTGGGATTATTTTGAGCACATATAACCCCATATTAGTCTTTCCAACTCTCTGCATATTATATAAAATCCTTTCAACAAAATATTCCAGACATTAATCGTCCCCTTGTACCATTTTAAACTATTCTTCTCTCTTATCCTTGGTATTGAAATACTCCTGATATTTCTCTGGGAACACCCGTTTCATCCGGTCCCAGGTAGTGATGGTTCCCCCACCGAAGCTCATGAACAAATGTAATTCATTGTCCTTTAGAGTGGCAGTACAAAGTTTCAGCTTCTGTGCATTGGTTGTGTAGTCATAGCTACGATAGAGGATGTCAAATTCAAAAACAAATTCATCCCGATCCTTTGCTTCTTTTCCATAAAAAGGAGGCAACACTGATGGCGATATATTTTTCATGGGGGCTATCCCCTCTTTCTGTTGAATTGGGAACTAGAGTGTAGCAATCATCCCTTTAGGTGGGGAGTTACCCTCGTGATGCTTATTTTCACCCATTGCTTCTTCGTGATCTTTGGGATCGTGTTTGTTGCTCATGTCTTCTTCTACTTTATCCTCTTCGTGCTTCCACTGATCGTTAATTTTTTTGTGGAATTGCGTCTATTCCTCTTCAGTCACAACCTTCCCGTTAATGTGACATATAAAATCTCGGTCAGTGGATCCCGTAGTGTTAACTCTCTCTTCCTCTGCAGGGATATCCGAGGGTGTTACAGCTCCATGTGTGTTCTCCACTGTGGAAATTGATGCTGCCACTCTAGGGGTAACTGGGCTTCTTCTAATAGGTGTTTCATGATGGCAAGCCCTAGTAGAAGAATTAGTCCTATCAACTAGATCGTCAATGAATGTCCTTCTTCCCAATGTTGGATTTCTCCCATGGCCTCGACCACCTACAATGTTAGTGTTCTGTGGGGTTTTGGGATTTATAGGAATGTCAGGCTGTACCCTTCTCGTATTCATGCAACCCAAAACAGGAAAAATTAAAAACTGAAGAAAAATGAATAAATATAATTACTAGATGCAACTACTACGGTGTCTAATAATTATCCTCCCTAGCAATGGCACCAAAATGTTGGGCACCCTATATGCAAGTTAATTAAAGCCAACATATAGAGTGTTCAATATAAATTGTCAACCTAGGGAAGTATCTTATTTCAAGGATAATGTGCACTGTATATACTTTAAACACTAAGTAGTTTATGCTGTAAATGAATGACCCTACTTTCCTGTTCAACCTAATTCATCCCATAATATACTTAATCTAACTTACCGTCTTAAGAATGCAATCACAAATACCTTCTTACAATCCTTAATCTAGAATTAAAAGATTTAGGAATTAGACATCTAGATTACTTTTGCAGAAAGTTAAATCCTCAATTACAAAGCCATCTAAATATCCATCTCAATTATCTTAACTCAACTTAATCTAGGAATTCAAAGTGCAGGAATTAAGTTCTACAATTATAAATGTAAAGGAATAAAATGCAAGGATATAAAGGAAACAACAATTGAAAGAACTAGAGATGAACAAGGCTATCATAGCTATCACACAGTTGCATAAGAGAAAGTTAACCTACACAGTCGACTGTCACACCACACCACCACAGTTTACAGGGGATCCAATTACTGATCATTCAAATGAACACATGGCAAATCGATGAATGTTGCAACTTATTGTAAATAAATGAATTTATCATAAAATTCAAACCACACAACAGAATAATTAAAATACCTAATTAACTCAGCAATCCATGTGGGAAGGCGGGCCCAGCCTTCACACAGAGATGATGGAAGTAGCACACGTTAGAACACCGATATCTGAAGAATCAAACTCCTTGTATTAAAATGGCAGATGAACACACAACCTCAGTCACAAATTATATAATATATTCCATTAATTTCCAACCCCTGGCTCATAATAGTTCCCAGTATTTATACAATTACAATCATAACATCTTCCCACTATTATCGGGCAGCCATGAAGATCTCTGATAAGCTGTTATAGTCGTGGCAAGATGGAAGCATAAAATATAGGAAGGTTGTTACTTGAGCCAGAAATGAAAATCATGATCAATCGAGAAGATACTTCATGGATTGCAGCTATTCTTGAGCAGCAGCACACTACAGTGCACCTGAATCTGTTTAGCCTATTGCAGCTACCTTTGTACATCTTGCGTGGAATAGTATCCTTTGACTGCATTCCTTGGGAAATGATGGAATGTATGGAAATTATCTCAGCAATGACTATTCATTCCTCTCTTGGCATGTTCAACCTTCTACACCTGTATCCTTTACATCTCGAATTGTCTTTATAAAACCACCATATGTTAGCATAATTCAAGATGTAGAGCTCCGATTACAACAATCCTAAGCATTAATAAAATAAGACAATGATTAACCATACCTGTATGAATTGAGGGACCAAGTGAAGGAAAAACATTTGTTTAGTGTACAGAATGGAGTAGGATGAGGAAAAAAGAGGTACATAAAGGTGGTCAAAAAGGGGGCATTTCTGGGCCCAACAGTTTATTGCTTTTGTTTGAAGTATTTTGTTGATTTTTAAGTTTATGTGTATTTTGGTTAAATATTGTGTTAGTCCCTTGAATGCTTCTAGCTCTCATTTGATTCTTGATTTAACCCTTTGTTGTAGCTTGAATCAAGATTAGTTTTAGTCGATTTCCATTGATTCAAGGTTTGAGAAAATATGTTTTTATTACCTTTTAGTTGCATGAATTAATTTTCTTCATTTTTTCAATTATTTTATGTTGATTGTATATTTGCTTTGTAAATACTTATCGTTATTCAAAAAAAATAAATGAGCTCTACATATCTAAGCAAAGAGAAAAATGGTCTATGCACTAGATTCCTATGCATTGATGGTAGGATACCTATTGGCATGAGGCCAACATTCATCTAATGCAATAATCAATTGGCATAATTACAATGCATAATTGTATTAGCCTCCACAACCATAATTGGCTAGTGGACGCCAAGATCAATCATAATTCCTGATTCTATCAGTTTATTAGTTTGTCAAGATTCAAGTCCCCACATGTCCACTAGACCATTAAGGGACGATCTAACAAGTGGAGTCCCCACTTGCCCTGAATCTAGTTAGTGCAGTTGTGTTTCACTGACACCTTCAAGTTGTGACTCATGAGTCCACATAACACATGTTCTATTGTTGATGATGAGATTCATGTAAGTTTGACTAATGTTTTTGTTCCTCTATTTTTACAATATTTTATAAATCAGTTAAAGATTCACCAGTTTTTACACATTTTTATAATGAAGTTAAATATTCATCAAGATTTTACAATATCTTATATCTTAGTGAAATATTCGCAAAGATTTTACAACGTTATATAATAAAATGAAATAATCACCAATTTTTTTATATATACATATTATATTATTCATAACATTGCCTTCAAAATTTCCTGTATATTAGAGAGATTTGCCCATTTGTTATACATATAAATCTAGGGGGGTTCTTAAAATAAACCTTGAAAGCAACAATGGGAGACAAGGTCATTAGATAAAGATAAGAATATATATCATTTGAAGATTTTTAATCAAACACCAATGGATGAAATAAATACATAACAAGGCACTTCATCTTTTAAAGTATTCGACGAAACTACAAGTGAAAAATCCTTAACCAATCAAAGTTAATTAAGTAAGTTATTGGTAGTTTCCACTATGTATAAGAAGATCATAGCAAATGTAACTGAATATCCAACCAGGTTTTAAAATCCATCGATCAACACTAAAGAATCTATATGTCATATATTAATTAGTGTCATACCCAAGCATGCAAAAATACTAGGGTTCAACATGTCGATACAAGTTCATCATGAAGATATCAGATTGTAAACTCAGAAAAATACTTCATATAGTCATTGTGGTTTTATCAACAAAATCATATATGCATAAATAAATTTGAATGGAAATGTGACCAACTATTTCAAGAATTATTATACCGTGGTACCATTAGTTTTGGCTAGAGTTCCCTTATCAACATCAATCACACCTATGCCCTTAAAGAAAACTTCATCAAGCACAACACCTTTATTGAAGTTGTGACTAATCAAGCATTTAAGAAGTTTAAGCTCAACACTCTTCATACAGGATTTGTGGTCGAATATTTTCAAGGCCATATGAATTTTAATAAACCTAAATGGTTATTACAGTCGTTAATAATATCAATTATTATCTACTCACCAACAGGTTAATCAACTATTAATTATTAGTTATGATATGGTATGTATATTTATTAAATACATGTGTCTATTACTCTATCCTCCATATTTTACATGGCTCACTATCTTTATAAAGACATCATTCAAATTATCAAATATATATATTTATAAATAATATCCAACATGTAGGGTTTGAACCTTACATACAATGAATTAATGGTCATATTGGAATGACCTCACAGAAGAAACGAGTTGGAGATCCTGCAACTTGATTATGAAGGAAAATGAATGAGAACTTACTGGACTTGGATATTGGTGATAATTTGAAGGTCACCTTATGAACTAGTGTAAAAGTTTAAATTTTTTATCTAGAAACATTTTCTTAACCATCATGCTAGTGTTTATAGAGTGGAAACCACAGAGGGGATGTTGACATATTGATTATTGGAACAGGAACTGAAGTGAAAATAATGGCTGTTAGCCGATATTTGAAAGGACAAATCCATACAAGAATATTATTCGTATCGATGTAACCAAGAATAACATAGTGTCTAGTGGAAGGCTAGACCCTCTCAAAATCCAAGACATTAGTTCAGTTTTTGTTCCATATAATTTGGATGAAGACATACTTGATGAAGTCATAAGGATTTCTAATGATGAAGTAGTTGAGATCGTAAAGCAATTGCCATTCTAAAAAGGATTTATGGTTGAAATTTCATTAGGATATTCAGAAAGTATGCAAGAACACATTGTATTTTGAATTCAAACTAATTTATATTAAATGTTGTAAAGAATGTTTGAAGAATGGCCAAAGGCACAGAATTTTGAAGCCCCTTCATTTAAAAAGTCGTCTTATGGGGACAATCTTGGAGACAATCTATTATGTTTCCTACAACAAAGAGAAGAAAAAATGAATTGACCATCCTGGTGTTTGTTTCAGAAATAAAATCAATGTCGAGTTCAGATGTGATGGTTCTTTATATGCTTATGTGGAGATCTATATTTCCAGTTGTTTCACAAAGATCTTAGTCAATGCATAGCTAAAAAATAATAACAAAAAGGAAGACCAACCAGCAACAAGGATAAGTTAAAATCCCTTATTTTTAGATCTAAACTGAGGATAAATGAGTATGATATTTCAAGGAAAATTGATCCACCTTTCTAGTCTGAGGATTAGTAGGCAAAGTATTTTGCTCAAAACTTGGTAGTTTTAAGGAATTTCATTCCAGATTTTATGGCAACTGTAGATCGCCATACCAATATCCAAAAAAAAAAGAGTCGATATTTTGAAGACCATATGGGGTAATTGAACTCAACATTTGATGATGAGAGAATTAGTCAAAGAATAATTCTAGATTCGAAGGCATTTGATTCTAGCAATTCTAGATCTCTTGAAACTAATTCAAGATTCAACTTGTGATTTTTCTACTTTATTAATTTCTATAAAGTTTAGCACTTTTATTGTAATGAGGGTTTAGTTAGAGGCCTCAAAGAGATTTGAGGGGCAGAAAGACTTGTATGCATCAGTGTAAACTTGTGGGCATATTTCTATGTAATTTCCTTTAATTAAATATTTCTTAGAGCTTGATATTAGATTGTAAGTCTCTTTGATCGTCATTGTCTATCTTCTTACTTGAATGAATGAAAATTGTTGAGTTTCAATAATTTCTCACAGGTTATAGATTCTTGAGAAACAAATTATTTGTTGCGATTTCCCATTTTCTATGTTTCTTTCAAGTATTCATCCATTAATTTGTAGAAGGTACTTCAGTTTATTTAATGTTCCATCCCATGAATATTTACACATGATCTTTTAGAGATGTATGTATGTTCATGTTGGTTTCCTTTTCTTTAAGATTTCATTATTCCCATTACTTCTATCTAATATTAACCTTGATCGCCTTTGATTTATATCATGTCTATAAAGGGAATCCATGCCCAATGACCTTTCCCCATTTCCTTTATTGTTCTCCCTACTTGATCTACTACCTCAATTAAACAATCAAATCCTCTTTTAAGATGTGTTGATCAATCTCTTGTAGCAGTCCTTGAGCAAAATCCAATGCAAACATCTTTTGGTGCCGTTGCTGGGGAGAGAAGGAACAAAGGCATACATCCTTGGGCTATACAACAACGAATAGTTCCATTCTTTGATGGTGAAAAAGGAGTGGTTACATAGTTTGGACTGCAATTTTACATTGGGTGAATCCACGAAGGAAGAATCTACTTAGAATCTCATTTTTTTTATTCCTCAAAATATGAATGGCAAGTTTAGTTGTTGATCTAGTTTCTTCATCAAACAAGATGAGATATTTTGTGGCAGACTTTGTTTTTCTTCAAGGTTTAAATAAATTAACAGGTGTGATATCTGAAGATGAATGTAATGAGGTCTTTCCTTAAGCTATGTCTTCTTATTTGAATTCTTATAACATTTTTTATGGACATGATATATTTAGTTGTTTATAACAGAAGCTTCTAGAAGAACTTGTAAAACAATATGAAAGTTTGTTGGTTCAAAAAAGGTTCCTTATTTCTTCTTGGCATAGTAGCACTTTTAAAGATTTTTATGATGATCAACATGAATAAATTCTCCATTATGGAAAAATTGTGGTTGCATTTTTCATTGATCCAAATGTTTCTAGCAGTTTTGGTTATGATGCAATTGATGTTCCAAAAACTAATAAAGATCAAGCTATCCATGATAATTATCTTGACAATGACAAGGAAAGGTTCATGGTAGCACGAATGGAGCTCCTTTGTAGTAATCCATCCTATGATATTTTTGAATCCAAGTCATTGGAGGAGCGTTTGAGCATGTTTTCTTTCTCACAAAACTATGACCAACAGATTGTAGATATCATTGAGACCTTAGTTTCCAGTATTGAACACGAAGTTCAAATGAGAAGGCATGGAGGAGTGGGAGATGAAAATACACAAAATATATTATTTCTTTTGAACAAGAAAAATATAAAGTTGTCCATGATTTATATGAACTTCCATTTATAATTATTTTTCATTGTCTAGAATTTTATTTTTTCCAATTAATGGCATGGAGGAAATTTAGTGTATGATACACTTGTTGGCATGCTTACAATGACAATCTGATATTACTTGATTAAATACTTGAGCTGGTTAGATTAGGTGTTTTATATAAATAATCTTTCCATACAAGCATTTAGTTCCAATTTAAGTTTGTTGCAATATGTTTTTCAGTGTGTCAGTATTTCTAGTTTTCAATAAGTAGCAGAAGTTATCTCCATGCATGAAAAGGGGTACAGTTTGCAAGAATGAAATGGAAACAAAACATAGTGGAGAATGGTTCTACTATTTTTCAATTTTTAGTTGTAGGAAAGCTTGGTTTGTATTATGTAGTTAGTTTCATATTGAAGAATGTTTTTCTTCATATGAGCAAAATGAGTTGCAGGCAGAGAGGTTGGTTTGTAGGTTCTTATAGCCTCGTGGGGAGGACTCCATCCCCAGCTGTAGCTAGATGTTGGTACCAAATTATTCCTCATCAAAATTTTCAGCGTAAAGCAACAAAATCAATGGATTTTCCAAAAGTGTTCACCATGGGAAATTCTCGAAGCAAAAAGTTGTATACTTGTAATGGACCTGCTACTTGAATCTTGACATCCTCGATTCTAATGTTGCATTGGCTTCTGTTGGTTCTATGGGTAGACCCGAGTTTACTGTAATGTACCAACAACACCCCTAGCTCACTGGCCCTTTCGGTAATAGACTGCGGAGCGGCCTGAAGTCTCACCCGAAGTGATTCTAATGGGTTGGCCAAAGACTCAAGTGTCTTCGACCAGGTTCTGTAGCATCCCGGGGTCTCGCAGCTCTTCTTAGCCAGTGAGGTCTCTCTCTGTGATTTGAAGTCTCTCTTTCTCATTGGTTCTAACAGGGGAAGGACTCCTATCGCATTGTAGCGACTCTGGCGATGCACAACTCTCTCTTCCTCTTAACCCACGATCTGCACTATCTCACACTGTAGCTCCTCTGACGGTGCGATATCACCTACTATCAACGCGATATCTTCTATAGTATGGCCCAATGCAACCCTCATGATCCGAAGGCTATCGCACTGGGTGAAATGACTTGGCTAGATTTCAACAAGATATTACACACTCTAACGTGAACTTCCACAGTTCAACACACTCTACCTCAACTATACTTACTGTCCGAATAATTATACTAGAAACAATTTAGCAGAATGACTTATTACTGTGTGAAACAAGCACTGATAAACTCATATGCAGACACTTGATACATGTAAATCCACCTTTAACCTTCAATAATGCTGTAACTGAATGAGACATACAGACATTTACTAACTGATATACAACATTCATGCAACAAATAACAGATATCAACTAATTAAAGCACAATCGCATGAAATCATCACATAACACACTGGTTTTATGTGGTTCACTTCCAGGGTAGAAGCTACGTCCATAGAACTGTGTTTATTATATCTTGAGAGAGTATACAGTTCTGCTGCAACTTGTGTACAGCTAGAGATCTTTTGGGTAACTCCGCACTACTGCTGGGAGCCCTTCTCTCCTAGATCTCTTCTCTTTCTCTATATTGCCTTCTTACAATATTCTCTCTCTCTCTCTCTCTGTCAATCCCTGCGGATTGTTACATACATGCCTCTATGAGCCCGTTGCTGGTTACAGTAAGATACTATAGAATGAATACAGAACTAGAGCTCGACTCTATTACAATACAAAATACTGTGAGCTAACAAAATAACTCGCTACAGGTTATCCGACTAGCTAACCTTTTACAATACAAAATACTGTGAGCTAACAGAATAACTCGCTACAGGTTATCCGACTAGCTAACCTTTTACAATACAAAATACATCCCTTTATAGGTGGCCCGAAGGTCTTGTCATTACAACACTGTGGGCCTGTCCCAACATTAACCTAAAACCCTAACTAGTGACAGTCAGTCTATCTGTACTCGAACTGTCACTTTTCATCACACCACAGCTCTCTGTAGTCTTCCATGCTTCCCGGCGCTGACCATGGGTACTCGGCGTCACTTCCCTTTCTGTCCTTCATCTTCAATACCTTGGCCTCATTGCCCTTTTTCCTTTATGAGGGTAGCTAAGCCCTCCTGTCTTCCGTTGTTGCCTTCAATGCAGTGGGTGAGCTCTCTCTTCTCGACCGCTCAGGTACTATCGTCTTGTTTGACTTCTCTGTCCCAATAGTCACAGTTTCTGGCTCTGATCTGTAGCTAGAAACATGCTACGACGTCGTATATTTACCTTATCTCTTATATCTCCACCAAAACTGTCTATCTACCAAAATGGCAGCTTCTCCAGTAGCTACAGGACCCTACTCCAACAGTCCCCTAACACTTACTTGTGGCTCGTCCTTGAGCCACTAACAGCGGGCTTCTCCTGCTGTGTTAAGACAATCCCCAGTGCGATGCTAGATGCATCCACATGTACATGAAATGGCTTGGTCCAGTCTGGGAATACTAAGATGGGTACTGTAACCATCTTCTCTTTAAGTGTGTCTAGACTTTTCTGGCATTCCTCATTCCATAGGAATTTTACATCTTTCTTTAACAACTTTTCCATAGGTGCTGTGATCCTTGCATAACCTTTGATAAATTTTCTATATTACCCGGTATGACCAAGTATTGTTCTCAATTGATTGATTGAGTTGGGTGCTGGAAGGTTTACAATGATGGCAATCTTTGTGGGATCTACCATCAAGCCTTGTCTACAGACAATATGACCCAACAAAATACCAAATGGCGCATAGAATATACATTTTTTCAAGTTTAGAGAATTCTGGTATTGCCTACATTTCTCTAACATCAGTCTTAAATCTCCTATGTGCTTGTCGATTAGTCCAAATACAGTCCAATCATCAAAATAAACCTCTAAGAATTTATGGATGTATTCTTTAAATACAGCAACTACTACTCTAGAAAAGATAGTTGGTGCATTCTTAAGACCAAAGGGCATTACCGTATACTAGAATGAGCCCCATTCTGTCACAAAAGTGGTCTTAGATCGATCTTCTGGATGGATTCTGATATGACGATAGCCTGAAAATCCATCAGTGAAGGAGTAGACCTCCTGTCCTCCCACATTGTCTAACACTTCATCATTGAAAGGTGTCAGAAACGGGTCATGAAGTGGTGCATCGTTGATTTTACGAAAGTCGACACAGATCCTCATGTCTCCTTGGGTTTTATTTTCTTGCACGACCATGGGACTAACCCATTTGCTCTCTTCTATGGGCTCAATGATGCATGCTGCTAGCATCTTATCGATCTCGTCCTTAACTTTTTCTTTATACCATGGATTTAATCTGTATGGATGCTGCTTAATTGGTCTAGCATCCTCTTTCAATGGTATCCTCATTACTACCAAGTCTCCAACTATTCCCTTCATCTCTGTGAACTTGGTGGGGAATAGGTCCTAATAGTCATGTAGCAAGTCTACAATCTGTCCTACTGTTTTGACGTTCCAATAGTCTCCAATGGATGTAAACTTTGGTTCTGTGTCTGTGCCAATGTTGATCTTCTTAATCTTGATAGGCTCCATGATAGATGGAGTCTCTAGCTTTGTTCCATCAACATCGTGAGTCCCTTCTGACTCTGGAATGTTGATGTTGTGAGGATCCTCATCCTCCTCCTCTGGTTTTGATGCAAAGTTATAACACTCGAGCGCATCTTCTAACTGGATGGCCCACTTAAGTTGAGCTGATACTGATATAGTACAGTCCTCAAAGATATTAATATTTATAATGTCTAAAGCCTGATTAATGCTTGGGTACTCAGATTCAAAAGCGAACGTGAGTAGAAAGGTGTCTATCATAAGTGGCCATGTGGTTGTTCCCTTGGGCAATTTAGTCTCAATGTACCAATTCCTTGTAATTGGATCTAAAGTGTGAATGAATCGGTGAACCCATTCATCCTCGGGAATGTCCGACCAATTTTGTTCACAAGTCTGAATATGTGACTTGGGGTCACTTTTTCATGTGTATTTATGCTGGACATACTCCCTGTTAGTAGAGAATCTGATCGCCATCAATCTCTTAAGATCATCCCCTGATGCGATATTCTCTTTATGTGCATACCACCATCTTGTAGGTGTGGCTCGTATTGCAAGGTCCATAGCTGTGATCCTCTGCTCATGTGGAACTTGTTGTTCAAACTGTGGAAGAAAGTCCTAGATATTTGTTAGACCATGAAATGAGGAGGTCTCATTAGTCTTTGTGCCAATCCATTATAGTGACTTAGTCATAAACGCACATCTGTGTGCTGAGACTTCGTAAATTCTGTTCTTCCAGTTTTCTAGACCAACATCCGAATCCGATGCACATGAGCTGTCGCATCACCAACTAATGTTCTCTTCTATGATTGGATTGATGTAGTCACTTTGGTTCGCAGTCATCTAATAGAGACTCTCCATGTTACGTGCCTCTTTCCTTTGCTTGGGTAGGTTCAATGTATCTAGGACCCTGAAGAGGATCCAACGGTGCGATGACCCGGATCTGCACATCCTCAAAGGTCATTTGTCTTCTCTTTAGGTTGATAACGGCCATGTTACTGATCACCCAATCAATGCCTAGTAATGCTGGATATGGTCTACTATCGCCAATGATTTCTATAACTTCAAAGTCTGCAAAGCTATGAACTCCGTCAATGTCAACTGGAACCTGCGGTAGTCGACCCAGTGGCAATACCCTCTGTTGATTAGCTAATCTCAAATGGATAGGTGATCTGACTAACTTAGGCCTACCCATCTATTCCCATGTCTTCTTAGTCAGAACATTTACCTCTGATCCTAGATCTAGGATCACCTCATCCATTTCAAATTCTCTAACTTGTGCTGTGAGTCGCATCTCTCTTCCTATTCTTGTATGACCCATAATGCTATGAACAGCATGCTATGCACTGCTCACAGAAGAAGATGGCAGATACTGATATATGATGCACTGAAGAGCTCTGATAGCTTTCTCATTTCTCATGAGTTTTAGACAACTCCGCAGGAAGGATTGTATGCTTCCTGTTGACTCATCCTCATCGCATCTTCCTGATGTGGTAGCCTACAATGTCTCCACAGGACTAAGGCCACAAGGTGTTTGCTGTGGTATGCCCCTAGATGGCAGTACCTACGATCCTGATTGCATAGGGTCATCAAAGAAAGTTTTAGCTTCCTGAAATGTTTCTTTATTTTTCTGCAGGTTGAGTGGTGTTGATTTATTAGTAGCTTTACACACCCACTCCGGTCCTGTGTTCTTTTCACTATCCTACGGTGTGCCACTAGTGGAAGCACCAATGCGAGTCACAATGTTGACTCTTAGTTCTGGCTCTGTCTGCTCAGCAGCAATAAGCTGGATGTTCTGGTGTACTGCTGGCTTAGGTTCTCTGATCTTGGCTATCAAGGTAGGACATTCTTCTATAGCGTGATCATAAGATTTTCAATAATTACATCTCGTAGTGGGGCTCTGACAGTCCCTAGCATAATGTCCTACAACTCCACGGTTGTAACAAGTGACTAGTACATGACCACGACCAAAGCCTTCACCATGGCCAAAGCCTCCTCCATGGCCTCATCCTCTGAATCCACCTCCATGGCCAACATGAGCTGGATCATGCTATGGTCCTGCTGCTGGATTTCGTCTCTCCGATTGGAATCTGTACAAGTCATGTTTTCTGTCTACCATGAGATCATAGGCTCTACAGGTATGGTCATCGTGTCCTAATGACTTACAGAAGGTACAGTATAAGTTCTTAGGTGTCTATATATACTTCTGAAGGATAGGGCATTGATGAGGTAGGTGTCCTCTTGTTCTGCATAGTTCACACCATGGCCCTTGGGTATGTGCTAAGGGGTTAGGAGCCCCACTTGCTAAGTATTCAACAAATACTGGATAGTTATCTTTAGTATGGCCTTGTGCTTTACACTTGATACACCGTATGTCTTGTGCAATCTCTTTTCCTTTTCTAATCTCATGCATCTGTAACGTGAGATTTGATAATTGGTTTTGCAGGTTTGTCATACCTGTGCTGGTTTCAGCTAGAGGTGAAGCCTCTAGTTTCATCGCCATATCTAATGCGTCATCCTGCGTCTAGATTTTTTGCTGCATTAATGGAAATATGATGTGAGGGAGCAGCGCTACAATAAACCATTCCTTATGCTGCTCCAGTGCAAACTCAAAGCTGACTTGGTCTATGAGGGCTTTGAATTTCTGATCGAAGTCCCATACTGACTCTGTAGGTAACTGTTTAATGTATTTGAGCTCTATGATACACTATGGCTCAGACTTAGGTTTCTTAAACTCTTTGATCATGGCAGTCCTAACCTGTATAAGTGTTCTGGGTGTCACTGAGGTATACTTCATATACCATGTTAAGGCTCGTTCCCTAAGTGTGGTGACCAACTGTACAAGTTTAATATTATCATCGTGGATTCCTTTAATGGTGCACACAGCTTCACATAGAAACCAATGCTGCTCTGGTTCTTCTGCCCCTGTACCCTTAAAGGTAGGTAACTTCATATCATCCCCCATTCTATTTCTGCATGGTGGATGTTGGTTTGATGTGTTACTACCACTCGGCGGTGTAGGTGGAGGTGATGTAGCGGTAGTATGTACTATCTGTGAGCTACTAGATGGAGTTTCTATGGGATTGTTCTGAGTCCCGGTCTATTTCTGTGGGGTATAAGGGTGGTAAGGGATACCGCCTTCTGTTCTTTCTGTATTACTATGACTCTGTTGTCTAGTATTATCTGGACTGTCTTCAAATATGGGAGATCTGAAATCTACTTTATATTTCTTTCCACTACGTGTACATCCAATGTCATCAAAATCACTCTCAAACTCTTGTGACATCACACTTTCTTAACTTATTGGTCTGAAACTATATCCATTACTCCTTTTTCATGTAATAACATCTTAATGGACAAGTTTAAAGAGTTTAGGTACTTACCGCAATATCCTTTGAAGAAGTACTGCTCAGCCTCGCTGAAGCTTTTTCTCTGTTCAACTACAAACTCTGTGACGAAGCCTTCTAGCACACTCGCAAGTTAGAAGTCTACTATCCTCGTAATGGGATTATCAATGCTCTTCATGGTCTGAATCAGCTCCGGTGTCTAGACAATGTTTCTTTTCTTTCTGAATATGCTCTGATCAGTCAACTTTGATAACCAGTCATACAACTCATTTCCATAGGTCACAAAAAATATCATATGCAGGTCTGTGTAGATATGTTTTTGCAAGCAGTCCTCTATACTCAGTCTAGGACTCTTTTTCTCTTGTTCAGAAAATTCTTTCTCCTTAGACCCAACCCACTGGTTGAGTTCATCTTTAGTAGGATGCCAACAGAACATCAGTGCTCATTTTGTTCAAAACTGGCAAAGGAACCATTTTTTGGTTCTATGGGCAGACCCGGGTTTACTGTAATGTACCAACAACACCCCTAGCTCACTGGCCCTTTCGGTGACAGACCGCGGAGCGGCCTGAAGTCTCACCCAAAGTGATTCTAATGGGTTGGCTAAAGACCCAAGTGTCTTCGACTAGGTTCTATAGCATCCTGGGGTCTTACAGCTCTTGTTAGCTAGCAAGGTCTCCCTCCGTGATGTGCAGTCTCTCTTGCTCGCAGGTTCTGAAAGGGGAAGGGCTCCTATCACATTGCAGCGACTCTGGCGATGCACAACTCTCTCTTCCTCTTAACCCGCGATCTGCGCTATCTCACACCGTAGCTCCTCTAACGGTGCGATATCGCCTACTATCAACGCGATATCTTCTATAGTACTGCCCACTGCAACCCTCATGGTCCAAAGGCTATCGTACTGGGTGAAATGACTTGGCTAACTTTCAACAAGATATTACACACTCTGAAGTGAACTTCCATAGTTCAACACACTCTAACTCAACTATACTTACTGTCTAAATAAGTATACTGAAAGCACTTTAACAGAATGACTTATTACTGTGTGAAATAAGCACTGATAAACTCATATGCAGACGCTTGATACATGTAAATCCACCTTTAACCTTCAATAATGATGTAACTGAATGAGACATACAGACATTTACTAACTCATATACAACATCCATGCAACAGATAATAGATATCAACTAAGTAAAGCACAATCACATGAAATCATCACATAACACACTGGTTTTACATGGTTCACTTCCAGGGTAGAAGCTACATCCACAGAATTGTGTTTATTATATCTTGAGAGAGTACACAGTTCTGCTGCAACCTGTGTGCATCTAGAGATCTTCTGGGTAACTCTGCACTACTGCCTGGAGCCTTTCTCTCCTAGATCTCTTCTCTTTCTCTATATTGCCTTCTTACAATATTCTCTGTCTCTCTCTCTCTCTCTCTGTCAATCCCTACGGATTGTTACATACATGCCTCTATGAGCCCACTGCTGGTTATAGTAAGATACTATAGACTGAATACAGAACCAGAGCTCGACTCTATTACAATACAAAATACTGTGAGCTAACAGACTAACTCGCTACAGGTTATCTGACTAGCTAACATTTTACAATACAAAATACATCGCTTTATAGGCGGCCCGAAGGTCTCACCATTACAACACTGTGGGCCTGTCCCAACAGTAACCCAAAACCCTAACTAGTGACAGTCGGTCTATTTGTACTCAATCTGCCACTTTTCGTCACACCACAGCTCTCTGCAGTATTCCATGCTTCCCAGTGCTGACCATGGGTACTGGGCACTGCTTCCCTTTCTGTCCTTCATCTTCAATACCTTGGCCTCATTGCCCTTTTTCCTTTATGAGGGTAGCTGAGCCCTCCTGTCTTCCGCCGCTGCCTTCAATGCAGTGGGTGAGCTCTCTCTTCTCGGCTGCTGCCTTTAGTGCAGTGGGTGAGATCTCTCTTCTCGGCCGCTCAGGTACTGTTGTCTTCTTTGACTTCTTTGTCCCGATAGTCACAGTTTTTGGCTCTGATATGCAGCTAGAAACATGCTACGATGTCGTATCTTTACCTTATCTCTTATATCTCCGCCAAAACTATCTATCTGCCAAAATGGCAGCTTCTCCTATAGCTGTGGGACCCTACTCCAACAGCTTCGATAATTGTCTAGGGTTTTGTCATCTTCTCATCAAATCCAAAGTAATTCCATCATTTTTGTTGACCTTTCGTCAGGTCTGTGTCAATTTCGCTAAATTTTTTCCAAGCCTCAAATCTTTGCTCAAAGTTTGTCAAATCTTGTCACTACCAAATATTCACGTGATAAGTTTCATTATGTATTTATTTTTCAAAATTCAAAGTCTCACTTATTTTTCCCCTCTCCATTATGATGTATTTTGACAAATATATAATATATATTTTTATAAGTTCGTTTCCATTTTTATTTCCCAGGGGTTGCTTTATATTGTTTTCTTTTTAAGTTTTTGTACACTTTAAATTGAATTACTTTATGTAAACAGATTCTACAATATTTCTTTTTACACTTAGGAAAAAGTTGTATTTTAACAAAATGTATAATCTAAATTTAGATAAATTAAAACAAAATATATAATCTATATTTCAATAAATAGATATTCCGAAATGTTTCCATTGACACCTCCTGGAAAAAGCATTATTTGACGCAATGTTTCCATTAACAATACATAGAAAAAGCACAATTTGACAAAAAATAGTATAAATTTGTTTTTGTTTTTCTTTATGTTGTTTCATTTTTTAATCTTTTATAGAATTTAAATTGAATTAGTTTATGTTGCTTTTTCTTTAAGCTTTTCATGCCTTTAAGGATTGAATTGGGACTCCATAGGGCAATCACAATCTTCTTTTAAAACAACCATTCGTAGCATGCTTTTCAAAATTTCTTTTAAAACGACCATTTACCGCAAGAGCGTCAAGCATTTCTGCATTTCTGTTTCTGCCATCTTTGCTTTTTGCATTCTCCATTGGCATTTCTGTTTCTAGCAATTATTAGCATTTCCACTTCTGCAATTTCTGGCATTCCCGCAACGTCTCCTCTTTCCTTGTCCATGGAAATTTTGATTGGTCATCTTTTCATTTCATTTATATCGATGTGTAGGATTTTCTTTCATTTATATTGATGATTAGGTTTTTATTTTCTCACTCACTCATCGTATAAATAGGTTTTTTAAGTAAACTTGTTTTCAGGTAAATGAAAAGATGTAGGGTGAATAGTGTGATGAACCAAGGGAACAAGAAACAATTGTAAAATTTCAACATTGAGCTTAATGGTTAGGATACCAAATTGTTGACATCGATAGCTTTCTTCGTGTCAATCAATATTCAGGTCATGACTGCACGGTTCTATTTGGTAGCATCATGTCTCTTTAGTTGGTTTTATAGAGTTGTGAGCAGGTCCTCCCAGGTTTTTAATAGCATTTGGAGCTCCTAGTCGATCAAGGAAATGTCTATACAGCTTGACACATGTTGGATAAAGGACACATATTATTCCTATCGTCAAATACGCGACGGAATCAAAGGTGTCTTGATAGACACCTGCACATTCTTCATCATTATATGCCTAAATTTCCCATTTCCTTGCATTGTGGTTCGATTTCATACAAAAGACTTCTATAATGAAATGTGTCAACTTTGTTAGCAGTGTGTCACGAGTCCTGAGAGTTTGAGTGCCTCCTAGGTTGGAAATTTTCACTTTTGTCATGTGGTTTATTAAGAATACTAAATGAAGCCATCACTCCCTTGTTTTAGGAAAGAGAAGTCAATGAGGTTAAAGGTTGCATCATCCTTACATTTTGAGGTGAGAAATTTGTCTTATTTGTCTATTGTAGTTTCCTCTTCATTTCTCTTCCTTGCAAAACTTGTTCCTGCTTTCCTCAAGAAACAACACCATGTCTACACCAACTTGATCTTAGTTTCCATTTTCAAACTTTTTTACCCTCCAACAACAACCTATCGACGTATTATTGCACTTTCTTGGGAAATTGCTAGTTATTACTATTATTATTCAAAAAAATGAAGATTTTGTATAATACAAAATGGTCTTCGATGTAGGCGTTTATGGGTTTTTTAAATGAAATAAAACAACTCAAGAAATTAAAAAGCAATTAGACGGGGACATTGAATAAATAAAATACATACATCTTGACGCGAAAATATCAAATATCAATGTGGCAGTGCAAGTTCTTCGTGAAGACATTAAAGAATTTTTTGAAGAAACGAAAATATTGATTATATGACGACGACAAGGAAAATATGAAAAGCATGTGGACAAGGAACAATTAGAGGCATGTGCATCCTACTGCTCAACTCAATTGAAAGATGAAAAAGTAGCTATGTCATATGTCTCTTCAACCAGGGAAGAGTTGGAAGAAAGTTTCGATGATATTGATAAAGGACAAGTCAAAATCACTCCTACACCTATTTTAGAACAAAAAAACATACATTGATGCCCTACATTCCCCCTCACAGAAGGTTTAGAGAATCATATGTAAAGAAGGATAAGAACCATTGTTTGAAGTACAGGACAACAAAATCAATGCCTAACCATAACCATTGTTCAAAATACAATACTCAAAATAAGATGCAGAATCATGCACAAGTTCCTCAAATTTGTTGCAGCTTCATACAAGGAATGGAAATGAATCGTATAAATTGTCTAGCCTACACAACCATAAAATCAGTGAAAATGACTCGTGAAGCTCCAAAACAAATTCAGATTTTAAGCTTGGCTCATAACCCAAATCAAAGCCAAGGACATGATAATAAAGACAACAACACCAACGATGAAACAAAAGTTGTAGAGGACAGTGATAAATCCCAGTGTATAGAAGATCAAAACGAACCTGAAGAAAAACTGCTTGAGAATAAGAATGACAAAAGGATATATGCATTTGATGACAATCCTGATGCGAATTCCAATTATAAAGACGATGGTGATCTCATAAATTGTAACAATGAAACACCAAATGTTGATGAATATAAAAACGTTTTACAGGTTGTTGCAACTCAGAATTTTCAAGATCAAATGGTTCCCAAGTAATAATGGGAAACAAGGTCATCAGATAAAGATAAGAATATAAATCATTTGAATATTTTTAATCAAACACCAATTGATTAAATAAATACATTAAAAGTCGCTTCATCCATTAAAGTATGTGACGAAACTGCAAGTGAAGAATCCTTAACCAATCATATTGAATTAAGTAAGTTCTTAGTAGTTGACACTACGTATAAGAAGATCATAACAAATGTAACTGAATATCCAACGACCTTTTAAAATCCATCGATCAACACTAAACAGTCCATATCTCATATATTAATTAGTGCCATACCCAAGGATGCTAAAATACCAGGGTTAAACATGTCGAAACAACTTCATCATGAAGATATCAGATTCTAAACTCAGAAAAATACTTCACATAGTCATTATGGTTTTATCTACAAAATTATATGCATGAACAAATTTGAATGGAAATGTGACCAACTATTTCAAGAATTATTAAACCTTGGTACCATTATTTGTGGCAAGAGTTCCCTTTTCAACATCAATCATACCTATGTTGTTAAAGAAAACTTCGTCAAGCAAAACACCTCTATTGAAGTTGCGACTAATGAAGCATTTAAGAAGTTTAAGTTGAGCACTCTTCATACAAGATTCATGGTCAAATATTTCCAAGGCCAGATGACTAGTAATAATACTAAATGGTTATTACAGTTGTTAATAATATCAATTATTATAAGTCACTAATAGGTTAATTAAATATTAATTATTAGTTATGATAGGTTATCTCTATTTATTGAATAGACGTGTCTACTACTCTATCTGTCATATTTAACATGGCTCACTAACTTTGTAAAGACATCATTCAAATTATCAAATATATGTATTTATAAATAATATCCAACATGTAAGGCTTTAACCTTACATACAATGAATTAATGGTCATATTGGAATGACCTCAGAGAAGAAGCGAGCTGGAGATCCTGCAACTTGATTATGAAGGAAAATGACTGAGAACTTACTGGAATTGGATATTGGTGATCATTTGAAATTTAGCTTATACACTATTGTAAAAGTTTAAAAAAAATCATCTAGAAATATTTTCTTGACCATCATGCTAGTGTTTACAAAGTGGAAACCATACAGGAGATGTTGACATATCGATTCCTGGAACAGGAACTAGAGTGACAATTACGGGTGTTGGTCGATATTTGAAAGGATAAATCCAGACAAGAAGATTATTGGCATGGATATAACAAAGAATAACATAGTGTCTAGTGAAAGGCTAGACCCTCTCAAAATACAAGACATTGGTTGAGGTTTTGTTCCATATAATTTGGATGAAGACATACTTTATGAAGTCATACAGATTTCTAATGATGAAGTTGTTGAGATGGTAAAGTAATTGTCATTCCAAAAAGGATTGATGGTTGAAATTTCATTAGGATATTCAAAAAGTATGCAAGAAAAAATTCTATTTTGACTTCAAACTAATTTATATTAAATGTTATACTGAAGGTTTGAAGAATTGCCAAAAGTACAGAACATTGAAGCCCCTTCATTTAAAAAGTCGTATTCTGAAGACAAGCTTGGAGACAATCTATTATGGTGCCTACAACAAATATAAGAAATAAATGAACTGACCAGCCTGATGTTTGTTACAGAAATAAAATCAATGTCAAGTTCATATGTGATGGTTCTTTATATGCTTATGTGGAGATATATAGTTCCAATGGTTTCACAAAGATCTTAGTCAAAGCATAGCTAGCAAAATATAAGAAAAAAGAAGAACAATTAGCAACAAGGATAAGTTAAAATCCCTTATTTTTATAGTCAAACTAAGGATAAGCGAGTCCAATATTTCAAGGAAAATTGATCCACATTTCCAAGGAAGAGGATCAATAGGCAAAGTATTTTGCTCAAAACTTGGCAGTGTTAAGGAATTACATTCCAGATTTTATGGAAAATGTAGATCGCATACCAATATCCAAAGAAGAAAGAGTCAACATTTTGAAGACCATATGGGGTAATTGAACTCAAGGTTTAATGATTAGATCAGTAGTCAAAGAATAATTCTAGATTTGAAGGAATTTGATTCTAGCAATTCTAGATCTCTTGAAACTAATTCAAGATTCAGCTTGTGATACTTCTGCTTTTTTAATTTCTATAAAGTTTAGCATTTTTATTGTAATGAGGGTTTAGTTAGAGGCATGACAGAGAATTGAGGGGAAAAAATACTTGTATGCATCAATGTAAAATTGTGGGCATATGTCTCTATAATTTCCTTTAATTAAATATTTCTTAGAGCTTGATATGATTGTAAGTCTCTTCGTTCTTCATTGTCTATATTCTTACTTGAATGAATGTAAATTGTCTCTGTAATTTCCTTTAATTAAATATTTCTTAGAGCTTGATATTATATTGTAAGTCTCTTCATTCTTCATTGTCTATCTTCTTCATGTTGGTTTCTTTTCTTTAATATTTCATTATTCCCATTACTTCTATCTAATATTAATCTTGATCGCCTTTGATTTATATAATGTATATAAAGGGAATCCATGCCCAATGATCTTTCCCAGTTTCCTTTCTTGTTCAGCCTACTTGATCCATGACCTCAATTAAACAATCAAATTGTCTTTTAAGATGTGTTGATCAAGCTCTTGTAGCAGTCCTTGAGGAGACTCCAACGCAAATATCTTCCAATGTCATTGCTAGGGAGAGAAGGAATGGAGACATACTTCCCTAGGATATACTACAAATAATAGATCCATTCTTTCATGGTGAACAAGGAGTGGTTACATAGTTTGGACTACGATTTTTCATTGGGTGACTTCACGAAGGAAGAATCTACTCACAATCTTGCTTTTTTTATTCCTCTAAATATGAATGGAAAGTTAGTTGTTGATCTAGTTTATTTATCAAATAAGATGACATAGTTTGTGCGAGACTTTATTTTTCTTCAAGGTTTAAAGAAATTATCAAGTATTATATTTGAATATGAATGGGATGAGATCTTTCCTTAAGTTATGTGCTCTTATTTGAATTCTTATAACATTTTTTTATGGATAAGATATATTTAGTTGTTTATAACAAAAGCTTCTAGAGGAACTTGTAAAAGAATATGAAAGTTTGTTGGTTCAAAAAAGGTTCCAAATTTATTCTGGGCATAGGAGCACTTTTAAAGATTTTTATGATCATCAACATGAAGAAATTCTCCATTATGGAAAAATTGTGGATGCAGTTTTCATTTATCCAAATGTTTCTAGCAGTTTTGGTTATGATGCTATTGATGTTCCAAGCACTATTAAAGATCAACCTATTCATGATAATTATCTTGACAATGACAAGGAACAATTAATTATTCAAGTCACGGAAGGAGTGTTTGAGCATGTTTTATTTCTCATGAAAATATGACCAACAGATTATACGTATAATTGAGCCCTTAGTTTCCAGTCTTGAACGAGAAGTTGAAATGGGAAAACCATGGAGTAGTGGGAGATGAAAATACACAAAATAGATGATTTCTGTTTAACAACAAAAAGAGATAGTTGTCCATGATTTCTATGAACTTCCATTTATAATGATTTTCCATTGTGTACAATTTTATTTTTTCTGATTAATGGCATGGAGGAAATTTAGTGTATGAGACAGTTTTTGGCATGGTTACAACGACAATCTGATATTAGTTGATTAAATACTTGAGCCGGTTATATTTGGTGTTGTATATAAATAAGTTTTCCATACAAGCATTTAGCTCCAATTTAAGTTTGTTTCATATCTTTTTCAGTTTCAGTATTTCCAGTTTTCAATAAGGAGAAAAAGTGATCTCCATGCATGAAGAGGGGTACATATTGCAAGAATGAAATAGAAACAAAACATAGTGGAGAATGGTACTACTATTTTCAGTTTTCAGTTGCAGGAAAACTTAGTTTGTATTATGTGGTTGGTTTCATCTTGAAGAGTGTTTTTCTTCATATGAGAAAAATGAGTTGTAGGGAGAGAGGTTGCACAGATGGACAATAAAGGAACTTGGTTTGCAAGTTCTTTTAGCCCCGCAGGGAGGAATCCATCCCGAGTCGTATCTAGATGTTGGTACTAGAATCTTCCTCATCAAAATTTTCTTCGTCAGTCAACAAAATCGATGGATTTTCAAAAAGTCGTTCACCATGGGAAATTCTGGTAGCAAAAAATTGAATGCTTGTAATGGACCTGCTACTTGAATCTTGAAATCCTACATTCTAATGTTGCACTGGCTTCGATTTTTGTCAAGGATTTGGTCATATTCCCATCAAATCTAAAGTAATTTCATCAATTTTGTTGACCTTTTGTCATGTTTGTGAAAATTCCGCTAAATTTTTCCAAGCCTCAGAAATTTGCTCAAAGTTTGTCAAATCTTATTACTACCAAATCTTATTCTGGTAAGTCGCATTATGTCTTTATTTTTCAAAATTCAAAGTCTCACTTATTTTTCCCCTCTCCATTTGAAGTTTCAAAAGATGTCTTTTTAAGTTTTACCTAATCTTACTTAAATTAAAGAATAGATTATTTTATTTTAAATATAAAATCTTCTGAAAGAGTATTATTATGATTTTATATTTAATATAAAAACAAGTGAGTGGTGATATTTTACCCAACCCAAACTCCAAAGTCTAAATTGAAGGTCTAATTCATATGTCACAATATTAGTACAAAATAAAAGGATTTTTATTACTACTTTTTTAATTTTCATCTGCCATCATTTATTAATATTTTCTCTTTGAAATGTTTGGTAAAAATTAAATTGGGCCAGGTTTCGTTTATGAGTCAAACAAAGGTATGTCAAACAAAAAATATATGGTTTGGACATCATCCTGCACTGTTTGGTTATTTCTCCACAAGTCGAATAAAAAATGCCACTCTATATGTCAAAGCCAAGATTTATTTTAAATCAATAATATTGATCTTTAGTTTTGTCAATTTTGTAAAACTTCATTTGGGCATTGATCTCCAATACCATACCTCCAAGAAAGAATCCGAGCTCAAGATTCCTACCTCCATTTTTCAAAGCACTCACACTAAATGCCAAGGGGGAAGTCCAATGAATGTGGTAAGCTCAAGGTGTTGGTTCACTGGACATATACCTATGTTTAAAACTCCATGCATGTGGGATAATTCCCATGATGTAAACAAAATGCATCATGCATCCAAAGACAAAGGTCGGACAAGTATGTTGGGTAAAATTCTTCTTGACAGAACTAAAGGAGATCCCATGGGCCATAGAACTTAGTGAAACTATAACAATTCTCCCAAGTGTTATATAATCACTAAACCAAAAAAGTTTTATAGCTTAATTCTTGTGAAAGGAGACACAAAAGGAATTTGAGATGGATAAACGTTCATAATGCCCAAGGAAGAGCCTACTAAATTCTAATGTGCTACTTGTTGTATGTCATATAGAGCAGCGACCAACTATGAAGGTGCACACTAAGATGTAATTCAAGTGTCAAAGGAAGATACTTAGACTTGTAAAATGTCAATCCCAAGCTTCCAAGTGTAGATGTTAAAAGCATCCTTATACCTTATCGAGTGTCATGAATAAATCTTACAAAGGAACTAATTTTGAGATGAAGTGATGAGTAGAAGCTACATTTGTTTATTATGAAGATCGCTGGGATGGTAAATTGGATAATTTACAATGAAGGAATGGTCATATTGGAATGACCTTAGAGAATAAGCGAGTTAGAGATCCAACAAATTGATTATGAAGGAAAATGATTAAGAAATTACTAGACTTGAATATTGGTGATCATTTGAAAGCCACCTTATGCACTAGTGTAAAAGTTCAAAAAACATCTCTAGAATCCTTTTCTTGACCATAATGCTAGTGTTTACAGAGTGGAAACCACATATGTGATGTTGACATATTGATCACCGGAACAGGAACTAGAGTAACAATTATGGGTGTTAGTTAATATTTGAAATATAAAATCCAGACAAGAAGATTATTGGCATGGAGCTAACCAAGAATAACATAGTTTCGAATGGAAGGCTAGACCCTCTCAACAATGCACACAATACTCAGAATTGGTCACATTTTCAATTGGAGAGCCATTTTATCATCTAGTTTGGAGCAAACAATCATTACAATGCATAATACAATTTAGGTACCTCCATCTTAATTGTATATATCCTCTCATATGTTAGATACTATGTGTGATGCAAATTCATTTCCAGACATGAAGTGGCAGTGGAACTCATCAAAACTAGTAGAACCAATATTGCATTTGTATTGTAGCAAATAATGGGTAGCAAATAATGGGAATGGAAACATATTTCCACTCCATGTTATGGACAAGGTAGTGTTATTGGAGATTGCATATCAAGCTTACGTAAATTGAGTGGGAACCATTCTGGAAAATAATAAGAAATCAACGTGGCCCCCTTTGCCTCTAAATGTTGGCAGCTATGTGATAGAGTTTTCTAGAGAGTTGGAGAAGGAAGTTCCATCTCTCAAAAATATTCATTTTGGAAAAAAATCATTTAAGAGACAAGATACTGAAGCAGTAGTATATATACATTTCCAATTATTAAAATTTATTGTCTTATACTCATGAAAGCATTGCAAAACAAGAGGTATATTGAAAGCCCAAGAAAACTGTAGAAGTGTCATGTAAGTTGAGCAGAGGAGAATATAGTACAACCACATCCTTCAAGTTAAAATGGAAAAAAGGAACCTATGAGGAAGGTACAAGTGTATGATTCATTGAAAAGTGCTAATGAACAAAGAAAAAAGGTGTAAGAAGAAAAGGAAAAGTCAAATAGGATGCAAGAAGAAGCAACCAAAAATATTGAAGAAGAGATCGAAAAGAAAAATAAGTGAAGAAGAACAAATTAATGTTGAGGGTTTAGTAAATGTTCTTAAGATCCCAATGCAAACATCAACCAAGGTTGTTTCATCAGCTCATGTACCTCCTTTTCCTATTCAAGTCATAGATGGGAACTTGCCACTAAGGGGATTTGTTTTGTAAAAATCTCCCCAAGCAATGAGAAAGCAATTGAATCAATGTATTGATTTGTGTTTAACAATAATATAAAGCAAATAGTGAAGATAATATGAAAGACACTTAATATATTAGAATCTCACTCAAACTCGGGTGAAGGTGACCACTAAGGTGAGCTTAATATCTCTTGTTCAAAAGATGAAATGATGAATTGTGTAAATTATGAATTAAACTTTAGTTGATTTATATGTAATTATTTTGTTATTAGTCTACATTTTGTGGGTTTTTCGTAATTTTAGATCTTTAATTGTCATTGAAAAATATTTGAACGAATGGGTACTTGAATTGATTTCAAGTTGCTAAGAATTTGGATTTTCAAAATTAATTTATGATTTTTTGAAACTACCTTTAGTTAAGTAAAAATAAACAAAATACTAGTTTGAAACATACAATTCTATATCGTGTTTACAAATGAACATAACATTGGTTAATCGAAGAATTGGAAACATATTGAACTATGATATGCCATGTATTTATGAATGAATAGAATATTGGTTGAATCAAATTTGATTTTAAATATATAATTCCATACCAAGAAGAAAGTCTGTTTTATATACCAAAATTTCATAGCAATTGTCATTGGTTAAGTAATGGATATGCTCCCATAGTACAAGCATTGTGAAAAATCATTGTAAATAAATGATGGCCACCCATCATTCTCATAGGTAATAATATCAATGGAAATTGGTTAAGAAGTGGATAAGTTTAATTGACCAGGACTTGTATATATCCATGTTATAAACAAACAAATTCAAACAACTTCCTAATATGACACTAGTATAGTTTGACCAAATCAAAACAACCTCCTATTTTTTATGGACATAGCTTGACCCAATCAAACATATATGGTATTACAACATAAATTTTTTGTCTGTCGTAATATCATTTGAATCATTTCTAAAAGGTAACACTTAAAGTGTGGTTCAATATTTTCATGTAAACAACTTCATAAGTGCAATTGCTAAAACAACCTCTTCATTTTATGATTTTACACCTCCTCCTTCCTCCTCCTAAACCCCCACTTCCCTCCTGCTCCTACAACCCCACCACTCTCCTTAACCCCCTCCCTTCTCCTCCTCCTTGTACACCTCCTCCTTCCATCCTCCTTCTCCTTGCCCTCCCTCTCCTCCTCCTCCCAAACCGCCTCCTTTCCTCCTCCTCCTCCCCCTCCTTCATCTCTCCTCCAGTCTTCCTCCTCCTCCTCCTCCTCCTACTCTCTCCCTCCTCCAACCTATCCCTCCTCCCTCTCTCCTCCACCCTTGTTCTTCCTCCTCCTCCTCCTTCCTCCCTCTCTCCCTCCTCCAACCCATCCTTCCGCCTCCTCCTCCTCCTTCCTCCTCCTGCAATTTTCCTATGCCCCCTCCTTCCTCTCTCTTCCAATTTGACCATGCATCCTCCTCCTCCTATCCCCCTCCTCCACCCTATCCCTCCTCTCTCCCTCCTCCACCTTATCCCTCCTCCCTCTCTCATCCACGCTCCTTCCGCCTCATCCACCCCTCTCCCTTCTACTCCTCCTCCTACCCCATACCCCCCCCCCCCCTTCCTCCTTCTCCTTCCTCTCCTCTCCACCCTGCCTCTAGCTCCTCCTCTTCCTCCTCCCATCTCCCTACCCCACTCCTCCTCCTCCTAATCCTTCCCTTCCCCTCCCTCTCCTCTCCACCCTGCCTCTGCCTTAGTGTCCTCCTTCTCCTTTCTCCCCTTCCCTCCCTTCTCCTCTCTCCCTCCTCCATCCCCCGCTCCTCATCCTCCTACTCCCTCCCTCCCTTCTCCTCTACACTCTGCATCTACCTCCTCCTTCTCCTTTCTCCCCCTCCTCCTCTCCCCCTCCTCCCTCCCCTTCTCCTCCTCCTCCACTCTGCCTCTTCCTCCTCCTCCTCCTCCTCCTCCTTCCTCCCTCCTCCTCCCTCTCCCCTCCAACCTCCCTCCTCCTTCTCTCTCCCCCTCCCTCCCTCCTCTCTCCCCCTCCCTCTAGGATTAAAAACTCAAATTATTATTGTAGTCTCTAAACGAATTAATACCCAAAAATAATTAAAAATATTGACATACTTTACAAACCAATAAAAAACATATAATTTTTTTTGGGAATACTTTACAAATAATAATAAAAAAAATACAAGATTTTGGCCTACACTCATGTGACATGTTTTACAAAAAATTAAAAAAATATACAACCTTTTGACATACTGAAGAAAAAAAAAATACACAAATTTCCTTAATGTAAACCAATAATAAATACACAAACCAATAAAAAATATACATTTTTTGGGGGGAATACTTTACAAATAATTTAAAAAAATAGAAGCTTTTGTCCTACACTCCTCTGACATGTTTTACAAAAAATATACAACCTTTTGACATACTAAAGAAAAAAAATACAAGAGTTTCCTTAATGTAAAAGTACTAATAGAGAAATATATTAAGCCCTATGCATTCTCCAACTGGAAATGAATTAACATATTGCATTCTTTGAAGACAATCTTAAAAGAAATGAATTAAAAATATTGCATTACTTGATAACATTTACATATGGCAACGCAGAGCAGAGCAATTAGATCTTCTCTCATATGGCAGAGCAGAGCAGACAATGCTGCTCCTATTGAATGAATGCATAGGTTTCTATCTTTGATGAGCAGACAATGTTGCTGCTAGTGAATGAATGCATAGGTTTCTATCTCTAATGGGAACATGGGGCATCAAACAAAAAAATAAAACCATTTTCAAATGAAATAATAAAACTATTGATCCTATCCATCCAAAAAGCACGTAACTAAAGAAAACCATAAGCATCAATATAAACCATAAGCATTACTCGACAACATTTACATATGGTAGAGAAGAGTAGAGAATAAAATCTTTTCTCATATGGCAGAGCAGAGCAGACAGTTCTACTGTTGTTGAATGAATGCATATGTTTCTATCTCTGATGGGAATATGGGGCATCAAAAGAAACAATAAAACCATTGCATACTCCACATCCCATACACCTTGATCCGATCCATCAAGAAAGCACTAAACAAAAGAAAACCATAAACATCAATGTAAACAAAATGAAAATACCACCAATCCAAATTTCCATGGCCATGGAAAGAGGAGAGGTTATGAAAATACAAGAAATTGCAGAAGCGAAAATGCCTCAAATCCCTGGCTAGGTCAGGGCTTAGTATATTAGAGGCGGGAATGCCAAAAATCTGTAAATGAATTTAGAAATGGCCAGGCTAGTCAGGGCTTCGTATATCAGGCTTGCAAATGAATGAATACATGAAATTGAAAGAAATAAGCCAATGGTGAGATTAGATACCCTTAGCTTTGGCATGAATTTTGCATGTTTCTCTGGGGAGTTCTCATAATGATTGATGATCATCATACATTGCTACAACCTGCCCAACAAATATGTGCCATGATTGTAACTGATCAATGTAGACCCACTTACACATTTCAAGAATTTATACGTCAATATCTATAAAACGAAATAATAAAACCATTGCATACTCCACATCACATACCCAAGTGTAAAAGGAAACATTGTAGAATCTTTCTATAAAAATGGTATCCAATAGAATCTTTGAAATTTAGATGATATGTTTTTGTTAAAATACAAATTGTCAAATTGTTTTTTGACAAGTGTAAAAGGAAACATTCTAGAATCTTTTTATAAAAATGGTATCCATTGGCCAAAACAAAAAGATAGAAAATCAATTATTATGTTTATAAAAATCATGTTAATAAAAGAAGATATAAAAAATATATTTAATATTTTAAATAAAATTCTAATACATATATTTTTATTATTTATTGATATAGGATTTGTAATATTGAGTATTGAAGTCAAAACTTTGATTCTCTAACAATACAATTTGCAAAATTACAAAAATATTTTAAGATTAATCATGGTAACAAGGCTTAATGTAATATAGAGGTAATATAGAGGTAGCCCATAAAATAAGGTCTCCATTCCATATTACAATTACTTAAATCTTTTGAGATAAGATTATGGTGTTGTGATTCCAGAAAGTCTTAAAATGTAACATAATTAGGTCATTTCTTAAGAAAATCAAGTATTTTAATTAATGATTATTTAATTAGTAAAATGGTTTATAATAGAGTAAACATTGTATGATAATTTTTTATTTTATTTTTTAATTAAGATTTAGAGAACATAATGAGAGTCTCTCATACTTTGAATTTTCATATTAATATTTTCCATGGTAGTGAAGCATCTGTATGTATGATATTAACTTTGGCCAATATAAAATAACTATATTTGTAATCATTTTAATTGCATCTTAGCTTATGTGATTAAAATGAGAAGTTGTTTATCCACCTCACTCAAGTTCAAATCTTGTTTGTGAAATGTTTTCCCTTTTTTTGTGTCTTAATTGATGTTGACAAGGTACCAATAATATCACTCTTGTAAGTGTTTAAGGGTGAGAAAAGATATTTCCAACCATTACCCAAATGATATTATCTCAACCAATTGTGGACAATATTTCATCCATTTTTCTTACTACTTTTCATTCAAAAAAATGTTACTTCATTATTTCTACCAACCATACCAAACTAGTACCCCAGATTGGGTGGTATTTAGACAGAAGGAAAATATGACGACATGTGGCAGGTCCTAAGGAGAGGACTAGACCAATGACACATGTCCATCCTCCTGCTAAAAGGATTGCCACCTTGCCCCTATTAATCAATTTATAAACCTCCATGTTCACTCTCATCTCTAATGAAGCATGATATCTAGAAATTCTATAGTCATCCTTTTAATGGAATTATGGAAATATCTCAACACTCTAGTGTAAAGTACGCTTGAAATTATGCTTTTTATAGGATTAAACCCATGAAATGGATCGATAACATTTTAGGTATCAACATAGAGGAAACTAGTGCAATGAGTTTTTTCAAGATCAGTCATTTGAGAACCTAATTTCGGCACCATGAGGGAAGATAGGTACAAGCTATAGGGTTTTTGTGTTGATTTTTGTAGCATCAGATAGGTACTTCCACATGGACAGTCTATGACAAGTGGAAGGTGTCATTTAATGACTCTAAGACATAGGAGATCCAATTTATTAAAGTGAATGTACTTTTGTAATTACTTTATGTAAATGATATAGAGCACCCGCGGTATTTGGTATCCCATGGAATTGGACCGAGGTATTTGCATATTGTAATGTTATTAAAGGAAATCTAGGTGAGAAGAGGTTACACACAAAGTGAGTGAGATATCATTGCGTGGTTAGAGAATAACTTTCAACGAAGTGTGCAGGTGCAAGGGTAGGGTTAGAGGAAACTAGCATGGGGCAACTAAGGTTAGCAACTAGAAAGATCAAATGGATGATCTTGTGGTTTGAAAGCTAGAATTTTGTCATTATAAGTTTTCCTCAATGGTCCATTATCCCAAGAAGAGAGCCTAGGATTTTGTAGTTAATAAAATCAACTTTTGGTGGTTTTTTACCGGTTGGGGATTTCCAGGGTAAATATATGTCAAATGTGACTGTGATTTCATGTGTTTTCTTGTCGCATAATTAGTTAGGATCTTAATGTTTTTTCAGTAAATAAATTTTGTAAATTATTTGTGACAAAAAATTGGGTTTGGGATCGAGTAAAAACAAAAATTTTGATATCCAAGAGGGTAGGAATGGGCTCAGTGGCCAAGCACATTCCAAGGTTAATCTCTTCATTGGTTGTATATATACTTGTCTTCTTTTATCTCCCATCTTTTTTTTCACTCTAAAAAATGTTCGTAATTTTCTCCCTAACTCTCAAAACATATTTCCTTTTGAAGCATAGTCGTCAACGCCAATAATTGATTAGGACTTATATATCAATACTATAAACAAACAAACTGAAACAATAACATCCTAATATGACACTAGTATAGTTTGACCGAATAACTACAACAAATCACCCTTTCTGAGGTGGTTTTGTCTTGAGCAGTTTTGCTAATCTCCCCCCCCCCCCCC
>LPNX010662468.1:230110-276409 GCA_001517045.1 Pseudotsuga menziesii
ATTTCTTCGATAATGGAGGTGAATAACACTCAAATCACTAAAAATTTTCAGTTTTGGAAGAGAAAAGGAGATAGCGTGCCCTGATTTATGGATGATAGGTTAAAAATTTGGTACTTCACCCCCTGATTTATGGATCTTTGGGTAAATTGGTCTTAGTCCATCCTCGATTTGTGTAAAATGGACTTAGTGCGTCCTCAATTTGGGTTTATGGGAGGAAGTAAAAAATCTATGTTGGTTAGTAGGACCCATGATTGGAGTGAATCTATTTCAGTATTCCTTGCAGGTAATATATGTTATGATGGTGGGACATTTGGGAGAACTCACACTTTCGAGTCCTTCTATTGCATCTTCTTTTGCAGGTGTTATGGGATTACATGTGTTGGTATGATTTACAAATTTTGCTATTGATGTTATCATTGGATGATTTATGAGGTTTCGTTTCTTGAAAAACGCAAAAAGAGAGGATTGAAATTTTCAATTGTTGTTTTTGTTCTTCCATGAGTGTAATTGTCAACACATCAAGGTATTTATTTGTGCCACTCTGTTTCTCTTTTAATATTTGTGTGAAATCCACCCAAGGTGGACTAAACACTGCAAATTCTCCATAAATTTCTGACATACTTTAGGAGCTCTATTTTTATCTAATATCAAATTAAATTGTCCCTTTTGTGTAATAAGTTTGTTATCCCTTAAAAATTCTTTTTGGGTATTCTAATGGTGGCGCAAGAAGGAGTTTCCTACACAAAAACGAAAAAGACGTCGGTCACAGTGCACAACAATATGATAACTTACTAAATATACCCTATAAAACAATTCTTTTTTATTTTTTACAGTTGGTGGTGCACTTACAGATATATTTCTCAACTAATTATTCCATATTAATGAGGATACGGTAACACTACTTTTAGTCTCCTACAATTCTTTTTTATATTTTCAAACAGTTTGTGTTGCACTCAAAGATCAATTACACAACTGGTTATTCCTTATATATGAGGATATGGTAAGACTACTTTTTAGTCTCTTCATGGTCAATGAATTGTAGTGGGGCTTGAATAATATGCTCTACATGATTCTCTCATTCTAAGAAAATGCATTATATCATTTTCTAGCTTGGCTAGAAGTGGAATTTGATGAACAAAACCAGCCATATGCAGCTTCTGATATATAAGTGGTTTCCTATGGTCCTTTTTCTTTTTCTTTTTCTTTTTATTTTCCTGGAAACTTCATCTTTTGGTGGTAATAATTCATGCATCTAGCACTTCAACAATTTCCTATGGTTCTTTCACTAGAGGATATGATCTCCAGTCTCTAACTAGCTCCCGTTCTTCTTTACCTACATTAAATTCTTATAAATATGCAACATTAAAAAAATTAGAGATATTCATATCTTCTGGCAGTTCAACTTCATAAGAATTACCATAGGGATTTCTTATGATTTTGCAGGGACTAATGATCTTGTACTTCACTGTGTTATATGTTTTAGCAGGAAACATTTCTTTTCTCAAATGCACCATTACATCTTTATGTACTTCAAATGATCTCTTTCTTATGGATTCATCTTCTTTATCTCTGTAACTTGGTTGGTTGATTGATGTCACTCCCTAACCTATTCATGTAATCCTTGCATCTGTTCAGAAAATGCATCAACATCATCCCTTATGTTCAGAAGCTCCACTAAATCTATCAATCCTTTGGGACTCTTCCCATATTCAATATGGAATGGGTTTAGTCCTGTAGACTGGTGGACTGAGTTATTTAATGCAAAATCAACCTGTGGAAATATCAAATCCCATTGTCCAAGACTATTCCATGTAAGACATATTAATAAATTTCCCAAACTCTTATTCACAACTTAGTTTACCCATTAGTCTGGGAATGATACACTGTATTGCAACTTGTTCCCATTATTTTCCAAAGAGTTTGCCAAAAATGGTTTGTAAACTTGGAGTCTCTATATGATGTGATTGCCTTCATAAATCCATGCAATCTCATAATTTCCTTAAAAAACAACAAAAACTTTAGATGCATCATTAGTCTTTATGCAGGGCATGAAACGAGCCATTTTAGAGAATCTATCAATCACTAAAATTATGAAATCATCACATCTTTGAGTGCAAAGTAAACCTAAAATCATTACATCTTGGAGTGTAAAGTAAACCTGAAATCAAATACATGGAAAAATACCCCCACGGTTCCTTCAGGACATGAAAAAGAGTGTACAAAATAGTAGCTTGACTTCTTCCCTTTGATAACTTACATATTCTGCATCTCTTAACATATTTGATAGAATCCAACTTCAAATTAGGCTAGTCATATTAATATCTTTCCTCCAACAACACCTTGAGTTTTTTTTCTGATCAAAGTGTCAACTCAATCCTAGACCATGCCACAGTAGCGTCCTCTTTGCTGTTTGGAGTGGAGCTGGGCATGATTCCCCAAGGAATAAGGAATTAAGCAGGATCACACATAGCCAAAGATACACAAATTAGCCAAGCCAATACAATTGGGTTTATCAGGCCATCAGGGAGCTAGGAAAAGCTGAATGCTAAGCTGGTGGGCTCACTAAAGAGCTAAGGAGCACACTATCCTATGGTTGGGTGGAACGTTGCAGCGACATAGCTGGTTGCAGGACAGATTCTTCATAAGATAAGTATTCTTAACTATCTCATCTCTGCAAATTGTATTTTGTTGTTTAATGAAAATGATGAGCATGCTAAATGCTTGAATGTATTGTTTTTCTTCTGCTATATGGTAACAATGTATTCATGTTTTACTTCAAATCATTTTAGTTTTTTTTATGTGTATGTTCATGGGGCTAGTTTCCCAGATAGGTAATTGTATGGTAGCGTCCTCTCCATCGCTCGAAGGGTTGGGGATGTTATAGTGTGGTATTATAGCCCACATTGCAGGATGGGCCTCAATGGGCCATGAAGAATAAGCGACAGAGGCAAGTTACACTCTTCCCAATAGGGGAAAAATGAGAAAATTAGAGAAAATGAAAGGAAAATTTTCAGAAATTTTTTCTAAGTATGAAAATTATCAGATGGCTTAGGCTGAAGCCCATCCAATAAATTGGATGACTTAGTCGGAAACTCATCCAATACACTGGATAACCTAGGTGGAAGTCCACCCGACAAAGAACCGATGGAAAGAAATTTTCAAAAAAAAATAAAAATTGTTGTCCAAGTTTAAAACTTGCCAGTGGTCTCGGTTGGGTTGAGCCAAGACACATCCGAGAAGAAAAACGTAGAGAGAAAAGTTTCTGAAAAATTTTCTAAGTATCGAAATCATCGAAAGGTGTTCATTGAAGTAGATCCGAAGCTCAAGGTTCACCTGAAGGAAGCCGAAGCATTAGAAAATGATAGATGAACGACCAGCCAATACGGCGGCGGAAGAAAGAGGGAGGTAAGAAGAAAAATTTAGAAATTTTTTGAAGTACAGGAAATCTTGGAAAAAGTTTTTCAATGTCTCTTGGGAGAAGCTCTTCGAGGCATCTCAGAAGATGTTTGTTGAAGTAGATCCGATGTGTCAGCAAGGCTCGCCTAAAGGAAGCCGAAACGTCGGAAGAAAATAGAGGATTGGTCAGCCGATGTGCATCGGAAGCTAGAGGAAGATCGGTCCAAAACGTCAGAACAAAATAGAGGATTTGTCAGTCGATGTGCATCGAAAGAAAATAGAGGATTGGTTAGACAATGTGCATCGAAAGGCAGAGGAAGAATGATCCAATGTGCATCAGAATATGAATGAAGATTGGTCCATCGAGGTATCGAAAGCATTGTCAACTAGTGATCTGATACATCGGATGGCTAGTTGGGAAGGGATCTGATATGACAGAAAAAAATCTGAGTTTTTCAGTGGTATTTTCAATAGTTTTTCAGTGGGTTTACAGGGCCAAAAAGGGGAAAAATGGCAGCGATCTTATGTGCTATATTGCACAAAAATCAAAGATTAAACAAAAAAAAAAGAGGGTGCTTCCCTCGACCCACCCTGCAGTCCATAAGGGGGAAAGCCCCGTTGACCCCCGTCGTCCCCTCTAAGACAGTCATTGTTTGAGGAAGAAAATTATGTGTTTTAGGCAAAATTGTCATTGTATGATTTTTTGAAGAGAAGGTAAGTAATTATGATTTGTATAAATGTTATGTAGCTAACATTCGTGTTACTAACATGTTTGTAGAATCATAGTCACCTTCAAGGGCAGTATTCCAGGTAGTGTGGTTTGGTAAAGTAATTTGTGGTTCAGCCATGAGAACCCATGATGGATACGATGCTTGGGATTCCTACATGCATGCACGAGATTCCATGGGAGAAAATGTCCGAGTTGGAAATGATGACATAGAGTCTAATGGAAGGATATTCCAAGAGACACCGCCAGATATTGCAGCCACCATGAGAAGCTTAATAAAATCCCAGGAAGATCAGCATCAGTTGAATGCTGCTATGTTGCAGAGTTTGATAGACTTTCAAAGAAAGATAGACTCTAGACAGGGTACTGTAAAACCAGAAGGAAGTAAGAGCAGTATCAGGAGAATAAGAAGGAATTCTAGTAGATCATCTGACTCTGAAGAATCCAGCAAGGATTTAATCTCTTCTTCTCGTAAGGGAAAAATAAAGAAGCACCTTAGGGATCGCTCTCGAGATAAATCTAAGAAGGATAAACCTCCTACATTTGACGGTGAGGTAAAGACTAGACAAGAGGCTGAAGTTTGGCTTCTTGGGATAAAGAAGTACTTCCAAGTTCAGGATTATTCAGGAAACATGAAGGCAAGAGTTGCCATAATCAATATGAATGGAAGGGCATCCATTTGGTGGGAACACTTCAAGCGAGTAAAGAGGATCAATGAAAGGATACTTAAGTGGAAACATTTCAAGAAGTATTTCAAGCAGAAGTAACTCTCTGACAGGTATTATGATGACAAGATTAAGGAGTTCCATGAGCTGATATTGGGACAGCAGACCATGGAAGAGTATGCAAATAAGTTCTTGGAATTGTTGAGGTATGTCAGGTACATCAAAGATGAAAAAGTGAGGGTTCAGCGTGTTCTGAGTGGATTGCCTCAGTATTAAAAAGACATAATTGAGTTTTATGAACCTAGAACTCTTGAAGAAGCAATAAGGAAGGCTAAGTATTGCTATGAGCAAAGCAAAGGTAAACCTGATTACCATAAGGCATGGAAGGACATGAAGAATGAGAAGTTTGACCACAGAAAGAAAGGTTTCAAACCTTCTAACTTCAGGAATCAACAGAAGCAGCCATCCCAAGCTGCAAGTAAGCCAGTTGGAGTGATAAGAGAAAAGCCTAAAGATCCACAACAGAATAGAGGACCACTCCAATGCTGGAAATGTGGAGGACCCCACATGCGCAGAAGTTGTCCACTTGATAATGAGAGTGCAATACCAGCTTATAACATTCAAGAAGTAGAAACAGTGGGTCAAGTAGCAAGGGTCATCCCTAGGATTTATGCAGCACTAGAGGATCACTAGGAAGATCACTAGTCAACTGTGGTTGAAGTTGTAGGTAAGATTTTTGAGCAATCTATTTCTATTTTGATTGACCCTAGTTCTAACCACAGTTACATTACCCTTAGAGTAGTGGATATTTGTGCTTTTAAGAAAGTAAAGCATAGAAAATCTTGGTTAGTTCAGCTAGCCACTGGAACTAAGAGAAAGGTTAGTGAAGTGGTAGAGAAATGTCCATTGGTCATGAATGGATTGGTCACTTGTGTAGATCTGAATGTTCTGCCAATTGGTTCCTATGATGTTCTCATTAGAATGGATTGGTTAGAATCTCATAAGGTAAATATTGACTATTATAATAATACTTTTGAATGAATGGATGAATAAGGGAACCCAAAAGTTGTGAAAGAAATTCCAAAGGTGATTTCAGTAAGGCATGTTTCAACAATGCAGTTGAAGAAGTTCTATAGGAAAGGTTTCCAGTTGTATGCAGCTCATATTTTGGAGGCAACAGAGGATTAAACTCCTAGGTTGGAGGACTATCAGGTGTTACAGGAATTCAAGGATGTGTTTCCTGATGAGATTCCATGGCTTCCCCCTAAGAGGGACATTGATTTCACAATTGAACTTTTTCCAGGAGTAGCACCCGTGTCCAAGACACCCTACAAGATGAGTACACCAGAGATGCTAGAACTGAAGATGCAACTGCAAGAGTTGTTGGAAAATAAGTATATCAGGATGAGTGTGTCTTTGTGGGGAGCACCAGTTCTATTTGTAAAGAATAAAGATGGTACACTTAGGTTGTGTATTAATTACAGACAGTTGAACAAAGTTACTATGAAGAATAAATATCCTTTGCCTAGGATTGATGACCTCTTTGATAAAATGAGAGGAGCAAAGGTATTTTCTAAGATTGACTTGAGGTCTAGTTACCATCAAGTGGGAATCAAGGATGAAGACATTCATAAGACAACATTTAGAACAAGGTATGGACATTGTGAGTTTGTAGTGGTACCATTTGGTCTCACAAATGCACCCGCTACATTTATGTGCCTTATGAATAGTGTCTTCAGCAGGTATTTGGACAAGTTTGTTCTTGTTTTCCTTGATGAAATTCTTATTTATTCTAAGAATGAGAAAGAGCATGAAGAGCATTTGATATTGACAATACGATTGCTCAAGGAGCATCAGCTATAAAAAGATTGAAGCCTTTATGAATTGGCCTACTACAAGAAATGTGACAGATGTAAGACATTTTATTGGACTTGTAGGATACTACTAGAGATTCATTGAAGGATTCTCCAAAGTTGTGCATGCCATCACTTCTTTGAAAAAGAAGGGGATAAAGTTTGAATGGACATTGAGGTGTGAAGAAATATTCCAATAGTTGAAGAATCTTCTCACCAGTGCACCAGTATTGAAAGTTGCAGATCCAGAGAAAGATTTTGTGGTGTGTACCAATGCATGCGGACAAGGGCTTGGAGAAGTCCTTATGCAAGACAACCACGTGATATGTTACGAGTCAAGAAAGTTGAAGGAGCATGAGAAGAACTATGCCACTCATGATCTAGAGCTTGCAGCCATAGTACATGCTCTCAAGATGTCGAGGCATTACATGATGGGAAGAAGATTTGAGCTAAGGACAGACCATTGCAGTTTGATGTATTTGTTTGATTAGCCTACTCTGAATGCTAGGAAAGCGAGATGGCTGGAGTTTTTATGCGAGTTTGATTTTGAAATCAAGCACAAAAAGGGAAAAGAGAATAAGGTAGCTGATGCACTCAGCAGAAAGGTGTAGGAAATGCATGTGGCATCTCTTAGTATTTTCCAATCAGATTTGAGGCAGCAAATTGTTAATCATACTACTGGAGATGAATTGTATGAGCTGGTAAAAGACAAATTACAGTAGCAAGGTCTTGAGAAGAGGTATGAGGGATATAAATTGGAAGAATATGGACTTCTTACTTATAAAGGTAGAATTTATATTCCAAATGTAGCAGAGTTAAGGAGAGTTGTTATGGATGAAATCCATCAAGCTCTGTATTCTGGTCACCCAAGATACCAGAAGACAATTTCTACCACCAGAAAATAGTACTTTTGGCCAGGAATGAAAGAGGACATGGATGAATATATTTCCAGGTGGATGAAATGTTAGCAGGTAAAGGTTGAATACATGTTTCACATGTATGTGATGGACAAACCAACCAAGTGGGAAGATTACTTACACTTGATAGAGTTTGCTTATAACAATGGATAGTAGGCATCCTTGGGGATGCATCCGTATGAAGCTTTGTATGGAAGAAGTTGTAGGACACTAGTGATGTGGGATAATCCAGTGAATAGGGTTGTGATTGGTCCTGAATTTCTCAAAGAAATGGAGCAGGAGGTTGTAAAGATCAAGCAGAATCTGAAAGCAGCACAGGACAGACAGAAAAGCTATGCAGATAAGCATAGGGTGAACATGGAGTTTAGTGTTGGGGATCATGTTTACCTTAGAGTGAGGGAAAATAAGAGTTCCTTGAATCTTGAAAGTTGTGCCAAGCTATCACCAAGATATTGTGGGCCATTTGAAGTGCTTGAAAGAATAGGGCCAGTTGCATATAGACTTGCATTTCCTGCTAGCACTAGAGCTCATAATGTTTTTCATGTTTCTTTGCTTAAGAAATATGTACATGATCCTAACCATGTGATAAATTGGGATGTGATTCAGGTGGAACTCGAGGGAGAGTTCCAAATTGAGCCAATGTGCATCCTCGACAGGAAGGTCATAATGCTCTGGAACTGAGCCATAGGGTAGTTAAAGGTGCAATGGGAGCACTACGGGATTGAAGAGGCTACGTGGGAGTTGGAGGATGCCATACGATTGGCACATCCATTTTTGTTCAATTTTGTGGAACACTAAGGAGGTACCAGTGTAGCATTTTGTTCAATTTTGTAAAGCACTAAGGACATTGGTATTGAAGGGAGAGGGGAATGTAACACCCTGGTTTTGACCCTGTTTTCATTAAATGTATATGATGTATATATTGTAATTAATAGTGGTGTGGAGCTAAAGGAAAAATCCCCACCATCGATTTAGCATTTAATGTTCTGGTGATTAAAATCGTTGCTGATGGTATATCGTGATATTCGACACATTATAATTTTGGCATCATGTAAATATGCATTTGAATTAAAATAAACCCCAACCAGCTATGTCAATGTAACCATAATGAAAAGGGCATTATTTTCTTAAGGATAAGGAGGGGGAATTATTAAACCTTGAGCCAATGGGGAAAAGCCAAGTGTCAGCTATTAAACCCATTTAGTTGTCACCCACCCTTTTGACTTACTCATCTTTTGTTATCTCAATTAGTCAACTACCAAATCAAAAACCTCTGACGTTAGTTGGGAAGTTATTGTTGGGCAGTGGTGTGTGGAAGGACTTTCAGTCCTTGCCTACATGCACACTCCACCAATAGACTCTTCCACCCTCATGTGGGAATTCTTCCATTCTTTCCCATCCTCACACAGGGATGGTGGACTTCTTCTCCTTAGGAATAGGTATTGGCATTTTACTCACGCAGAGAGCTAGGAGAGTGATCTCACATGCACGATTTTGCTGTGTGTGTGACTTTTGTGGTTTGGGATTTTGTTGTGTGTATTTCTCTTCATTGTCGGTCTACACATACACACTCCACCAGTAGAATATTTCACCCTCATGTGGGAATTCTTCCATTCTTTCCCATCCTCACACAGGGACGGTCGACTTCTTCTCCTTAGGCATAGGTATTGGCATTTTACTCACGCAGAGATCTAGGAGAGCGATCTCAGATGCACGATTTTGCTGTGTGTGTGACTTTTGCAGTTTGGGATTTTTTTGTGTGTATTTCTCTTTGTTGTGGGGCTGACCATGTGAATTCACCTCCACATGGGTCGTTTTTCCTTCCTCACGCAGCTGAGAAATCGATTTCCATTGGTTTTCCCATGATTTTGGTTTGCTATGGGTTCATTTAAATTTTTGAGTTACTGTGGGTTCCTATTGAGTTGTTTTGGCCATGATAGGGCCAAGAATGACTCAAGAATTGAATTTCCTAGTTAGAGCTGAGTATTACCCAAATTGTCACCTCAGTTGTTCTGTGGTGTTTGATTTTCTACCTAGAGCCGTGAATCTCTTGTTTTGTTGTGTGTATGAAATGCTTGGTATTTGGACTATGTTAGAGTGGGAATGAAGGCTTGGTATGCTTGATAAATGTGGTGTGTTTGGGAGCCACATAGACAGAGCTAGAGGGTTAGCTTTCTTCTCCACAACCCCTGAATAGAATTGGAAGGGAAGTCAAGGCTTGAGGGACTATGTAGCAGAGAAGGGATTGATTCCTTGTGTTGGGTGTGTGTGGGTGTCCTAGAAGTCAGGCTAGTTCTACTGTAGGTGCCCTTAGTTCTTCAGTGAGCCCACCAGCTTAGCATTCATCTTTTCCTAGCTCCATGATGGCCTGATAAACCCAACTGTGTTGGCTTGGCTAGTTTGTGTATCTTTGGCTATGTGTGAGATTTCTTAGTTCCTCATTCCTTGGGGAATCTTTCCCAGCTTGGGGGTGGCAGTGTTGCTGAGAGACTAAGGAGCACACTGGCCTATGGTTGGGTGGAACGTTGCAGTGATGTAGCTAGTTGCGAGATGAATTCTTCATAAGATAAGTATTCTTGACTATCTCATCTCTACAAATTGTATTTTGTTGTTTAATGAAAATGATGAGCATGCTAAATGCTTGAATGTATGGTTTTGCTTCCGCTGTATGGTAGTAATGTATGCATGTCTTACTTCAAAGCATTTCAATTTTTTTTATGTCTGTATGTTTATGGGGCTAGTTTCCTGGATAGATAATGGTATGGTAGCATCCTCTTCATCGGTCAGAGGGTTGGGGACGTTACAACCACTCTTTAATCAAATTATTTCTCTTAGATAATTTGGGAATGCAAAGGTTTTTTCCCTTGGAAAAAAATACATCTTCCAAGAAGTAGTCCAAATAGGTTGTCCTACTAATCAATAATATCCTTGCAAACCTTCCATACCTCTCCAAAATATTCATCATATTCATTCAAGTCTTTGATTACTTCAAATCCCAAGTACACAAGTTTTTGCATGAAATAATTCTTCTTCAAATTGACTTGCATCTACTCTTCTTCCAACCTTTTCAATGTTCACATGATGCAAGTGCTCTTGTTTTGTCTTGCTTGAGATAAAAAAAACATTACGATACAATCACAAACATCCCCAAGAAAGGCCTCAACATCTCTGTCGTCCATCTTATGAAAGTACTTGGAGCATTAAATTTCAACTCAAATGGTATCACCAACGATTTGTACAATCCTTATGTTTTTTAAAGATTGTTTTCCATTCATTACCTTCTCTTATTAATATATGGTGATATCTACTTATAAAAACTATTTTAAAAAAATAACAGGCTTCACTTAAACAATCCATGATATTATCCATTTTGGGTAATGTAAACCTATACTTGATGGTTATTATGTTGATGGCTCTCCAATCCATGCATATTCTCCATCCATTTTCAGGCTAATTCAAGAAATACACCACTTGTTTATTCAAATCCTCATTTTTCACTATACTTGATCTATGATGGGCTAGATTTGGCAGACTTTCTCCTTGAATAAGATCCATCACCTGTGTGCTACGTGATATTTCTCAATGCAGGCAATCTAGTAGACAGGCTATCAAAAATTATATCCTTATGCTCCTAATAGAAGGCCTTCACTTCTAATGGAAAATCGTTGTTTGATGCATTTTCTTGCTCCCTGTAAATCAATACATAACCTCCCTTCAAAGAGTGTCTACCACCACAACCTCTATTTCTAAAACATCCCCTTATTTTGAAGTCATAATTTGTTCCTTTTGTTTACTCATTATCTTCCCTTTAAAGAGATGTCGTTGCCCATTTTATTTCTCTTAGTCTTTCCTAGATTTAATTCCTCTTCCTCCTTTAATGCATCTTAATATATGCTTCATCCATGGAATTCACTTTCACAAGGGCCAATTCATTTTGGATTTGAAACCTTAGCCCAATTCATTTTGAGCCTAGCTTGCTCCTCATCTTCTTGCATGCCTATCCAAGTTTGCAATTTCAGAAATTTTTTGGTATACTCTTGCATAGACATATCCCTTTGCTAAGGCGGCCTCCTCTTGTCATGCAAGACACACTTTTTCCATTCTGTTTGTGGTTGGAATACCATGAGTTCTTCTATCTAAGAGACTATGCCTTCTGGGGGTCTAGGTGCAATTGGAAAGGCTGGAAGGCTCTTTCTCCTTTGTCTAATCTTCTCTTGGCCTATGATGCATTCAAGTCCTATATTCATGGAATTTATCCTCTTAATCATAGGGTGAAAGACTCTAGAGGGTGGGAAAAAACTGGGATCTACACTTTGAAAGATGGTTATCATTACTTGCACAGAACTGGGAATGAGCCTCATTATAGCAAGTGGTCAAATGTCTGAAACTCTGACAACATCCCTAAAATCAACATTTTTTTTGTCTTTTGTTTAATAACAAGTTGCTCACAACTGATAATATCTATGAAACAAGGTATTCAATTTATGTACCATAGTAGACTCTATACTCTATACCATAGTAGACTATATACTTCTTTGTTTCTTGACAGGTTGGAATACTAGTCTTTTGAAATGCTTGTTCTCCTCTCTGGTTTATTGCCTAATCCTCAACTTGAGATGTCAGTTCTTTCCATCTGGTAATTATGTCATATTTGAAAAATTTACTATTCATAAAGCTAAGAATGAGATCTACTTTTCCACTGCCAATATTTAATTTATTTTGCTATGAGCTTGCCTTTGGTTCATTGTAGGATTAACACTATTTCACATGCATATCTAATTCCCTTTGGCATGGGTGCTGTTGTAAGGTTGGTGTAACTAATTAAAAAATATTGCCAACAAAAAATTCTCCAAGGATATTAAATTGCTGGTATTGATTTCTATTCATATTTTTCATACTAACTTTTTACATTGCAGTACATGAGTTTCCAATGAACTAGGAGCTGGACGCTCACTAGATGCACAGTTATCGGTGTGTTTTGGGGTTTGTGTGGCAGCTATAGAATCCCTCATGATAGGATATACTTTATTCTCTATTCAAAATGTCTGGGGCTATGTTTATAGCAATGAAGGAGAGCTAGTTGACTACATTTCAAGAATGTTTCCACTGCTTGCAACCTCAATAGTTATGGATGCCATCCAAGGTGTTATATGAGGCTGTGTTGAGGCCTGGAAAATCACAGGTAAAAACAGTTAGGGATTCTCTGCAATAAACATTCCCAACTAGCCTGCTACTATTTGGTATGGGGAATCCATCCGGTCTACAGTTCGGCTACCATAGGTCAAGTAACCAATTAAAATGTTATTGGTTATAGCCTAGTCCACCGTGTATATTTTTAGTTTTTTTTGTTTAAGTTATGATGTGCAAGTGCTTATATAAAATGTAGATTGATAGAGATAATGAGGAGTGTCACAATGTGATGCGTAGGTTCTTACCTCTTGTCTTAACTCTCTCGCATCTAAAGCACACACAGCAAGAAACTAAATATTACTTACTAACCTATCCCTAGGGAGCAGAATTAATAGTTAACAATGAGTAATGCATTTCTACACATGTATTATGAACAATTACAGATAGTTGTTATTTATTTCAGAACACATGAACATAAATAAAAATATGAACAAGAAGATAGCTTATTACAACCTTCATTACTCACAGTGGAAATTTCACAGAATAAATTATAAGACATTCATAACATAAATATTAATGCAATGAGTTAGAATGATCTCATAGTTAATGGACATAAGTTGAAAACAAAATAGTTCACATTCAACTGATCCATAGCAAAGAATTTGAAACATTCCACCAAAATTTCTCCAACAGAAACTTGTAATTCTTTATTGCAAAAGGAAATAGTTCTTCTTACAATATACTCTCCAAATTTGCTTGGGAAAGAAGTCATATTCTACATCTAACTCTCCTATATTTATACAAAATGAAAAACCTTTGGGATTCCCCCAAATGACTTTGGGGCTTGCCCCAACGTTTCAATCCCAAAATTTTGTCTTGTAGTGAGTGCTCATAATTTATACAATATATTACATTTAAAACAAAAATTAAGAGAACATGTTATGAAGAGGGGCCCGCTTGGTCATTAACAAAATTTTTCCACACCTGGGCCTCTGCTGCTATGCTTTCAAAATTGGAGGGTTCAAGAAAATGGATATTTATCTCATACTTAGCAGCCTGATTCTTAACTACTTCTATTCTTGTCGAACTTAGGTGGAGCTAGTATTCTAGTAAGTGGATACTTACTGCTGCATGTGCCACTACATTTTTTAGAATCTGTTAATCTAGATCCTTGACTTGTTGGATCTCCCACTCATCTTCCTGATACCTGTTCTGTAGATGTTCTATGAACAGCTCATGTTTTGGTATCATATCCAATCTTTTTTCTACATAAACATGGAATCTATTGTATGTGACCAACACTCTTCTGTAGTATTCAGCACAAGCCCCTCTCATTTTCTTTACCTTTTTCTTAAATTATTCTACAGTATTGATTGCAAACTCCAACAACTCATAATCCTATTGTAAAATATGCTGATCTTTAACTGGTAGCTCCGCAAGGGTTTCCTCATTTGTCTCTATCCACACTATTCTTCCTGTCAGAATCTCTGGAATCTCTTGAGATCTATCCAAAAAATAAGACGTGGTGTCCAATATTTCTTCTAATCTGCTATCTATTTGCAAAATCTTACACCTTTCTTCTTCAATGCTTGCTTGTAGTTGGTGGATTCTTCTTCTTTGAGCTAGAACATGTTCCTTCAAAGGCTGGAAATCTGTCTTCTGTTCACTGGCATATTTCAGTGATGCTGTCAATGAAGCACTCTGTCCTTCCAAAACTGCTACCTGCATTTGATACTGTTTCTCTTTCTCTTCAGTGGCATCCTTCTCTGATTCTAACTCAATGACCCTATTTTGCAACTGGGTCTTTTCTGCACTTAAAGTTTCATAGGACACCTTGAGGTTATCTTTTTTAGATTTTAATACTTGATGTTCTAGATACATCCTTTGTAATTCTACCAAGCTATTCTGAGCATCTTTTTCCATTTTTCCTACAGAAATTTCTAAAGCCTCTTTATTAGCCTGCAAAGTCTGGAGTTTAGTCTTTGAAGTCCTCACTTCATTCTGCGTGTCCTCAAATTTACTCTTCAACTTATGGCCCTCATCTCTCTCTTTCTTCAATGTCTCTTTTAATTGAGCTGTATTCTTTTTGGACTGCTCAAGATCCATCATCAGCCTATCTACATTACCTTCAGTAGCTTGGGTTAGTGCTACCCCGGCTCTCGCTGTCAATCTCAGATCTACATCTGTTCCATACACCACAGTCTTATTGGTGATCATCTTTCTTGATTGTCCTCCTGTTTCAAGATTTTTCTTGGTTCTTTTTACAATCCTTTTCTCCTCTTTGTCATAGAAAATGGTGCTGAAGTTAGGTATCTCCTCCCCCTCTTTCTACATGAAAGTTATCAAATTCATTCCAGAAAACACAGTTTACTCTTGAGTGTTGCCAGAAGTTGCAGCAGGCTCTTGGGGATCAGGATTATCTTGTCCATGCCCTTGATCTGTATGATCATGTTCCTCCTATGTGTCTATTAGGTCAGTAGTCTACTGATATTTTTTAGATCCTATTAATTTTAGACTTTCTTCTTATCTTTTCTTTATCTCTGCTTCTTCATTTATTTTTCTCTCCTCATCTTCCTTCCTTGCTGCTTCCTCTGCATCTCTCTTCCTTTCTTCTTATTCATTCTTTAGCCATCTTTCTGTGTCTTGCTCTAGCCTTCTAGCATCTTCTTCTCTCTTTTTGGCTTCTTCTTCTTCAGCTTTCTTTTGTGCGGTTTTTCCCTTTCCACCTACAATGGTGATTTTCTGTTTAAATCTCTTCTTTAAGGCAGTCATATTCTTTGCATTTCTGAAGATTTCTTCATCTTTGTCCCAGAAATTTGTTTATTCAAAATGAACATTTTCCTCCTTGTAATGCTCTGCAACCTTATTTTGGGAGTCATTCTTGTGAAAGTTCATCTCACCAAAACGGAAGTGCTCCAACTTCTGCATGAATTCTGCAGTCTATTTTACCTTTGTAAACTTATAACTCCCCAGCCAGAAAGGTATGGCAGGATATGTTTCCTTCTTATGTTTGAACAAGAAACTCCCTATGCCATCAAGATATACCTATCTAACTGATTCTTTATGTAGCACATAATCAGTGGCATATTTAGGGAGAAGATAAGGTGCCCTGCAGCCACCATGCATTCTGATATACATTCCTTCTTCAGTCAAATAGTAACTCCCATATTCTTCAATGACTTTGAATGCTTCCTTGGACATGCAGTTGCATTCTGTCAGGAAAACTAGAGTGCACAAAGGCATGATGAAGTGCTCACATACTTCTTTGTAGTTGCTATAGTATTTGTGTGCCCAAAATAATTTATATGCAATGTATGCATGAATCCTATCCCTATCCCAATTACACCTCAAGGATGGAAAAGATTGGGTACATAGTATACAATCAACCAGGATAGAGCTCATGTAGAACGCTGACTTCTTTTGTTACACTCCTCCCAAGGCTGAAGATATGCATACTGAGAGGCTATTGGACACTATGTTTTCCCAATTGAATATGGTTCCTTGAGTGGCCACATAAAAAATAATTGGTATCCATCCCAATTTGAAGCTTTTTCCATGAGGTCTCCCAAAAATTCTATTAAGAATCAGTGCTATAAATCTATAAGGGGTCTGGAGAGTGGCTGTATCATATTCTCCTGATGGCCTGGTTCAAAATTTCTTCCCTGGTATCATCATTCTCTTAACTGTTTCAACCAGGTCCAACTCTGTATCCTTCAACCAGGTTTCTGTTACATAAATCTGAGCAGGAGGCAGATGATATGCCATGGAGACATAAGCAGGCTTGTATGTAGCATATCCCTATTTGGCAGTATTTTCCAGGATCATCGTAGTTACATATTTCCTGGGAAGAATCCAACTGATCACCTCTGAGCATGGGAATAACTCAGGTCTTGTGGCTACTTTCATAAGAGTTGATTTCTCGATGTTTGCATATATATTTAGCTCTTTGAATCCTGCATTGGGCACATTTTGATTTGCAATAATCCTATATATCTCACCCCATTTATAGTCCAATTTGACTCCGATGGTAGCCTTGGTATTTTCATATATGTATTCCACCTTGGTGATGATTTCCACCTCTGGTTCTCCCTTTGCAACAAGAGCATTCTGCTTTTGTCGATGCAGATAGCGTAACACTTGTCTACACCAACTACCTAATCTTTCAAAATGGGAGAGAGCATCCATAACAACTCAAAACATAGGCTCAAGAAATTCCCACCGCGAAAACTACCCAACTAATTGATATGCCTCACGCTGCGAGGATAAAAATTATTCTAAACGGATGAACTACACAGCTATGAGAAAACCTAATCAAGGGAAGACCCTAGTTCCCAAACAACCGATAAAATCAAGAAAAAGGATAAACCATGGTTGGCCTACCTGGAAAAAATGTTGTGCAGTCGACGGGGCAATCAAAGAACCTCCATGATAGCAAACCAATCAAATGAAAACTGGACAATTGAACATGGTGGTATAGTTTGATTAGTGAGGACAGAGCAGACGTGATTTCTCATAAGGGTAAGAATAAAATAAAACCTTGCCCCAATATATAAACCTTTCAGTGAAAAAGACGATGGGAAAAAACCTTATCAGCGGGAAAAACCCCTATCGACGGTCGGAACCACTAATGCATTGGCATGGTAATTAACAAGATAGCCGCAACGACGGATTCATAAACAACTACGGCTCCGCGACAAAATACAACCTGTCAGTAATTGGAACCATTAACCACTACAACATCGGTGATCAGACACACTATTCATCGGAAGGATAGTCTTATAGGAAGCCACAATGGTAGACAACAGACAGAATACAGATCCCGCGATAACATAAAATGATCGACGATCGGCAACTCTAAAACTATGGGCATCAAAACCTCAACTCTAAGAACATCTGTAGTGTCGGTGAAACAAATCTAAGCATTTCCATAGTGTCGGTGATGCCAAGCACTAAGCGCCTCCGTAGGATGTATCAGAGGTCAAAACCACTGACCAATAATACATTGGCAGATGAAAACACTAAACATCGGAGAAATAATCTGGTCGATAGCCGCAACGGCGGATAACAAACTGACTGTGGGTTCCATGGATCATAAAACCATCAACGATTAGGATCTCTAATACCTATGTATCAATGATTCAAAACTCATCGCTGCCACCATGTCGGAAATGCAAAGGACTAGCCCTCCGATCACAATAAAAAATCATTTCGGTAGCGATAAAATAAACATTGTCAACAAAAAATGTTTAAACAATAAAACAACAAAGAGGTAAAGTCCATGGATTGATAAAAATAAGAGTTGTTCATTATTTCCCTCCCAAAACATCAAAGGAATAGAGAACTAATGCCCCGATTCATTGTTCAACCGACTTCTGACAACGATAAAATCATCTAAAAATTAAAAAAAATGTTTAGTTCTGAGAAACAAAACTCCACAATCAAAAGCATTGGCTAGACAAAAGGCAGTTTTAGATCATTTAACTTCCGAAATGAAGAAAAACAGTTTACCTCACTTCAACCTCAAAAATATCTAACATTGTAGTAGAGGAAAGGCAAAGTTTAGGAAACCAAACAATCCCAGACTAGTCAAGATTGAAAGGAGGGTCCAAAATTTTAAAAAAATTGGGAAACAAAGGTTGCAGCTGCAACAATTGGCGACTACCTGGTGAACACAGATCTCTGGACAAATTCTTCTTTGAGCAACAGACTGTTTTGACAATAAACACTAGCATGCTGAATTCTTCTAGATGTATGGATTTCCCTAATGATAGATGTATGTACTTTAATCATTGATTATAGTCCAATTTAGGGATAATCGGAACCAAGATTTCAAAGTCTAGATAACTCTTTTGAGGCCAGGAATATGAGTTTCATTTTTACCTCTATCTTCAGGTAGCTCCTAGCTTGGACACCACATGATTGTAACATATGGTAAACAGAAATATTCATTTGTTCCTCATTCCCATGCCATTTTGCACTTTTGTGCTTCTAGGATTTTTTGCCCTTTATGAGTCCTCCTGCATGCCTTCTTTCTAAATTTTTTATTCAGGATCCTCTATCCATAGTTTCATTTTGTGTGAGAGATGTATTGATTTTTCAGCTCACAGACGGAGAAGAACTTTGGCAATCTTGTACTCATATGGTTCAGTACTTTGTTTTGATACATATTGATTTATTAGGATATTTTGACTCTTATTTGCTTTTTTTTTTCCTTTCAATTCTTGGCATGGGATCATTTATATATAATATACTGTTTACCATGCTTCCTCTCCATGGGTCTTTGCTGTCACCCCCTAAGTTATTTTAAATGTGAGATGGATAGCTTCGAAATAGTATTCCAGACCTTTTGACCCTGAGTTATTTTATAAGGATTAAGTACGAATTCAATGTGTTCATAGCCATTTAGGAAAACTATTAAACTAGAAGAAGTTCTTTCAAATAAATCAATAGTACATAGTCTTATAATCAAGGATTTTAGTTATTCCAGAATTTTGATGGACTCCATGCAACCAAAAAGTTGTGCTCCTTTATTAAAATCAACCAAAATCTAACTAAAAACAAACAAAATAAAATAAATCCAAAACAACACAAAGCAATCAGTTTATTTATGTACAAGATAACCAAGAAATAAAAATCAAGAAAAATAAGGTTTTAGAACTAAACCATTAACTGTTAAGTTCTCTTCCCACCCCTGTAAATATTGCAACTTGTAAGTTGAGGGGCAATGCTTGGCTGCAATCTGAAAAGGGCCTACCCATAACTGTTGAAACTTAGTGTGCTCCCCCTTTCCATCATGCGGATGATCCCACTTAAGAACCAGACCTCCCACTTCGAAATCCTTGTTTCCAACTTTATGCTTATCAAACCAACGTTTCACTAATTCTTGTTGATGCTTAAATTGTTCTCTGGCTTTGGACCTAGACTCTTCCGACTTCAAAATATTATAGATTCTAATTTGTAGGATTTCATTATCGGTACCTCTAGACTCCTGAGCTAATATGGAAGAAGGTAACATAATGTTGGGAGGAAGAATAGCTTCTTTTCTGTAAACAAGGGTGTATGGTGACACAGCTAAGGAATTCTTGGGTGTGACTCTATTAGCCCAAAGAGCATTAGGTAACGCTAAGTGCCAACTTCTCTGGTTTTCTATCATGGTTTTCTTTAGAATTCTAATCAAATTCTTATTTGTAGATTCTGCCAAACCATTTCCTTATGGGTAATAGTTTGCAGAATAATGCAACTTAATTCCTCTTTCATTAGAAAATGCAATTAATATAATAGAAGAAAAGTAAGTAGCATTATCAAAAACTAAGGAAATTGGAACCCCAAACCTGGTCATAATGTGATCTTGTAAGAAACCCATGACTGCATCTTCATTCACTTTGCGTAACAGAATGGCCTCAACCCATCTGGTGAAGTAGTCAATTGCCGTCAAAATGTATTTGTGCTGCAAGGAAGAATTTGGTTTTATTTCTCCAATGATATCAATCCCCCATTATTCGAATGGTTCTGTTATCATCACTGGTTTTAAAGGCCCAACTACTTTTGCTTGTCTTCCAACACACCTTTGGAAAACATCACACTTTCTGACATGATCATGAGCATCTTTAAACAGTGTGGGCCATTAATACCCAGCTCTAAGAATCTTATGGGTTGTTCTATCTTTGAAAACATGACATCCTATAGGCCCATCATGTAATTATGTTATGCCCTTTTTTGCATCTTCGTATTCTAAGCACTTGAGAAGAACTACATCATAATTCTTTCTGAATAATACTCCATCAATGATCTGATATGAAGCTGATTTAAGGTGTAATGCTCTTCGTCGTTTGGAATTCCAATGTTCTAGAAAATATCCTTCTTGAAGGTAATGAACATAGTCTCGATACTAGGAATATGGACCTGTGAATAGAGGACATGCATCCACCATATGTAACTTAGCTTCATTGTCCCAATTGTTTTCTTCGTTGTCTTTACCTTCAGCCATTAGTTTGCACAGTCCTTTCCCTTTAACTATGGATGCTGGTTTGAATTCAAGGTCATATTCTTGTAAATTTGTTATCTAGTTGCCTCTTATTTCTCCTAATTCTTTTTATACAAAAAGATATGTTATAGCTGGGTGTGGAACTATTACCTTAGTACGGTTCTTAAGTATGTATGGTCTGAATTGCTTTACTAATTTGAAAACTACATAAGCCTGTTTATCAATAGATGGATAATTCATTTCAACTCCCTGCAGACCAGTGCTCATAAATAATATGGGGTACTCATCTCCCCCATATTCCTTCCTTGTAAGCACCACTGCCAATGAATCATTGGACGCAAAAGTGTACAAAATAAAATCTTTTTCAAAATTTGTACTTTTGAGAGATGGTGCATGAGAAATAGATGTTTTTATCTTACTAAATGCATTCTTTTCCACATCAATCCATTTAAATTTTACACTTTGTTTAACCATCTGTTGCAAAGGTTTGACAGTTTGAGCAAAATCTAGTACGAACCTTCGCACAAAATTAATTGTCCCTATGAATGATTGCATACCTTTTTTGTTATGGGGTAAAGGGATCTATTCTATGGCTTTAATCCCTTCTAGGTCTATGGAGATCGCTTTATTAGAAACAATGTGACCCGGTATCTTTCCTTCTATGACCGCAAACACGTATTTCTTAGGATTCAATGAAATACCATATTTTTGACAACGCTCGAAAATTTGTCTCATATGGAATGCATATTCCTCTCTCTTTTTTGAAAATATTGTAACATCATCAAGATATACCACAACACTGTGTCCAATCAGACCATGGAAAGCTATATCCATGGCCCTTTGGAAAGTATCTCTAGCATTGATGAGTCCAAAGGGCATTATTCTGTAAGAAAAAGATCCCCACTTTGTTCTGAATGTAGTTTTAAGTATGTCCTATTTAGCTACTAATACTTGATTATAGCCATAGAATCCATCTAATAACGAAAATAATTCAGAACCTGAAACCATCTACAATATTTTTTCCATGGGTGGAACTGGATAGTTATCTTTATCCAAAGCATGATTGATATTTATGAAATCTACATAGAGCCCCATTTCTCTGGATTTTTTCCTTACTGGCACCAAATTCGAAACCCATTCTGAATGGCTGAATTTGAATATAATTTTATCATCCAAAATTTTTTTCACTTCACTCTGAATTAAAGGTTCCAGTTTTGGATTCATCTTCCTCAAAGGCTATTGATAAGGTTTGACTCTAGCTCTAACAGGGCTGAAATGTTGTATAATATTTGTGTCATATGTTTTAAGGTCTTCATATGTCTAGGAAAACACATCTTTGTACTATTTGCACAAACTAATGAACTTATTTCTTTCATCCGAAGAACAAGACTTTCCCAAATTTACATATCTGGGTTCAACTTTAGTTCCCAAATTTATCAGCTCGAATTGTAAGGATGAGCTATGAGTCTTGACATTTGCTAGCCTTCTGAATTTGTGGTCTAGATAAAACATTCGCTCTAAGGTCTTGACTCCTTTAGGAATAAAGTTGTCGAATTTTAATTCAGCTTGGTGTTCTTCATCATCGATTATTGCTCCTTTGAAAGTCTCACCATTCATCAAACATTCCAAAAGTTGTTGATCATCATCAAAAACCTATAAATTGGTGATCATATCTAGAACACAAGGCCTGAAAAGTAATTCAATAGAGTATCTATTATTAGAAGGTACTAGCCTTGTAGCCGAGGTAGCTAGTAAATCAGCTACTGCATTCTTTAATCTGGTAATGGATACAATATTGAATGCATGAAAGTTTATAAGCAAATCCCAAACTTCATTTTGATAGGCTTTTAAGTGTGGTGAAATACAATGTATCTTATTTCAAATTTGCTTAACAACAATTTTAGAGTCCCCATATACTTCCAGATTTTTCACTTTTAGTTCTATTTCCTTTTTAAGTCCCTGAACTAGTGCTTCATACTTGACTGTATTATTCATACATTCAAATTCTAATCTACAAGAAAGAATATTTTTATTTTTTTCTTTGGATCAATCAAGACACAACCAGCTCCTGATCCTTCCAATGTTTTAGATCCATCAAAATAAAGGGCCCACAAACTAATACTTCTACTGGACTTGAATTAAAAACTTCATCTAAAACTAAATCTACTATTTTACAGTAAATTTCATCAGCCCATGAAAATCGAAGGAGATCGGGCTGGGTGTCAGATAAACTGCTGGCTTCTTCATCTTGATAATTTCTCAGTTCCAATTCAATGAAGTAATTTCCCAACACAAAATTCACTGGTTCATTTTTTCCCTCCAACATAGTAACATTGTGCTTCATTTTAGGTTATCTTAATATTTTATCTGATTGGGACTTCCCTTATGAGGTAACCATAGATGTGACCAATATGATGCGAAGTATCCATTTAGCTTTGTCTACCAGCTCGACTCAAAACAAGTCCATAAGCATCTGGAATGTATGCAACTACAATAACAATGTACTGACATACCTTCTCATTTGTATATAAGTGAATCAAGACATCTTCCATTTCCCCGACTACTTTCACAGCTGTCCTATCTAATTGAATAACTTGCCAAGTGGATGGTTTAGGCTATCCATTAATTCTCTTGCAGACTGAAAGTGGCATAACATTTATTGATTCCCCTAAGTCTACTAAATATTTTTTCACATTATATTTGAAAATCTCAAAAGTTAGGAGAAATGGTCGGGTTCTAAACTTAGACTTACCTCCCACACTTGCTTCACCAATTTCTTCTGCAGGTTGGTTGTTAGTGGGAAGCTCTTCTTCTGGTACTTCAAGTGCTTTTAACAATTTTTCTTTCTGCTGAGGTACATTACACATTTCAAATAATGAGATATTTTCCTTAGCCTTTTTAATGTCTTCCACAATATCATACCCCATCTCAGGTGTTTTGAGATTCTTCTTGACATTATCAACCTTGTATTCAATAGGCTTAACATGCATGTTAATTTTCTTAGGATCTTGACTTGTAATGGTAAATTCGAGTATTTTATCAGTTGTAGTGTTTTTCTATACCTTATTCATATTTTCTTGGAGTTTCTTAATCTTTAGAAGTATGGAATTGTCTTCTTTTAACAACCTCTATCTTCTTGTTGTCACATTGGTTTCTGATGTTTCTTCTTGTTTCAGAGAACCTTCCTCTTCTGTATCAAACATTTAGACATAGTCCCATAAAACCAAATCATCCTCCTCTTGTTTTTTCTGTGGATTGATTGTCATTTTCTTCCTCATCAGTTCTTGAAAGTTTGGAGTCCAATAACTGATTCATTACCAATGTCATAGAATTTATCCATTGGGGGAAATTCATCTCAGAATGTGGCTGTTGATGAAAGGTGAAAAAATTATCCATGACTACATCAGTTAAATTCATTGCTGCAGGACTATGTGGAGGTGGTTTAGATTGATTGTTGTCCTCCCTCCTTTTATAGTAAGGCTTATATGATTTATTAGCTTCCTTTTCTTTTACCAAATCTATTACTCTGTTGGATAGCGTCTGCATCATCTTCACCATCCCTTCAAAATCCTGTGATCGCTCATCCTTAGGCTTAGTCAATAATAAAGGTTTCTTACCAAAAGTTTTTTCTTCTGACTCTACAGGATAATTTTCTATGCTCTCCATCTCAGCCTCTACCCTCTCAGCCTCTTCATAGGTTTCTGATAATGTAGGTTTGACTGATATCTTAGCAAACATGGCCAAGTCAGGCCCTAGAGCTGAAGTATAATATTCAATCAGAGCTTTCTCAGATGGCTTATCAGCTGCATTAAATATTTTTAGATAAGAAGCAAATCTTTGAGTAAAATTATGCACCTTTTCCTTCCTTTCTTTCTTTAAAGCGTATAACCCTTTCATTAAAGTTGCATGAGTTTTCTGAAGTGCATATTTACTTCTAAATATTCTCTCAAATGTGTCCCAGTATGTGATTGAATTTGCAGGAAGAGGAAAATACCATGAGGCCGCTGCTCCTTTCAGGGTATGTGGAAACAATCTATAGACCACATCTTCATGATCTCCTACTCGTAGTCCTTCTATAGCCAAGTAAAAATTTTGCAAATGATCATCTACCAGAATTTTTCACTTCGGTCAAACTTAGGTAACATTTTGTCAAAATCTTGAGGCAAATCATGTAAGGGAGCTGCCAGGTTTAAAGGTGACCTAGCCTTCCAAGCAGGTGGTGGATTTGGTTGGTTTTCATTTACATGAGCCATGATTTTGAGTGGAAAATGAGGTGGTTACTGAACAAGGGTCTAACAAGGTGAACAGTAAGGTGAATCTGGACCCAATTTATTCAAAGGTTGGTTAACTTCCTGTAGGGATGCTTCTACTAGTTCTTCAAGGTCTTCTACCAACACTGAATCTTCTAATTTAGGGCAATATTTCTTCTGATATTCTCCTTTGGGTAAGACAGAAAATATGGGTAATCCTCCAATCTTTTTCACATATTCCGTAGTGATTCTTCTTAAATCATCAACCACTTCATTATCTACAAGATACAGATACCATTTCTCTTTATCTTCAGGAGTGGATGTGTGAAACAAACTACTTTCAGAACTATCACCGGTGGAATAATTTCAAGCAAATGAGTTTCCTCGTTCAACCATGCACTGGTGACCCTCCTAGCACCAAAAATTGTTGAGGCTTGGAAAATCGTAGGTAACAACAGTTATAGATTCTCCCCAATAAACGTTCCCAACTAGCCCACTACTATTTGGTATGGGGAATTCGTCCGGTTTATGGTCTGGCTACCGTAGGTCAAGTAACAAATTGTAAGGTTTTACCAGTTACGGTCCGGTCCACTGTGTATATTTTTAGTTTTTTGTGTGTAATATATTATGTGCAAGTGCCTATCTAAAATGTAGATTGATAGAGATAATGAGGAGTGTCACAGTGTGATGCACAGGTTCATACCTCTCGTCTTAACTCTCTCGCATCTAAATCACACACAGTAAGAAACTAAATATTGCTGACTAACCTATCCCTAGGGAGTAGAATTAACATTTAACAATGAGTAATGTATTTCTGCACATGTATTATGAACAATTATAGATAGCTGTTATTTATTTCAGAACACATGAATATAAATAAAAATATGAACAACAAGATAGCTTTTTGTTTATGACAACCTTCATTACTCATAGTGGAAATTTCATAGAATAAACTATAAGACATTCATAACATAAACAACAATGCAATGAGTTAGAACAATCTCATAGTTAATGGACATAAGCTGAAAACGAAATAGTTCACATTCAACTGATCCATAGCAAAGCATTTGAAACATTCCACCAAACTTTCTCCAGTAGAAACTTGTAATTATTTATTGCAAAAGGAAATAGTTCTTCTTACAATATACTCTCAAAAATTGCTTGGTAAAGAAGTCATGTTCTACATCTAACTCTCCTATATTTATACAAAAAGTAAAACCTTTGGGCTTCCCCCAACATTTCAGTCCCAAAATTTTGTCTTGTAGTGAGTGCTCATAATTTATACAATATATTACATTTAAAACAAAAATTAAGAGAACATATTATGAAGAGGGGCCCGCTTGGTCATTAATGAGATTTTTCCATGCTTGGGCCTCTGTTGCTATGCCTTCAAAATTGAAGGGTTCAAGAAAATGGATATTTATCTCATACTTAGTAGCTTGATTCTTAACTACTTCTATTCTCACCGGACTCAGGCGCAGCTGGTCTTCTCGTTAGTGGATACTTACTGGTGCATGTGCCACTGTATTTTCCAGAATTTGTTGATCCAGATCCTTGACTTGTTGGATTTCCTGCTCATATTCCTGATACCTGTTCTATAGATGTTCTATGAATAGCTAATGTTCTGGTATCATATCCAATCTTTTTTCTGCAGAAACCTGGCATCTATTGTATGTGATCAACACTCTCTGTAGTATTCAGTACATGCTCCTCTTGTTTTCTTAAATTCTTCTGCAGTATTGATTGCAAAGTCCAACAACTCATAATCCTGTTGTAAACTATGTCAATATTTAACTAGTAGCTCCGCAAGGGTTTCCTCATTTGTCTCTATCCACACTATTCTTCCTGTCAGAATCTCCAAAATCTCTTGAGATTTGTCCACAAAATAAAATTTGGTGTCTAATATTTCTTCTAATCTACTATCTATTTGCAAAATATTACACCTTTCTTCTTCAATGCGTGTTTACAGTTGGTGGATTCTTCTTCTTTGAGCTAGAACATGTTCCTTCAAAGGATAGACATCTGTCTTCTGTTCACTGGCATCTTTCAGCGATGTTGTCAATGAATCATTCTGTCCCTCCAAAACCACTACCTTCATTTGATACTATTTCTCTTTATCTTCAGTGGCATCCTTCTCTTATTCTAACTCAATGACCCTATCTTACAACTGGGTCTTCTCTGCACTTGAGTTTCGTAGGACACCAGGAGGTTATCTTTTTCAGATTTTAATACTTATTGTTCTAGCTACAGCCTTTGTAATTCTGCTAAGCTGTTATGAGCATCTTTTTCCATTTTCCCTATAGAAATTTCTAAAGCCTCTTTATTAGCCTACAGAGTCTAGAGTTTAGTCTTTGAAGTCCTCACTTCATTCTGCATGTCCTCAAATTTCCTCTTCAACTTATGGCCCCCATCTCTCTATTTCTTCACTGTCTCTTTTAATTGAGCTGCATTATTTTTGGACTGCTCAAGATCCATCATCATCCTACCTACATTATCTTCAGTAGCTTGGGTTAGTGCTACCCCAGCTCTCACTGTCAATGTTAGATCTGCATCTATTCCATACACCACAGTCTTATCGCTTATCATGTTTCCTGATTGTCCTCCTGTTTCAACCTTTTTCTCGGTTCTTTTGACAGTCCTTTTCTTCTCTTTGTCATAGAAAATGGAGCTGAAGTCAGGTATCTCTTCCCCCTATTTCTGTATGAAAGGTATCAAATTCATTCCAGAAAACATAGTTTGCTCTTGAGTGATGCTAGAAGTTGTAGCAGGATCCTGGGGATCAGGATTATCTTGTCCATGCCCTTGATCTATATGATGATGTTCCCCCTGTGTGTCTATTGGGTCAGTAGTCTACTAATCTTTTTTATATCTTGTTAATCTCAGACTTTCTTCTTGTCTTTTCTTTATCTATGCTTCTTCATTTCTTTTTCTCTCCTCCTCTTCCTTCTTTGTTGCTTCCTCTGCAAATATCTTCCTTTCTTATTCTTCATTCTTTAGCCAGCTTTCTGCCTCTTGTGCTAGTCTTCTAGCATCTTCTTCCCTCTTTTTGGATTCTTCTTCTTCAACTTTCTTCTATGCAGTTTTTCCCTTTCTGCCCACAATGGTGATTTTCTGTTTAAATCTCTTCTTTAAGGCAGTCATATTCTTTGCATTTCTAAATATTTCTTCATCTTTGTTCCAGAAATTTGTGTATTCAAAATGAACATTTGCCTCCTTGCAATGCTCTGCAACCTTATTTTGGGAGTAATTCCTGCGAAATTTCATCTCACCAAAATGGAAGTGCTCCAACTCCTGCACAAATTCTGCAGTCTGTTTTACCTTTGTAAACTTATAACTCCCTAGCCAGAAAGGTATGGCAGGATATGCTACCTTCTTATGTTCGAACAAGAAACTCCCTACACCATCAAGATATACCTATATAACTGCTTCTTTATGTAGAACATAATTAGTGGCATATTTAGGGAGCATAGAAGGTTCCTTGGAGCCACCATACACTCTAATATACATTCCTTCTTTAGTCAAATAGTAACTCCCTTATTCTTCAATGAATTTGAACGCTTCCTCAGACATGCAGTTGCATTATGTCAGGAAAATTAGAGTGTAAAAAGGCATGATGAAGTGCTCACATACTTCTCTGTAGTTGCTATAGTATTTGTGTGCCCAAAATAATTTATATGCAATGTATACATGGGTCCTATCCCTATCCCAATTACACCTCAAGGCTGGAAAATATTGGGTAAATAGTATAAAATCAACCAGGATAGAGCTAATGTAGAACTATGAATTCTTTTGTGACACTCCTCCCAAGGCTGAAGATATGCATGCTGAGAGGCTATTGGACACTATGTTTTCCCAAGTGAATATGGTTCCTTGAGTGGCCAAATAAAAAATTCAACCGTTAGATACTGGACTGCAGGGAGTTGAATTGAATGGTTAGGTGAACTATTAAGTATCTAGTTTTAATATTCATCTTATTCAACTGATGGTAATCTATGTAAAGTTGCATAGTTTCGTCCTTTTTCTTAATGAAGATGATAGGTGCCCCCCATGGAGACCAACTGGGTTGAATATACTTCTTGTCAATAAGTTATTTTAATTGTGACTTTAGTTCATTAAGTTAAAGTATGTGCATTTGATAAGGGGCCTTTGAGCTGGGTACTGCACCAGGTACCAGCTCAATGGTAAAATCTAGTTCCCTTTTCGAAGGTAGTCCTAGAATTTCTTCAAAAAATACATCAGCATACTCTCTTAAAACTAGTATGCCTTCCAATTTTAAATTGTCTATTTTATTTAGATTTTCCTCATTAGTTACTGTTACTGCATAAGCCTTACAACCTTTCCTGACATCTCTCTTAAGCTGCAGAGTAGAGATCTGTCTTATGGTTGTTTTTCTAGGGATTCCATTTATACTTATTGATTTTCCATGATTATTTATACACGTAATTTTTTTATCATAATAGTTTAATATCACCCTATGTTGCTCTAACGAATCCATACCGATTAGTATGTCATAAGAACCAAGAGGTAGTACATTAAGCTTTACAACAATTTCAAATTGATCCATAATTACTGCACATTTCTTCACAAAACAAGTTGCCTTACTTTTTGCACCAGTAGCTAACTAAACCAACCAAGAATTTTCAAATTTTTCTATAGGAAGCTTACATTTTTCTACCAATTTAGGTGAAATATGACTGAGACTAGCTCCTGGATCAATTAAAATAGCTATAGGGGTTTGGTTTATCGTACCTTCTACTTCCACCATGAAAGTTTGATAGTCTGCTTGTCGATTCTCCAAGGCTGCATTGATTCTGGGCATAGTACTCGCTAGGTCTCCAACAGTCATCTCCTCCTATATGGTATGGATATTACTGACAGTCTTTTTCTGATTAGGACAGACTTAGGCATAATGTGGGCCATTACACTCCCAGCACTTTATAGGTTCTTTGCATTCAAATTTCTTTGTGTAATTTCCATGATTATTAGCAGACTCTTTACCCTTTGAATTGTTCTGATTGCTTGGTGAATTATTCTTATTCAGTTAGAAATTCTTGGTAGGAAAATTTATGGCCTTATTATTTTTAGAATTCCAGTTGGGTACAAACTCTTTCTTCTTTTGATCATAATGGTTGTTATTCTTTTTGGCCTTCCAATTGGCCATGCTCTCCTTCTTCCAATTCTTTTCATACCAGAAATTAGCTTTCCTCATAGCTTCTTCTAGAGTTTTTGGATTATCATACTCAATCCTATCCTTGATGTGGTAACGTCAACAATTGAGGAATCGATGTACCTTTGGTTTTTCATCTACAAGGTATGGCACATACCTAAGCAGACTTAAAAACTTGTTGTTCAAATCTTTCATAGTCATTGAACCTAGTTTAAGCTCATAGAATTCTTTTGCTCTCTCTTCATAGTACTGCTCAGATAGAAATTTATTTTTAAATTACTTCTTGAAGGTACTCCAATTTACATTCTTCTCTCTTATTCCCTTCACTCTCTTTAAGTCTTGCCACCATATATCATCCTTCCCTAAAAGATTGTATATAGTCATTCTAGCCTTTAATTAGTTAGAATAGTTATAAATCTGGAAGTACTTCTTCATCCCGGATAACCAGGATTTTGCTTCCTCCCCCTTCTCAGTTTCTCCATTGAATGTTGGTGGTTTAATATTTTAAAACTCCCCAGAAATTTTCTCATAAGGTTTATATTTTTTCTTTATTGTATAATGGTTGTTATCACTACTATCACTAGTGGAATGAAAATTGTGTTGATCACCAAATACCTCTGAATATGAGCTGCTTTAATTTTTTGTCTGTTTAATATTTTTATATTTATGTTGATGACTTATATCTTCTAAGTCATTTCTTTTACCCCTTCCCTTAATTTGAAATCTTTCTATTAGGATCTGATTCATCTCCTCCTGAGCTCTCAGAATCCTTTCATTTTCTCATTTAACAGATTCCATTTCATATTTTAAGTCTTTTACTATTTGTAAAAGTTCTGAGGAATTAGTGGTTAGGTATTCTTGTATAGGGTCTCTTTGTAAGTTTTCCTGTTCAGTAAAGGGAAATTCCTCTTCGGAATATTCCTCCAGTCGTTCCATAGCTGTTGTTAAACTTTAGAAACAATTTCTCTATTGGATAACATTAAAAGAAAATAACATCAGCAAAAATAATAATTTAAATTCACTGTTTCATAAAATCAAGTTGGGCTTGATCAAGGTCTAGTGTTTGAACCTTGTGCTCTGATACCACATGTAAAAACCCCAAATTTTCACAAAAATTTAAATTTTTTTAAGATAGCATAAAATGTCTAAATACGCAGTTTACTAACTACTAGCGCTTAGCAGAAAATGAAATAGTCTAACACTTAGTATTAATCATTTTCATATTACGTTAACTAATACAGCTTTCATTTTTGTAAAGTATATGAGATTGACCTGCACACAACTTTCTTTCAGTTTTACTAATAAGTTTACTTTTTGGCAAGTAGGTGAAATCTATCTTTGAAAACTTGGGATTAATTAGAATTTATGCTAATGCAGACAGATTGCTTGTTCTTACAGGTTAACAGGTAATGATCAATCAAGTAGGGGTTTAATTCATAAAGTAGCAAGAAGTATATCTGTTGCATGTAAAATGCTAGTAATTAACTAGCTATTTAAAAGCAAGCTCTGATGAGGTAAAGTAACTGTCTTTTAATTCATCAAATTACTTCTATCAATCTGGATAGTAAATATTTCCAATAGAGTACATGTTTCTATTTTGTCGCTAGCTTACTAGTTATGGAAATTATCAACCTATTACTTGTATGTAAATAAGCTCACTATCGATTTATAAACTTCAGTACTTACATTATCACCTTGCTGCATGTACCGTTGTAACAACATCCATTACCATATTATTTTGTAATGTACCAATCTGATTGTTACTTGCATCCCATAGGAATTTTACTACCTGAAAACCTCTTTGACATTATAAGTTTGGTCATTGTAATTTAATGCATTGATTCATGATGGAATACTATTTACCATCATTTTCATATGTCTAAGTCATAGGTAAAGTATATTCCAATAATTATAGACCTGGAGCAAGGTTTATTCCATTGTAACTTTACTATTATCATGTTGCCTCACTTACTACAAGTTGTTATTTGATCATAACTATTATGGTAGATATTTTCTATCTAGAAATTCTAATATGAAGTCTACCCTAAGTGAAAACTAATATGACCCAAGTTCTTATATTATGCTAAGAACAGGCATAAATAAACAATCCCAAACTATCTTTGCCAAATAATGATAGAGTCTATTATTATTGTTGACAATTTAATTATACAAACTATTATTTGTGAAAGCTTATACCAAGGATTGAGCCTTGTGATTGTCTAAATGTCATGTTTTAAACACTTTTTACTCTTATAGTCAAACTTCATATATTATAGCTACTTTAAACCATCGGTTACAAATAATGAAGTTTGAAATATAATATGGGAATATTTGATCGTCATTTTGCATAGTATACATATTAAAAGTTACTTGATAAAGTTCTAATTCCAAGGTTCTTACAACCTTACCCGAAGGTCAATGTTATGTAAACATCATTAAATAACCTACAATCTTCGAAACTATTGTAAACAAGGATATAGTTCTTGTATTAATATTGGTGGATGATTTATATATGCACTCCATAGTCATGTACATAGTTGGTTATTAAATCGTTGTATTAATAATTCGAATAATTGGGAACGCAGATAACTATAGACCAAACCCGAGTGTATTTGAAAGATTTGGAGGCACGTTGATTCTTCTCGTCCATGCATTGGTGACTTTTAAGGGTTGGAAACCCTATTCTCTTGTCATTGTCTCCGAGGGTTTCATTGGCCTTCGGGTTGCTTTGTGTGATTGCTTTGGCAGCCATTAGAGGTTGTTCTCTGTCTTGCTTCTCTGTGGTCTATATTCATGGCTATGAGGTTTTCAATACTCAGTCTTTGCTGGCATACCATCAAGCTTGTGTACCCTTCTATGTGAGTGGCCATTGTTTGTATTTGTCTCTTGGCCTATCAATAGTTTTAGATCTTCTCTTCTCGTGGCTTGTCACGGCTCGGTAACACTTAAACTTATTGGCCTCGTCTCCACTCCAGGGCCAACGTAGGGTTTATATCCATCTCTGCTTCAATTAATTAAGCTGGTAATAGCTTAGTCGATGCTCAAATTATTATTTTTTGTTTGCAGGTAAATATACTTGGTTTTTATTTTAATATGAATAACTCACAGTAAGATGTTTTTACAGTTATGTTTTTCAATGGAGATTGAGCTTTGTATTAACGCACAGTATTGTTCTCTTCTTGTAGGAACTCACGACAACTCTAATCTTCAGTGATGAGAATAGAGTTGGCTGGCTTTATTGGACTTGTGGCCCCAACCGGTAAGCCCTGAGTTCAAAGAATGGGTTTTTACCCTACTTGTAAAAAGGGTTGTTGAAGGTGACACATAGAGCTTGGAAGCCTGTCTGTTCTTTGTTGGATATGAGGTTTTAATTCATTGTTTGTTTAATTTTGTTTACAAACCCTCGCTATGATGCTGGGTAGTATTGGCCTTGAGCTGTCTGTTGTATTTTAGTTAAGTTTTCAGCCTTACGGCCTGACAATGAAATACATTGGGTTTTTAAGAAGGATTTAACTTCGAGCTCATTCTCGATTTTGCAATGGTTTTGTAATCTTGTAAATTATGATTCTGTGTAATTTAGGGTTTTTCCTCTTCGACTGTTAGTGAAGAAAATTATTGTCTAAGATATCTTTTATAAGTAGATATTGTTAATATAAATAATGTAGCTCAGTCGTAATGTGAAATTTATAATTTTAAACTTACATATCCAGAATATACTAGCTATGGTTTTCTGGAAATGAAACCCTTGTCTAAATAAGTTCTTCAATTTCTTATTAATTAGGTTCTGCTACTTCTTATTTCGGTTTGATTATTATAGGTGTGTGGTGGTATTTTTAACTTGTTAACTGTAACTTATCTTGCTTGTTTATAAAAGACATTTGTTTTCAGAAAATACTGTAAACAGTCTATAGTAGACACTATAATCTTTTTGTAACGTTTATTTATATAATTATCAATGCAAATGGATTAAAACTTAGATAGTTTAATTTATAATAGATAAATAAATTGTTTAGGGTTTCAACCCTGAAGTTTTTCCTTCATAGGTATAAGCCTGTCTGGTAAATGTAAAATAGTTTCTAATATGTAAATATTCAGTTTTATACTAGTTATTGTTTATATTTACATTGCTTTTATTTACTAAATTGTCACCTAGAATTTATTCATAGTTCTCAAAAGGATAGAAAATAAACTCTGTAACTCAGTGTACTCTTTATAAATTAAGGACTTTTAATATAACCCTATCTAGTTTAGATTAAATACTAGTCTTAGATTTAGTTGATATTGTTAAAAGATAAACTATGTGGTTAGTAGCTTGTTTATATACTTAACTGTATGTAATCACTGTAACTCTAATGTAGTTTTACTGCTGCATTTCATTCAGTTATACTAAGTGAAAACAGAGAAATAGAAATAAATCATAACACTATTTTTCCTCCATAATATTTTAACATTGAAATAAAATTATTCTACTATATATAGTTATACAATCCTATCTACTATTTTCATTCTCTTATCTACTTAAAGCATTCTATCCATGCTAGAGTACGGCTTGGTTTCCAGGTGTGAAAAAACATAGTTTAGAAATTTACTTTCATTCTAACACATTATTTTCTAAATCCATTTCATTTCTATAACAATCTGATAAAAATACTAACTCAAACATTTCACAATCTGAAATGTTAACATTCACATAGCAGTTAACTAAGATTTATTTAACTAACACAGTAAAATAAAATAACTTAGAACCTATTGAGGACAGACAACAACAGCTTTAGAAGGTCATTCCTCCATACAAATCTCCTCAAGAGTGCTCAAACAACGCTTCCTCAGGACCCCTGAGCCTGTTCCTGGTCTTCTTGGCTGAGAACTAGTGGAGAATGCAAATAGTAGAACCCTCTGTCAATTGACTAGTTCAATACCTCAGTAAATACTTTGCTCTCAGTAGTATGATATTTAGCTTAAAAGCTACACTAAATCAATCAACAGTTATCCCCTCAAACACTTTCCAAATTTCTCTCTCATTGAATTTCTCTAAAGTACATTCATTCAATCTAAATGATCACTTCTCTAGAATGAGCAGCCTCAACTCTATTCAATGGGAATTTTTATAAAGATTGACTAGGTCTTTTGGGTAAGTTTTCATTAATTGAGCCACCTGCTCTAATTCCACTTTCTTGGGGAATCATGACCCCAAATGTAGGGAGGTTGCCACCTGCAATAGTTGGAAGTAGTTTGAGGATGCTGTCACATGTCAGTTTGCTCTCCACCCAGTCTCCTCCACCAATTTGACCAGCAAACACTCTTTTAACAGCTCTCCTAAGCTGTTGTCTCCTCCTTTATTCATTTATAAATAAAATATTCAGAATTACATTAAATATCCTTGACTGTCCTAAGTCATCAATTACAACTTAGCATAAAATTTAACATATTGTCCTCAAATAATATCAAATAATATAAAATTGTTTTTGCAAAATTGGGGTATGTGACACTTGTCTTGCCCAAAATGTCCTAAGTGACCCCCACTATGTTTTTCTTGAATCAAAGTTTCCCTCATTGAACATCTTGGAATACAAAACTTACTGTCTTTGAACAACAATTCTTCCTGCATCATGTAATCTAACCACTGGCTTCTGTTACGGGTAATTGGATTTTATCTAACCACTGGCTTCTGTTACGGGTAATTGGATTTTCACAGGAAGCATAAATATCCTTGAAATCAGTTGCTTCGGTCCATTGGAAAGGCTATTTACTTCCTCTGAAAGTATCTATTAAAGGTACAAAAGATATGACTTAAATTATTAATGAAATTCCTATAGAAACTAGCAAGTCCATGAAAAATTCTTACCACATAAGCATTCCTTGGAATTGGCCAATTTAAAATTGCTTGCACTTTATCAGAATCCATTTTCAGTCCTTCTTCTGTAACCACAAACCCTAAGTAGACCAATTATTTTTTCAAGATGCTACACTTTTCAAATTTTATCAACAGCTTCTCCTTGTACAAATTCCTCAACACCAACCTAAGGTGCCTTAAATGCACTTCTATGTTCTAACTAAAAATCAAGATGTCATCTAGATATACTATCATAAATTTTCCAGTAAATTCTTTCAGAACCTCATTCATCAATCTCATGAAAGTACTGAGTGCATTTGTAAGACCGAATGGCATCACTAACCACTCATATAGACCATCATTAGTTTTAAATGTTGTTTTTCGTTCATTCCCTTCCCTTATTCTAATCTGATGATATCCACTTTTCAAATCTATTTTGGAAAAATATTTTGAACCACTTAAGTAGCCCATCAGATCATCAATTCTGGGTAAAGGAAATCTATACCTGATAGTGATGTTGTCGATTTCCCTGGAGTCAGTACACATTCTCCACTGACCATATCTCTTTGGACTTAGCACAGTGGGTATGACACAAGGGCTCAAAATATCTTTCACCAATCCCTTCTCCAACAGCTACTGTACTTGCTGTTTGATTTCTTCATTCTCTAGGGGGGTTAATTTGTATGTTTCTTTGTTAAGTAAACTTGCACCAGGTATTAAGTCAATGTGACAACTTATACTTCTTATAGGAGGTAATTCGTTTGGTAATTCATCCACAATAATGTCAACATACTCATCAAGCAAAGTTTTAAATTCTCTGGAAAATCATCTAAATCTGTAGAAGTTAAAATTACCTTTGGATTACCAATAACAAAAAAATGTAGATCCTTTTCTTTCTGAACTTCCTACAATAGTTATTTTCTAGACATCAGTAGAATGCTTGATCCTGAACTTCCTTGAACTGCTTCATCTTCCAAGGGTGACAAGGTATGCCTCTTCACATATTTCTCCATAGAATAAGTATTCTTCCTCCCATCATGAACAAATTTCCTGTCATCCTACCATGGCCTCCCTGAGTGTATATGGATCACATATATAGGAATTATGTCATGCAATATTTCATCCTTGTAAGTACCAGTCTGGAACTCCACATTACATTGCTTATTCACCAAGAGCTAATGTGCTTTCTATAACCAGGACACTTTTTAAGGAGTGGAATGCTTCATCCTCTTCAATCCCAACTTCTCTACCATATATAGAAACCAAATTATTAGTACTACCACTATCAATAACCATTTTACAACACTTACCTTGTGACTTACACCTTGTTCTGAATAGACTTTTCCTTTGAACTGGTTCATGTACCTCTTTCTTTGTCTTCACCAAGACTCTCTTCAACATAAGAGCCTCTCCATTCTCTGGAGGATTATTCACCTTTGTTTCTTCTTTTGATTCTTCCTGAGAATCTATAAAATTCACATTTCTCTAACTTGTAGATTTATTTCTTGGACAATCCCAAGACATATGTCCGATCTCTCCACAAGTACAACATCTTACTTCTCTATTTCTACCTCTTTTTATGCCTCCTTTGAATCCTCCTCTCTGGAATGATTGACTGCTACTGCTAGAACTTTGAGCTTCATCTTTAGTAGTCCTAGCTCCTATGTTTGGAACACCTCTACCTCTAACCATGTTTTTTCATTTGTTCCTCTAGTTTTGCTTCCTTAGCAATTTCTCTTCTACCTTTAAATATACCTGATATGCATCTTCTATATTTTCAAATTTAATAGATTGGCTTCATCCTCTATATCATATCTCAACCCATTGATATACCTAGCTACTTTTTCTAGACCTCCCTCTGTGTCCAATTCTAAAATTCAGTCTAAAAAACTCTTTTGTGTATTCCTTAACTACCATAGCCTTCTGTCTAACGTTTTGTAATTGTCTAAGAATATTTGATTGATAGTCCTTAGGAAAAATTGACTTTTAATCTTATACAACATCTTATCCCAAGAGTTAATTTTTTTCTTACCTCTTCTTTCTCGATGGATCTGGAGCTCATCCCACCAGATAGCTGCATGTCCCTTCAATCGGGTAGTTGCATATCTTACTTTCTTCTTGTCTTCTATCTCTTCAAAATCAAAGTATCTAGAGCATTAATACAATCCATAATTTCTTCAACATTTAAGTTACCTGAATACATAGGTACTTCTATTCTTGGTCTGCGACTGGTTTTCATCAACATATTCAATGTTTTAACTTCATCAGGATATTCTTCTTCTTCCTCAAAGGATTCATATTTGACTTATTCATCACTATCATATGAATTGTTTGAATGGTTCTTTCTTTCCATAGCTTCTAACTTTTCTTCCATTATTCTCATGTTTCTTTCCATTTCTATTTCTGCAGGTTGTCTTCCTCAAACACATCCTATAGGAAATCCATCTATGCGTCCCCTTCTTGGTGGCATCTTTCTTGACAGACTCAACTAAGAAACTATGCTACTATGTAGAATCTTTTTCCTTTCCTCAACTTAGTTTTTCTGCAAATGTCATTCCACAACTCCTTTCCCACAACACCCTTTTCCGCAATACTATTGATTACGAGATGCGGCTTTACAACCCTTTTTTTAAATTGAACTTCTAAAACTAGTTGTGGCCGCAATGCTCTATCTTGCATACGGGTTGCGGAACTTTAGTTATAATGAACTGATTTCTCGCAATTTCCATGTTTCCTAATTTCCGCAATTTCCAAGTCTTCCGCACCGTTGATTCTTGTGGATTAATTCTCGGTCATTGATCTGACTCCAGATGCAAAACATATTGTAATGGTTTATTTTTGTCATGATATTTCTTTGTCGTTCAATCTTCTCTGAGATCTTTCTTTGTAGATCGCAAAATTGATCACTTAAAGGATCAATTTCTCAGCAATTCGGAAACTAAAGAATTTATACACAGAATTATATGGAGTGAACGCAGGATGAATTCATATTTCTATAGATTTATATAAAACAAGGAATCCATCAAAACACACACAGAATGTAATCCTCTGTTCTTTATTCAACTTGATCATAATTACAAACACATATAATTCAACTTATTCACTCCTATGCCCACTCTTTATTCTCTCATCTTTCACTCCTTTTGCCTTTTCGTATTGCCCTCTTTCTCTCCCTATAACTATTATAATCAAATTAATTTATAACACTCAGAAAACTTGTCAAATCCGACTAAGTTGGACCTGAGGACCTAATAAAAGAAAACCCTATCAACAAAGATCAATCCTTGAGAAATCCATACAGGGATCAAGGAGAACAAAGGAGAAATTTTCACTTATTACAAATTTAAAACTAATTCTATCTACTTGTCATCGAACCCTATCTATCTAGAATTTGATTACAAGGAAAGCTAACTCATCAGTAAATGAAGTTCGAGCTGGGTACTAAGTTGAGTCATCAGTTAATGAACTTCGAGCTAGATTCTCCTGCATCAACTTGTCTACAACCTTTAAATTAGATTATTATTATTATTATTATTATTATTATTTGTGTGGAAAACAACTTGAGTTTAAGTAGTAAATGGAAGTTTTCTATCCTTTATAGGTTTGCAAGGTGCTCCAAGTTCATTGAGATATTATTTCACTCCATGATACCACTAATTGGTATAGTTGAATATCTATTCAACATCATATCAACCATGAAACATTCATTTCACTCCATGAGTCCAATTCATCAAAATTTATTAGAGATTTTAAAATTATGATTAAAATGAAAGAAGAAGTAACTCACAACAATGCATTTATTGGTCCATCTTTACAAACGTCACATAAGTAAAAATGGCTCACCTACTCCATATTTGAGAAGTTAGAATACAAATAAATACTCGTTGAAGATACCTTCATTACTATTTCATATAGTTAGTTTCTACCATGGGATATCTCTCATTGGTCATGCATGCATAGAATCAACTAAAATCCTCGATTGTCGTAAGACCTTGAAAGTTAATGCTAAGTAGAAAAAACTAAACAAGGTAGTGGACAACAATCCAATGAGAAGCATAATGGCATTTTATAGTGTAAGGTTATGAGATGTTATTATATATCAACCTAAAGGAAAAAATAAAATAAGGAGTAGTACTATGGAACAAAATCCATATTAAATATATGCCGCTGTAATAAGATAACACAAAACATCATATAAAAAACAACCACAACCCAACCACTAATAAATACCAAAACTTATTAGTATTGAAATGGACAAAAAAAATCACATCAACCTCTAACAAATAAGGTATTGATGGAGTAAGGACCTAATGATCGTATTGCTGGAGTAAGGTGTGTGACCTTTTCTCACGATGTTTCCTTGGAATATTTAAAATACAAGGGAAGGTAAGGATGATCCAAATGGAGATATAATTATAAGAATAAAGTATATCACTGACCTTTTAGGTGTTTTAAAATGGTCATTGTCATCTAAGCATTAATCCTCACTCTCAAATGTGATTCGATAGAGACGAACTAAAATAAATATGAGCATGAAATCAAAACATATGAGAAATCCAAAATAATGATGCTAAGACGCAATTGGTCATATCCTATTCCCATTTGTTTACACACTTTGTCTTGGTCATGGAGGCATGGCGTACTTTCTTGCCTTAGACATCATAAAGGGACCACTGTCACCTTTTCCATATGAAACTCCCTTCAACTTGATCCTCAAGTCTGCAAGGTATGCCTCACATCACTCTCATATGTCATTCCGATGAAAAGTATAAGAGTACATGACCAGAGAAGGTTTTTCATCTTACACTTCTATTGCATCGCCTCCATGCAACTGATATAATGGTTGGGTTGAGTTCCTTCTACATCCTAAGGTCCCAACACTAACTCGCAATGACGATCACATGATAGAGTGGGGTCTTGTTGCACCTCCTGGAGACTCCAAGTTTGTGTGCAACAATCCATCAACTCATTATTGTGATCTATCAAGTTGAACAATACACTAACAACCTTAAAATATAATTAGCAAGCCCAATTATCTAATAAAGAGTTAAAAATACAAACTCCATAACCTAAAATTATCATTCCAACTTTAAACAATTTAAACATGCTTTAAACAAGCCTAAATACCAGTTATTAATACTCAACATCATTTAATTAATATTAAAAAATAGGCCATATGTATTAATCCATCTCTCATACTTGATTAAAATGACTCTGAAAATATCATGCTAACCTTCGACTCGCCGACTTTCGCCTTCTAGTTGTCGAGAGTTGAGACTTTGAACTGAAAACAAAAGCCACTTAAAGGTGATGCTGAATTTCGTCTTCTGAATGTTGGCACTTGGATTTTTCGACGTCGAAAGTCATAAGTTGACATCAAATATTCCCAACCATAATTTTCACTCTCGACTTCCCTTTTCTGACAGTCGGAATATCGGAAGTCAGAAGTCAACGCGGAGGAGCCGACACAATTAACATTGAAACTAGGTCACCACATATAGCTTTTGTAAGGAATATTTAGCATACTTGTCATATATGGCAATCATTTTAAATATTAACAAACCAAGGATGGTTCTAAAGGCCCATTCCTTAGTATACGTCCATATATATAATCTCACACTAAACATTTTCATAAGGAACTCATGGTACATGTATGGGGCCCCAAACTAACATGCATGCCCTCCATAAGGAATTTTGGGTTTTGAGTGTGAGAACCATTCTTGGTGTATTAAACCTAGCTTCAAATGTCACATGACATCTTATTCACATGCCAAATATTTCCTATGCATGGCCTATGTTGTGGCTTAAGGCCCTACACATGACATGTAAGGGTCGGAGATAGATTCCATGGATTAGAACCTAGGATTTTTCACCAAATATGCCCTTATACGAAAGAAAAATATCAAGTATTTCAAACCTTTAAATCACCACCATACCAAACTTGTAGGCCAAAGGTTATGTATTAACAACATGCGTGATGACCCAAGCAATGAAACATGGCATGTGTGCTCCATAGAAATATAAGTTATGCCCTTGTACCTCATTTTTTATCCCTAGACCATGGCATGATAAATGAGAACCATCCTTGGTATGTTAATTCTCAAAATGATGGACATATCTCACTCATGTTAAAAATTTCCTATACAATGACTGTGTAGTTTTTTGAGGAACTACATGACCCATGTGACCTAAAAGAAGCGATATGAACTTAGGCCCTAGATATTGATCCCATACTATGACCTAGTTATTAAAAACCCTTCATGGTGTTACACATCCAAAATTGGCTACCATATCCCACTCACAAGCAAAAATTTCCCTTATCTATAAGGCCTATTTGAATATCTTGAGCCATGTGCATAGTTAGGGTCCATTTATGGTAATTATGGGTAAATGAAGGGTAATTAGGGGTTAGTTAGTAATAATTTAGGGGTAATTAGTTGCAATTATGGGTAATTAAGGGTCATTTAGAGGTAATTAGTGGGTAATTAGTGGTAATTAGGGGTTAATAAGGGGTCAATTATGGGATAATTAGGGGGTCAATTAAGGGTTAAACAAGGGTAATTCATGTGGTGGTTTGAGACCCCATGCATGGACCATGAGATCCATACTAAAATGCTATGGCACAATATCCTATATTTTTCCTTATACCACCAAATGGTCCTCAAGATAATTTAGTCACAATCTTGACTTCAACTATATGTGGTAATTTGGTTATCTGCTCAAGAGAACTTATCAATATACATAATTCAATTAAGCTCTAGGGAACTTATCTTTTTAATTAGATCTTTCCCAAAATCATTGTGGGAGAGGAACATGCCACCCAACCTTAGGAAATCTTGCAATTAATAATCTCTCAATGTAGATTCCATCCCTAATTAATTTTATGACATCACAAGGACATAGGTTCAATCTCACACTCTGGGCCATATTTGAGGTAGTCTCCCTAGTCTAAAAATGTCAGTATCCACAAGGTTGTACCCTCCTTGTGGTTTCTTCTCTCTCTCCCCCTTTAGATTTTGTTCTAGTGAATAATAATCCCCTCCATGAGGAATACCCCACCAAGGCTTATGAAACCCTCACATGTGGAAATCTATTTCCTCTGATTTAAGTTTCCATGCATAGTAAACTTTGGGTTTTATCTCACATTTACTTAACTATTACAAAATATTCCCGATTTGACATGCCTTTCAAGCACACAAACTTATAATCCGAACTATTTCACTAGTGGGGAGTTGGCTTAACCTCCACACTGTGAACCTTTGTTACATATTTACATCAAATATGACAACACAAGTCTATGAAAAATTGGAGGAACAAAAATGAATTATGTAAATTTCATAATCTTGTAGATTGAAAATCAAGTGAATAAATTGGCCATAATGTTAAATCACATGCACATGTTATCCATGAATCTATCCTCAAGATTTAGCTCAAGTTGTCATGATACAAACATGAGATAGTGATTCCCTCAAAGTTGGGAAGGTCACGAGTTCAAAGCTCTTAATTCCCTTATGATTGGGCTCTATCATCAGGGCCATCGGTTTACCACATTTACCCTCCATGGATCATGGGAAAGTACTCAGAGGGTTATCCATGAGACTTTCCTCATAAAATAAATATTGTCCATGAAGATAAATCACATGCACATCTTGATAGTGATTAGGGAATGTCTCTTACCAATGAAAAAAAAAATTCCACCAAGGAGGTGAAGTATAATGGTTTTTGTAATTATACAGAAGACAAATAATAAGACAAATATAATGGCTTGAACAATATTTTGAAGGGTGGTTATTATAAAACCACCCATAAAAACACCTTTCCCATTTGTTCCCTTTCCACTACATCCCAAATAAATCTAAGATGAAATAGGAAAATAAAAAAGTGGTCACTCGATGAAACCGTGTGGAAAAGAAGGAAATAGGCATCCCTACAAATTCTAAACGGTGCATAGTGTTACTATGGGAGTTTTATCACACTTCATAAAATGAGAATGAAGTACTAGCCACAAACAATTAACTCCAATATGTGAAGCAAAAACGTGACGACATTTAACATCATGATGAAGATGATAACAATTACGATCACCAAATACACACACTAAACTCAAGGACATAATAGATTCACCTAACTCACATAAACAAGTGACAAACCAAACTCATGCACATAATAGATGCACCAATTCTATTGCAATTTGAATTTCACTAGATTAGTGCCAATTCTATTCCAATAATTTTACAAAAAGAAAGTTAGATTTAGATGATGAAGATAAAAGATTGAAAATACTAGTTTTCTATGCTTATAACCTTTAAGACTACTTAATTAGACTGAAGATTTGATTGTTGATCTTATAAAATATTGTTGCGAATAAAGATGGGAAAAGAAAAACTCAAAGCAGTGATTTCTTTACTTATGACTTAGATAATTTAAAAAGCATCACAAGACCAAAATGTAAGGATATGCTACACCCTTGGAAAGAAGTGGAAGTCCTAAAGAATCCCTCTTTGACCAAGGCTACATGCTATTAAAAGAGAGACGATTAGTTGGCCATATATTTTGATCCCCAGTCAAATAAGCTTCCTCTACTACAAATATATGAGAGGGTCTCTCCATATGACTTTTTTTGCCAAGAGAGGTTCATACAATCAATTTAAAATCAATATTTTGAATATTAGAATCTTAATAACATTCAAAACGTTTCCTATGCATGGCCTATGTTGTGGCTTAAGACCCCATGCATGGCATGTAAGGCTTAGAGATAGATTTCATGTTCTTAGAACCTAGGTTTTTGCTCAAAACTATGCCCTTATCCCCAAGAAACATATGAAGTTTTTTAAACATTAAAATCACCACCATATCAAACTTGGAGGCCAAAGATTATGTATTATGAGCATGTGTGATTCCTTAAGTTACAAAACATGGCATGCTATCCCCATAGAAATATATGCTATGGCCAAGTGCCTTTCCTTTTATCCTTAGACCATGGCATGTTATCCCCATAGAAATATATGATATGGCCAAGTGCCTTTCCTTTTATCCTTAGACCATGGCATGGGCATCAAGAAACAACCTTGGCATGTGTGGTCATTCGAGGTGCTACACATGAACCATGAGACCTAGAGGAAACTATATGAACTTGGTCCCTAGAAGTTAATCTCAAACCATGGCCTAGTTGTAAAAAATTATTCATGGTGTTATACATCCCAAAATTGCCACCATATCCCACTCATAAGCCAAAAATTCCCTCTATAAGGCATATGTGATGGACTCGGGCCCTACGCAAAGTTAGGGGTCATTTATGGGGAATCATGGGTAAATGAAGGATAACTAGGAGTCGATTAGTGATAATTTAGGGGTAATTTTTTGTCAATTATGGGTAATTATGGGTCATTTAGGGGTACTTATTGGGTAATGATTTGTGGTAAATAGGGGTTAATAAGGGGTCAATTATGAGATAATTAGGGGTTAATTAGTGGTAATTAGGGGTCAATTATGGGCTATCTAGGGTAAATTAATGGTACCTAATCAATTACGGGTAAGTAGGGGTCATTTAATCCCAAGGGCTTAGATAAACTAGTGGTTGTCCATGGTGTTGGGCATTTAGTTATGTTCATGGAGGCATGTGCCCATTTTTAATCCTTATGTGTGAAGCACACTAGTCTACATCGATGGGTTTACTAGGGGATATGTCATATATGGATGTTTGTAAAGATCCATTGGGTTTCTCCGTGAGGTTTTACTTGGAAACATTTAAGGGTCATTTAGAGGTTATCAAGGGTTAATTACTGGTAAGCATGGATTATTTAGGGGTAATTACTAGTTAATAAGGGGAGAACTATGGGGTAATTAGCAGCTAATTAGTGGTAATTAGCGGTCAATTATGGGTTAACTACAGGAAATTAATGGTACCTGTGGGTCAATTATGGGTAAGTAGGGGCCATTTAATCCCAAGGCCTTAGCTAAACTAGTGTTTGTCCATGATGTTGGGAATTTAGTTAGGTTCCTGGTGGCATATTCCCATTTCAAATACTTGTGTGTGAGGCACACTAGTCTACATTGATGGATTTACTGGGGAATATGCCATCTATGAATGTTTGGAAAAATCCAATAGGTTTCTCCATAAGGTTTTCCTTGGGAAAAAGTAGGGGTCATTTAGAGGTTACCAAGGGTTAATTACTGGCAAGCATGGATTATTTAGGGGTAATTAGTGATCAAGTAGGGGTCATTTTGGTGCAATGAGTGATAATTGGGGGTAATTAGTGGTCAACTATGAGGTTAATTAGGGGTCAATTTTACAATAATTAGTGGTAAAATTTAGTAGTCTTTGAGAGGATGGATATTCAGAACACACCTAAAAATATATGTTTAGGGATAGTCCTT
>LPNX010662468.1:287510-337486 GCA_001517045.1 Pseudotsuga menziesii
ATTTGAGTAGTGTTAACATGGTTTATTAGCTAGTAATGCATTAAGAAAGAAATTTTGACTATCGGTCATTACTAAATAAAACTTACACATTTCGTTTGGAAAAAAATATAATATATACATTAAAAAAATATTTATCTCTAATATTTATATATTTAAACATTATTTATAAAAAACATATAACTATATTACCAATATAGTCATTAGAAGAATTGAAATCAATAGAGATGTATCACATATGAAGTTGTATTTTCATCTTATGTTTGTAGGATCAAAAACTCAAATTATTATTTCAGTCTTTAAACTAATTAATACCCAAAATTAATTAAGACTTTTGACATACTTTACAAACCAATAAAAATTATACAATTTATCTTTTAAATCTAATATAAATATAATATATACATTTAAAAATTTACTGGAAAGATGAAATAAAATTATGTTTTTTTTCTCAGGAAAAAAATATATACATTTAAAAAATATTTATATATCTAAACATTATTAATAAAACATATAAATATATTAGCAATATAGTCACTAAAAAAAATTGAAATAAATAGAGATGTATGACATATAAAGTTGTATTTTCATCTTTATGTTTGTAGGATTAAAAGCTGAAATTATTATTGTAGTTTTTAAAATCATTAATACCCAAAAATAATTAAAACTTTTGACATACTTTACAAACCACTAAAAAATATACAATTTATTTTTTTGGCATACTTTACAAAGAATTAAAAAAAAGACAAGATTTTGGCCTACACTCTTTTGACATATTTTACAATTTTTTTTTAAAATATACAACCTTTTGACATGCTGAAAATAATAATAAAAAATATAGGAATTGCCTTAATGTAAAAGTACTCTATTAAATGAGAAATATATTAAGCCCTATGATTTTTAAGAAAATTTTGTAAACATTCATAAAAATGAGTTTTTACTGAAACAATTATCTCTTATTGAACAAATGTTTTAAAAAAGAAAAGATCTCTGGCATCATTGTATATAAATTTCCATATCAGGATTCATGAAATTGTGTTTTTATTGAGACAAACATTCTTTATTGAACAATGAATCTCAAATAATAGATATAAATTTCTATATGGATGTGGCTGTCTCTGTAACAGTGCTAGGTAGGTAGACAAAATGACCATAGTATGTGAGAGTTTGTTTCTTGTTGCAGGATAAAATATATATAATATAAAAATAGTAAATTACAAGTCATCTATATTTACTTAGACTAATCAACATAGTCTATAACTACTTAATGAAAATATAGCAATATACTATATACTTCTTGTATGGTCCAATAATTATATAATTAGAATTTCTTTTCAATTCATATATTCATTATGGAGCTGGTTTAATCAGAGTCCCAAATACAAAGTTCAAACAACATATACAACTATGCTGATGCTTAAAAAGCAGAAAAAGGTTTTGAAAACTATGCTGATGCATAAAAAATAGTTGGAAATATCACTCTATCTCTAATATGTAACTTAAACTTTAAAGAAATAGTCAGTGAGACTAGATATCCTTACTCTTAGGCGATTTTTTTATGATTGTCTAGCTGAGATGACCTCCTCCAAAACGATTATATAGCTTTGGACATTGTTACAGCCTACCTGTCTAATCCTTCTATCAATGTAGACCCACCTGCACATTTCAAAAATTTAGACTGTCAATATCTATAAAAAAAAATCCACATAAAATTATCCATTCTAACGATTATTACCGTAGAAATTGAGGGCAAGAAATGAATTCAGAACTGATGTTTTCTTACATAGAAATTGAGGACAGTCTTAAAAGAAATGAATTAAGAATACTGCATTACTTGATAGCATTTACATACGGTTACATACTGCAGTGCAGAGCAGACCAGAGCAATCGGATCTTCTTTCATATAGATAGCATTTACATACGGCAGAGCAGAGCAGAGCAATCAGATCTTCTCTCATATGGCAGAGCAGAGCAGACAGTTCTCTCATATGGCAGAGGAATCAGATCTTCTCTCATATGGCAGAGCAGAGCAGACAGTTCTGCTGCTGTTGAATGAATGCATAGGTTTCTATCTCTGATGGGAATGTGGCTCATCAATCGAAACACTAAAACCATTGATCCGATCCATCTAGAAAGCACGAAAATAAAGAAAACCATAAGCATCAATATAAACCATAAGCCTTACTTGACAGCACTTACATATGGCAGAGCAGAGCAATCAAATATTCTCTCATCATATGGCAGAGCAGAGCAGACACTGATGTGGAGAAGTTGCGGAAATGCCAAGGCTTAGTATATCAGGCTTGTAAGTGAATGAATACATGAAATGCCAGAAATCTGTAAAGGAATTTAGAAAGGGCCAGGTTAGGTCAGGGCTTAGTATATCAGGCTTGCTTGTAAATGAATGAATACATGAAATTGAAAGAAATAAGCCAGTGGCGAGTCTAGATACTTTACCTTTGGCGTGCATTTTGCATGTTTCTCAGAAATTGCAGAATGCGGAAATGCCAGAAATTGCAGGATGTGGAAATGCCGGAAAGACAATACAATGGAGAATGCGGAAATGCGGAAATGCCAGACAAATACAATACAATGGGGAATGCGGAAATGCCTGAAGTGGAAATGCTTGATGCCCAAGCAAAGCATGCTGCGAATGGTCGTTCTAAAAGAAGATTGTAAAAAGCTTGCTGCGAATGGTGCTTTTAAAAGAAGATTGTGCTTGCCCGCCTACCTCGCTGGTTCTCTCGAGCCCCATTTCAATCCTTGAAAGCAAGAAAAGCTTAAATCCTTGAAAGCAAGAAAAGCTTGCGGAAATGCCAGAAATTATAGAAGTGGAAATGCCTGTCAGAAATTGTAGAATGCGGAAATTACAGAAAGCAGAAATGCTAGAAAACCGAAATGCCAGAAATTTAGAAAGCCGAAATGCCATAAATTGAAGAATGTGGAAATGACAGAAGCGGAAATGCGGAATTGCTTGATGCCCTTGGGTTAGTAGATACAATACAGTGGAGAAGTTGAGCCCAAGCAAAGCATGCTCCGAATGGTCATTTTAACAGAAGATTGTAAAAAGCATGCCGCGAATGGTCGTTTTAAAAGAAGATTGCGATTGCCCGTCTGCGAATGGTGTAGTAGATACAATAGAGTGGAGAAGCATGCTGCTGAGATTGCTGGTTCTCTCGGGAAACAAATTTAGAATATTTAAATATTTATGTTTAAATTGTGCTTTTTCTAAGTGATGTTAAATTTACAATATTTAAATATTTATGTTTAAATTGTGCTTTTTCTAAATGATGTTAGTCTCTCATACTTTCAGTTTTCATATTAATATTTTCCATGGTAGTAAAGCATCTATTTGTATGATATTAATTTTGGACAATATAAAATAAGTTCCTTTGTAATCATGTTAATTGCATCTTAGCTTATGTGATTAAAATGAGAAATTGTTTATCCACATCACTCAATTTCAAATCTTGTTTGTGAAATGTTTTTCCTTTTTTTGTGTTTTAATTGATGTTGACAAGGTACCAATAATATCACTTTTGTAAATGTTCAAGGGTGAGACAAGATATTTTCCAACCATTACCCAAATGATATTATCTCAACCGATTGTAGACAATATTTCATCCATTTTTCTGACTACTTTTCATTCAAAACACTACAACAAAAACTGGATTTAGCGTCGAATTTAGCGCCGGATTTTAGTGTAATTTTTTCACAATTTTGGTGAACAATCTGGTGCTAAACCTGGCGCTATTGTATATTTTCGTAAAACGCCATCTATTGCATCTTTTTTTCCGTCTTTTTTAACATCCAATTTTGCATCCATTTTTGTGCCCAATTTTTTGCATATTTTGTTAGGCCTTTATTTTCGTCCAATTTTGCATCTTGTATTGCATCTTTTTTTGTGTCATTTGTTACATTCTTGTTTTCACCCAGTTTGATGCTCAGTTTTGCATCCAATGTTGCGTCTTATTTTGTTCATTTTGTTTCATCGAGTCTTGCACCCAATTTTGCACCATGTTTTGCATCAAATTATGTGTCCAATTTTGCATCTAGCATTGCATCTAGATTTGCATCCAAATTTGGGCTCAATATTGCGTCTAGTTTTGCATCCAAATTTTTTTTTAGACTGTAACAGGGGGAAGATTAATTATAGACCGGTGAAAAGGCCACCGAGTGTTGATTACATCATAAACTGGAATTAAGAGCTCATGACCAGTTTGAAAATCTCATGAAGTCCACAGTGATCTGCTAAGCCCCAAGGCTCAAAAAAACTGAAGCTAACATAACAGCAAATAGAAATAAATAAGAGGATAGAGGAGAGTAGGACTATTTAAACTTCTCCATAATCTTATTGACTGCTAATTCCAGAGCTGTAATTCGGTTCCCAAAGTCGCCTATGACATTTGCAGCGTCTTTGAATTGAGATAAGACCACATCTTTATAGTAATTCATCTCTCCTTTGGAGTCCTTGAGGTCATTCTTGAGAGAATGCATCTCAATAGAGAAATTATTCCAGTGGTTGAGGCCTTCATCAGCGATGGATTTGATCGAATTTCCTTGATCCTCTGTCTTTAACTTGAGAGCATCCAAAAATTGTTGGATGTCTGCCAGTCTTTCTTCCACTGTCTCTGGAGTGGAGGAGGACCCTACTGATGCCATGGGATCCGGGGCGAGCTGTGATGGCGCGACGAACTGGTCGGGCGCGAGAAACCAATGGAGAAGGCGGTCTCCAGAACCTGCAAATCTTAGAGCTCTTGAGGAACGATCTTTGGGCTGCTCTAAAAGGGGATTGAGAGGCCTGATATAAGGAGGGGAGGGATCATGAGCAGGGGAAGGAGGAGATTGGATGTACAAGCGAATCTCCAGAGCACTCAATGCTGTACCGAGGACGAGACTTAAAGGTTCATGAGAAAAATGAAAATGCATCCCACGCCAGTCCTGAAGATATACTGCAGATTGAATCTCTGACAGAGTCGATTTAGGGAATATTGCAGAGGGAATCTTTGCCATTTACAACCATAACATTTCTGTCCAGCATAGCGGCCTTGTTGGCCTCCAGGTCCGCCTGATCATTGAGACCACGAAGGATGTGGTAGAAGCTGATTTCTTTGAATTTTGCGGCTAACAAAAGGATTTTTTTAATGATAGAGATTAAGAAGATATTGGAAGGCAAATTTTTGGATCTTAGGGCTTGAATGATTAGTTTCGAATCTCCAAACACCACAAGAGAGTCTAAGTTCCTTTCATGGGCTTGCTTGAGGCCTTGCCACAATGCCAGCACCTCTGCCTTGTTGTTGGACATTGAACCTAGCCCCCAAGCATAGGTGGCTAAGACAGAGTTCTCGTCCGAAAAGATGACCCCTCCTCCTCCTGCTAGCCCTGGATTGCCTTTTGAGGCTCCATCAAAGAAGAGGGTGCTTTCTTTTAGTTTAGATCTCCACATTAGGAAATCATTTTCTTCAAGGCGGATTTCCCAATTAGCAGTTTTTGAGATGGGAGCATTGGGAATGGGCTCAGGATGCCGGAATTGCGACAGCCATCTTCTCTCTCGGGGATCCAAGTCTCTGGAATTCTTAAGCTTGCTCTTGGCTACCGATAGCTCCCCCAGGAGGGCTTTGCACTTGATTGCAATCTTGATGCTTGAATTTTCCTCATCCCTGAAGATTTGGCTATTGTGCTCCAGCCATATCTTCCAGCAGATAGCTTTGGGGGCCCATATCCAAATTGATTTCAGAAGGTCTTTTTTATGGAGATCAAAGGGAGAGCTGGAGGCCCAAGAGGCAAACAGGTCAGGGATGTTTTGGGGGATAGCGAGATCCTCAAGGTTTAGGAGGAGGACCTCCGACCAAACTTCTTGGGAGAAGGGACAAGTTTTCAAGAGATGATTCATTGTCTCTTCTTCAGAACAGCATAGGGGACATCTTGACGGACCCTCCATGCCTCTATTTTTAAAATTTTCCCCAGTCAGAATACTTTTGTGTGCAGCGGTCCAACAAAATAAGTCGATCTTTGGCACGAAAGGGTAATTCCAGATGAAGTTCCAGCTAGCTGGATTGGGAGCAGCGTGAGGCGAGGATAGGAAGTCTTTGTATCCTTCGGCGGCCGAGTAACTGGCTGAGCGCTGGCCCCACCCTCTTTTGTCTTGACTGTTCTTTGCAGAAGGCATTTTCCCTTGGAGGAGCTACATTAAGCAATCCTTTTCATCATTTAGCCCGTGGGGGAGGTTGTCAATATGCTAGTCCTTCCAAATGCCATCTCCATCTTCCTCCCAGCTTGAGATGTCCCAAAGAGTATTTAAGTTATTGATTTGGGCCCACTCCATAATGTTCTTTATCCCAGGATTTTGTCCTAAAGGTTGATCTCCCATGATGGAGTCCTCCCACAGCTTTATTTTCTTTCCGTTTCCAGGGATCCAATGGAGGTTTGGTTGGAAGAGTGGCAGGACTTTGAGACATAGCTTATAGATGGGAGAGCCTTTCTTACGGGGGATTGGATTATCCAGGCATCGTAGCCTTTCCCCAGTGAAGTATTTCCTTCTGAGAACTTTGTTGCTCCAACTGTCTCTTCCTGCGACCAGATTCCACATAGTTTTGGCCCCCATGGCCAAATTTTGTTTTGCCAGATCCCTTACTTGAAGGCCTCCTTCGTTATATGGCATTTGGATTTTAGTCCAGCTAACCAGGTGGATTCGATGGAGGTTCCCTTTTCCTCCTTCCCAAAGGAACTTTTTTATCAGTGTCTCCATTTTTTTCAATATGGAGACCGGCGTGAGCAGAATAGAGTTTTGGTAAATTGGGATACTCATGAGCACAGATTTGAGCAGTACTGTTTTGCCTGCTGAATTTAACCAGTTGGAGCCCCAGTTTTGGATTCGATTCTTTAATTTGTCAATGATAGGTGTCCAATGAAATGCTTTCGAGCCGTTCTTAAAGATTGGAGCGCCTAGGTAGGTGAAGGAGTCCCAATCGTGGACAGCTTCCATTCCCAGCAATCTGGCAATCTCTTCTAGCTCCTTTACTGAGCAATTCCAGCCATAAATCTTGCTCTTCTAGAGATTGATTTTGCTTCCTAAGATCTGATTGTAAACTTCAAGCTCTTTTTTAAAATGATTTTCCAAGAAGATGCTAGCTCCACCTAAAAGGATCGTGTCATCCGCACTGTGCATGATTGATGTTTTTTACCTTTGGGGCTAGCCGGAGGCTTGAAAGGAGATTCTTCTATTTGCTGGAGATTAACCGAAAGCTTAGGACAGAAGCTTGAATTGCATAAAGGAGGGGCGATAAGGGGTAGCCTTGCCAGAGCCCTCTGGTCGCTTGGAAAAAGTCAGTGGATCTGCCATTTACTAGAGGGGCTATCCACGGGGAACTGATACAGCCATGCACCCAATTGGTAAAATGCGCAGAGAAACCAAGTTTCTTCATGACTAAGAAGAGGAAGTCATGTCTAACCCTGTCAAAGGCATTGGCTAGATCCAACTTTATCACCATTCCTTCTTTGTTCTGGAAGCTAGAGTGTATAGCCTCTTGGACAAGGACGATATTGTCTTGAATCTTTCGTCCTTTTATGAACCCCCCTTGGTTCTCTGGGATGACTTTGGGGAGGATTTTTTTAAGCCTATTGGCAATAATTTTGGTTATAATCTTGTAGCTGAGATTGCAAAGGGAGATTGGCCGGAATCTGGTGAAGGAAGTGGCTCCCTTTTATTTCGGGATTAAAGTAAGGAAATCAGAATTGGTGCTTCCCCCAATCTTCCAGGTGGTTTGGGAGTGCCTTACCATCCTTAGCAGGTCCAATTTGATAATATCCCAACAGCTAGTGTAGAAATTAGCTGTAAATCCATCAGGGCCAGGGGCGCTGTCAGGTTTCATTCTGAACAGGGCTCTTTTTAGTTCTTTTAAGGAGATGGGAGCAGAAAGGAGGAGGTTATCAGCCTCTTGAATCAGAGGAGGAATGAGGTCGAATGGGTGATCCATAGGGTTTAAAGGGGCATCCTCAGGAGCAGAAAATAAATCTTTGAAGGTGAGGTAGGCTGCTTTCTTTATTTCTTCAGGGTCTTTTATCAGGGATCCACGGAAGTTGATTTCATTTACTGCTTTGTAGCTTTTACGAGCTTCAGCTTGTTTGTGGAAATATTTTGTATTTTTATCTCCGCTCTCAAGCCACAAGCTTCTGAACTTTTGGCGCTAGAATTCTTCTTCAACCCTACAAGCTTTGAAATAAGACTTTTAAAGCTCTGATTATTTGGAGAGAGTGGTGCTGGTGATGGGGAAGGAGTCCATCGCATGCTGATGATTTTCAAGGGCTTTTTGGGCTGCTATTTTGATGGAGGTAGGAGAGGATAAGAGCTTAGCCCAGTTCTTTAGATCTTCTGTAAGCCTCTTTATTTTTTGCTCCCAGGAGAAGGAAGGGGACCCAGGTATCAGGATAGACCAGGAATCTGAGATTACTTGCTAGAAGTTCTCATGAAGCAACCAAAGCGGGATGAAGTGGAAAGGGATGGGGCCAAGAGTGGCATCAGAGAAGATATCTAGCAGGATCGGTCTGTGGTCCAAGGTGCAGTTGGGGAGGATTTTGGAAGAGGCCAGCAAACCAGAGGTAAGGAAGTCAGAGTGGATGAGGAATCTGTCGAGGCGAGCTGCTATATGACCAGGACCCAGTCTCTTGTTGGACCAGGTGAACTTCCCTGAAGGAGGCTTAATATCCATCAGATCCCAATGGAGGATAATGTCCTCTACCCATTCTCCAGCTTGATCCCTTACTATGGAGCCCCCTTTCTTCTCTTCAATGGACAGCATGATGTTGATATCTCCGGCAATGATAATGTTTCTTGGACTATACTGGCTAAGAAACAAATCAAGGGAATCCTGGCAGCTGCGTTTTTCAAAAAAAAGATTAGGAACATACATATTAAAGAGACTTACTTGCTGACCGGAGTCCTGGTGGAGAATACTTGTGAAGATCCAGTGATCGCTGCATTCCTCATTGACCAATTCAAATTTGGTAGAATCCCAAAAGGTGGCTATTCCTCAAGAGGCCCCTTTTGAGCTTATTGCTATCCTAGGGCCCTTTTTCTAGAGGGCGTGACTAGCTTGATAGAGGATTGAATCCTCCATTTTTGTCTCCTGAAGTAACAGAATGTCTGGTTTGTTTATTCTGATGATGTCTTTCAGTGCTTCTTCTTTTGGTTTGGAGCCTAAACCTTTGCAGTTCCAGGAGATGTATCGCATTTAAAAAATTTTAGGAGGGGAGGCCCCCTTGGAGGGTTGGCCTTGCTTGGATCTGGTGCTAATCATGGTTGGAAAAGTTTTCTGAGTTCGTTTGGCTACATCTCTAAAGGACTTCTCTTCTTGGTGCTTTTTTTTTATTTTCTTCCCCTATTGGACCTTAGAGGTGTTGCATGTGAGCTGCTGGATTCCGAGGCTCCTTCATCAGAGAAACCACCTTGGTCAGATTCTAGATTATACGGATCCTCTTCCTAGATGATGACCTTCGAGAGCTCTCCCATAGGGATGGGGGGAGGGATATCCTTAGTTATGACTGGGGGTATATCTGGAGCTGGTTGCTGGGGTACTTCACCAGGGCCAATGGGATCTACTGAGATCGATCTAGCAACATTTATTTCTTCTTTGCTTGTTCCTTCAGTTGCCGAGGGTTTCTTTGAGGAAGGCGCCTGAATGGGGATGGATGGAGAGATTCTTCCTTCTGTGGTTGCCTCCTTACTGCTTGAGGCTTGCAGCTTAGTTCCTGGCCTTTTCTCTTACGTTTTCGAGGCTGCTTTCCCTTTTTTGGGCCTTTACCATCCTTCTGTTCATCCCCTTACTGATTTTTGGGACAGTTTCTTTGGAAGTGACCATGCTCATGGCAATGTCTGCATTTGAAGCGCAGCTGCTCGTAATCCAACAGTTGGAAGTGATGCCAATCACCCACCGAGATCTTGATTGCTTCTGGTAGCCCGACCTCAAGATCCACCTCAACACAGATTCTAGCACAGGAATATTGTCCCTTGGGATCTGCCTTGTCAATGTATCGACCAAGCCCATTCCCTATTTTTTCCAGGGATTCAGAATTCCAGCAGTGCACTGGAAGATTTGGGAGACGGACCCAAACAGGGACCTCCTTAGGGGAATCGAGATTTGGGTCAAAATCCGGTGTCCAGTGGTTGAGATACAGGCCTTGGGATCCCATGAAGTAAGGACCATTTCTAAATATGAGATCTTGATCATCCTTGGAGATGAATTCGAAAATATAGAAATCTCTGCCCACCGGGTAGCAAGTCACACTGTGCTTCAGTTGGGGCCTCCAATGTCTTTGGATCCAATCGTCCGTAGTTCTTGTGGAGGGTCATAAACCCATGAACTGCCCGACCAGTCCACGTTATGCCAAATCCAGAGCAATCTTGATGGGTTTTTCTTCTGGCAAGACAATTTCAGGTATTGCATCTAGTTTCTTAATGAATTTCGGGATCTGAGGGGCTACCAGCTTCTTCCCGGCAATCGATAACAGCCTCCTAAAGGCCTCTTCATCAGAGATAGATGGGGAGGGAGGGGATTTCCCTCCCCCAGGAGCAGCCATGGTGGCTGCTGGGCAGCGCACGCAGCAGTTAGCCCTAGCTGAAGGTGCACGCGTGATCACAAAAAACGATCTATCTTTAACCTGTTTTGCATCCAATTTTACTTACAATGTTGCATCCATTTTTTCATCTAGTTTTGCATCTTGTTTTACGTATTTTTTTGTATCGATGTCTATTCCTAATGTTTCATCTTGTTTTACGTTGTATTTTGCATCTAGGTTTGTACCTAGTGTTGCATCTTGGTTGATGTCTTTTTTACATCTATGTTTGAGCCCAGTGTTGCGCCTAGTGTTGTTCCTAGTTTTGTGCCCATGTTTGTATCTAATATTGCATCCAGTTTTGTGTACAATGTTGCATCCCATATTGCATTCAATATTACATCTAGTTTTACATCCAATGTTTTGTCCCATCTTGCATCCAATATTGTGTCTCATTTTAAGATTTTGTTTGCATCAAGTGTTGCTTCCAGTTTTGCACCTGGTGTTACACCTATTTTTATGTCCATCGATACACCATATTTTGTGCTCAATTTAATGTCCAATTTTACGTCTAGTTAAGAGTACACCTTTGCATCTATTGTTGCGTATAGTTTTGGGCCTACTATTGCATCTAGTTTTGAGTCATTAATTGTGTCTAGTGTTGAGTCTCATTTTGCATCCAATTTTTCTTTTACTGTGACATCCATTTTTGTGTCCACATTTATGTCTGACATAACGTCCACTTTTGCATCCACTTGTGTGTTTGGTGTGACGTCCACTTTTACATCTTGTTTTGCATTTAGTGTTGCGTCTAATATTGCATCTATCTTGTACTACTACATTTCTTACCTTTAGAAATACACTGCAATATCATTAGGGCATGGAGGAATAGAACCACCAACCTCCTGCTTGTAAGGCAGGCGCTCTTCCATTGAGCTAGAACCCTTTACGAATCAAGAAGAGAAGTAATATTAACACATATTTCATCATTTGAATTCTAATAAAACACAATAAGATCCAAAGACAGTCATGCTTAAAATCCAATTTATTTTTCCAAACACATTAATAAGCACAAAAATCTACCGTGATCAGGAAACAAAATATCCTAAACAATTACACAATCTGTTAAAATGGTTCGTAAAAGGGTCTTAGAGAACAAGATAATGTATTGATGCATACCTAATAACCTAAACTTGAGAAGGACAAAGAATAAGGATCTGTTTATGAAATAGTTGTAGAATCCAATTGAGGATTGTGTGTTTCTACATAAATGTTTCTATTCGTTGATTATGCGATTTTGTTCAGCAATGGGATGGTAAGAGAAGCACTCATGAATGGTTATTAAAAGAAAATGCCTACCTCAAGATTCTTTAAGCCTCACCTGAAGTCTAGTTGTTGTTTCAATTTTCATCATGCTAGGAATAGGCTGTCTAGTTTTGGTGAGACCTCTGGATTTACATGGACAATAGTAAAACCATGATTGTGATGAAGGAAATAATTTCTTCTACACAAGTGAACTTTCGATTATATTAAAAACAAATCTTGGTGAATGAAATAAATTGAACACAGCTTGAAAATGATAGTGTCATCATGTTAGTGCACTTGATTAAGCATCCTATTTTGACAGCCTCTTGAAGACTTTATTTAGAAGTTCAGATACTCTCTTTGACAACTAAATATGTAGATGTTCTCTTTTCCAACAAAAATAAGGTTATTAAACAGAATCTTGATTGAAAATATTTAAGTGCACATAACAAGATACATGAACTCAAAATTGTTTTTAGTTAATGTTGTTTCTAGATGGTACATTCCATCTTCATAAAGTTATTGTCCAAGATGTTGTCTTTGGTTATTTCAGTGTGCATTTCAGCATTTTAATGCAACATTATGAATCTTAACCTCCTTTCTTAAACAAGCTAGTACATTTTTTTCCGGTACATTCCCTAACTGTTTATAATGCTGTAGTCAGATTGTTATTGATATGTTGTGTAGGACCTCTAACCCTCTAGAATCTAGACATGTATGCATGACCAATTAAAATGTTCATAATGACCAACCAGTTCGAATTGGTGTTTTAACATTACTTAAAGGAAAAACAAATAAAGTGGGAAGGCTAGGTTTACCATTTGTAAGGAGATTACTATTATCCCCAAGAAAGAGAGAGAGAATTAGTTAATTATTTTGTCCCATAATAGAACACAAATATCAAAACATCGTCAGTGTAGAAACCACTTGTCACCAATTAGATGCCTTCCAATATTCCATCAAAGTATCTAATCTCCTCAATGTACCCTTATCCAAGGTCCGTTCCATTTTAGATATCAAATGTGCAGCCTATGAGGATTGAAAATCCCAATATTATATAGACCTTTACTTTGGTCTGGTCATGGAATCCATCCAACAACCCACTGTGGTCATTCAAAGCCCTTTCCTAGACTACAAAGATCAAGATGGCTTTCTTTACAAGTTGAATCAATTGTGTGTTCCAGCTAGATCAACTTGCCTTCTGATTATCAAGGAGGCCCATTCTTCATCCCATGGAGGACATTTTGGTGTACAGAAAATTATGTTGCACCCGCAAAGGTACTTCTTTTGGCCTTCCATGTGGAAAGAAGTGGAATATTACATCTAGAGTTGTTCAAATTGTACCCAAAACAAACTTGCCAACATGAAGCTTGGGTTGTACCAGTCTTTGGCAGTTCTCTATAGGGATTGGATTTCTTCTATCCTGTTTGGGGCCATTTTGGATTACCATTGACCAACATTTCTGATCATTACTCCAGATTTCTTAGTGATTTAAAAAATCCTCATGGAAGCCTTTAGGTTGTCTACATCGGTTCTCTACTACATTCAATCCACAAACTAATGGCCAAACTAAGATAGTGTAACATAATCTTGGTTCACGCTCTCTGCCTCTACCATCAATAGAACAGATAATGGGATCAATACCTGCATATTTTACAACATAGTTACAACAAATATTCCCTTGTGCAAGACACTTTCCTTTTGATATTTGTTTTGGCTTTCAACCTCTTAGCTCCAATTTCTCTCCCAACTCCATCCACATCCCACCAATAGAAGTAGTAAGACAAAGCTCTTTTGTACAGAACTTGGTCAAGATCCAAAGTAATGTTCAGGACATCCTTCAATAGACACATGCTGAATACAAAGCATTATACGACTGACATCAAGTTGCTACACATTTTCAAGTTGGTGATTGAGTTTGGTTGCATTTGGAAAAGCATTGCTTCAAAAATCAACAAATGGGTGCCAATGCTTTCAAGTTGGACCTTCTACCATAGTTAGGCACCCATGATGTGGTGAATGTCAACCAGTGGAAGTGATATGAACCACCTCATTTAAAGGATGTGTCCAGTCACACATCTGGAGGTCACAATTCTAGATTGTCAGCTTCCCTTTCCTGAAGATACTCTTTTTGATGTCTGCACTTGATCCACTAGGCAGTGTCACATCACTACCTACTTGGTGCGCTACACAAGCATGTTTCCCACTCAGGGTTAATGGCTGCTGCAATCAACATACAGGTAGCAACTTTCCTATCTTCAGCAGAAATTGGGGATGATTTCCTCTAAGAAAGGATGAATTGATGAGACTTAGTCTAGTAATATGAGTGAACCTATATTATATATGTACATTTATATTTTGTACTCTAGTAAACTTTGAAATTTATCCTTATCTTGTTGGTGACTTAGTCTAAGACTAAATAGATCGCTCACCCACTTTTATTTATTTATTGTAGACTTGGGAAATTTTGATAATTCTACCCACAGTTTTGCACTGTATATGTAATAATACAAATGACTATAGTTACTGTACAGCACATGTGCAGTTCCTCCCCACAGTTTTGTACTGTATTTATAATAATAACACATGACTGTACATCATGTGTACAATTTTGGTTATTCTCTTCTATTCACACACTTGTCTTTGTTTATTCACTTCTATTGAGGCTCTGTATAATAAATAATTGTATTAGGAAGCTGTAACAGACCGTCAAACTTAGACTTGATGGTACACTTGAAATCTTATTTTAAACATCTATTTGTACTGCTGTTACATGCAATAAAAAATTGCAAATTGCCAAATATATTCCTGGGTTGGTGTGAGTGTATTTCTCAATATTAAATACATATCATGTATATATGTGCATTCCCATATAAAAATTGAATTTACTCTATTGTCCTCCCTGTGTTTCTCCTGGGCACATCACATCAACACTAAAAAATAAATAGTGTCTAAAGTTTATGGGAAAAATAACAAGTTATAAAGAGATAGAGTATACACTTCAAATATCACATATGCCTAAATAACTAGCATGACAAGAATCAGAGAAAGTACATCCAAAGTGACATAGCCAGCATATCCTTACATATCAAAACATTAGATTTCGGGAGCTTCCAGGCAGATTTTGAAGACATTCCAAGTAGATTTTAGAGATGTCCTTAGTAGATTTTGGTGATGTTTTAGGCATGTATATTTAGTTTTGGAAATGGAAATTGATGATTGGACAATATGATCATTTTGTTAAATTTGAGCATATAGATCTGTAGACAAACAAACAACTCACAAAGAAGATCTCACAATTTACTCAGCCATTGAAGAATGAAATAGTGCAAAAGGCTTGCAGCTGTGAATGTTTTCATTAATAAAAAAAGGAATCTAGATAATAATTACAATGATGTAAAATGGCTTTAATAGCCACAAGCAATTCGAATCCACATGAGGAAGTTCGAATTGATGACTCTACTTGACTGTAGGTAACCAAGACATGTCTAAATCACAATTGGAGTTCTAAAAACACAACCAACTGTTACATTTAGTATTAAATAATGGTTAACTGACTGTGGTAGGTGATAAAAGAGCCCCACATGTGTGCAATTAATTAAACCATTATTTAACTGAATGTAACTGACTCCTAATTTGGCTTGACTAGTCATCAACTGAAGTTAAGGACCCAGTAGTTAACTGTCCTTGTCTAAATCATAACCGGAGTTCTAAAACACAACCAACTGTTACATTTAGTATTAAATAATGGTTAACTGACTATGGTAGGTGAGAAAAACGCCCCACATGTGTGCAATTAATTAAACCATTATTTAACTGAATGTAGAGAGCTAGAACTAAATGTAACTGACTCCTGACTTGGCTTGACTAGTCATTAATGGAAGTGAACTGACCTTGGTTGGTTTCGGCACTCGCAGTTGCTTCCTAAATTGTAGGGATTGATCTAGGAGACTCCTAAACTTATGTAATCAAGTGCAATAAGTGACAGTGAGCCTCAATTTGTGTTCCCCACACTTAGGTAACTGAAACATGTGCCCCAATTAGGTCAAGTTTAACCAATGGTGCTAATGAATATAAATAGACTGGATGGACTCCGGATTTAGACATGACTCCCGATTTAGACATATGACCAAATTTGGACAAGGGAGGATTAATAATCCTAACACATTTATCCCATCCATATTTTTCGTATTATTCTAAATATGAATCTGAATCTATACAAGTTATAACTCAGAATATATGGTTTGCGTATGATGGATTTTGGTTTGGGTTTCTGGTGATTTAACTATTGTGTTTTCAGCAACATCATTACAAGCAGCAGAGCCTCCATGTCAACAAAGTTACAAACCAAGAAATGAAACAACTCAAAGGTATGATCCTTTTGGGTATTGCTCTTATATTTCTCATTTTTAGGGTCATGTTAGCTTTTACATATTGTACATAGATGTCTAGGAGTTATTCACGTCCAACTCTTCCCCCAACCCAACCTCATGCACTGTGAAAACAATTGGATAGTAAAGACTTAGATTGGGTACTAAACATTTGAATAAATTCCTATTCAATATCCTACTTAATCTAAAATATGAATCTAATCTCTTTACAGAATGCAAGCATTTATATCTCGTAGTGTTTTGTATTGGTTTTCAAGAAAGCTATAAAAATCTGCAGAATTTGTTGAGAAGGGAATGCCTTTTAATCTAATCATCATAAACAAGAAATATAGGAAAAATTGTTATATATAGACAACCATTCTTCTCATAGACCCTTCATGGACCTTATTCCAGATAATCATCATATTACAAAAGGACCTTATTGCAGATAATCATAAAAGACAAGAAATATAAAAAAAGTTGTTATATACAGACAATAATTCTTCTCAGAGACCCTTCATGGACCTTATTGAAGATTGAAAATAGTTACACATTAAGTTTCCTAAAGATAAACTGCATTTTGCTCATGTTCAAGTTCCAATAATAGAATGTCACTCAACCCTTTTCTTATTTACCTAAGATTTTTCAGAACTATCAAGTGTGAGGAACGTGCAATATAATATATAGTATAGACTAATGTGCTTAAAATAAACTACAAATGTTTATGGTGAATTCTAACTTTTTAAAGTATATATATATAATTGTTGTCCCCAACCTTCTGTCCCTTGAAAAATTGGGGGTGTGCTCTAGTCATCCCAAGGACTTGTCCTCCCGTTCCCACTGTTTCCCTTCCCTCTCCCCATCCCCAAACCAATACAACATAGTTTAAAAGATACTAAAGAGCATACAAGATAGAATACCACCCTTGTGAGCTATTCATCTCAGTTTAAGTTTTAAAACAAAATTTATGGCATAACCCTAGTCGATATTGTTCAAATTTTGTCACATGGTTAGTCAATGAGTTAAAGTCTGTGGTATGAGCTAAACAACTACAAGTTGACTACATTCTATCAAGGCTTAAACTGATGACAATGTAGGAAATGAGACATCTTTATGGCATAGTGCACCCCATTTGTCAAAATAATACTTTGCATTGGCATTTGACAAAAAAATATGTTACACATAGGACTATTACATTCTCGTAGTGAAGTTTCTTAGAAAAAAATATGCCATTACTAATTTTGTCCTACTGCATTCATACTAAAACTGTGTTCAATCCACTACTAGACACGAGAATGATCCACGAGAAAAGGTTTCACCTAGACCACTGCCAGAGGTAGCTGAGGAAAATTTTATACCCCAAGGATACCCAGTTTGAAGAGGAAATCTACCGAGAATCAATGTAGAGAGTGTCGGTTTGATTTCACTGCATGGAGGAAAACTACAAAATGCACACAAAAACCTTGCAGTTCACTTGTGCATTCTCATTAAGATACATAGATGAATTAAAATACATGCATTACTTTTCCTGGCTTACAATAGACTTCAATATATTGAAATACTTAATATCATAAAGTATATGAATATATTCATCACCCAACCTTCCATTACTATGGCTGACGACCCTTACGCTTGCAAAGCAGTGATAGAAGTTCATAGAATTGTTTATCCAATAGTAAAAAGAGAAGTCCAGAGTGGATATAAACATTGACTGAACTTCTCTATCTAAGCTTTGTTAGTGATATATTCATTTTAGCAAATATATCAAACTGTATCTGCACTCTACTCTAAGCAATAAAATATTTACACTCTAGCGATGTCAAATGTATATATTAATGCATGTAGAATTACAGCCTCCTTTAGGAATATAATGTTCAATAATAATTCGTTGTAGTTTGTTTAAAAACTAGAGTGATGCTGTTTGGAGGGACTTGTTTAGTTTGAGCCTTATTCTTCACGATTTTAAAACATTTTTAAAATGATAGGCTGCATCATTATGTCCATTGTATCATAACCGAGAAGAAATAGACTGTGGTTATTAATCCAATAGTGTGATTTTGAAATCGTGATTGTGGATACCAACAGTCTAGTCAATAGACAGTTCACACACTAGCAAAATAAATGTTAGAATTCAGGGGCATCCAGTATTTGAAGGAAAATCACGAATTGATAATAAGATCTGGTAAAGATACAGGGTTGTTGGATCTGATTGACATATCTGAGAGCTAATGCAAGGCTCAAATAGCTCACTGCTAATTTCAGGGTCTGAATACAAATGTATCCTAGATCGAGTGCATGGTCAGGTTGACTATTAAAAGAATGGGTCAAGAAAACATATGAAAACCTTAGTTTTGTTTAAGACACCAATTTTTTAACCCATCTTCAGTGTAATGTAAACACTGAGAGTACAATGGCCCTCTCACGTAGCAGTAGAGACGTAATACTCATTCAACAATTAATTTTAACTGGGCATGGCCATTCACCGACGACACAGACAACAAGGATTCATCTTCTCATCCCCCCTCAACGCAAAGATAAATAATGTTTATATATATATATTCCTCGCCACTTCATCACCATCCATTCCAACAATTGAAATAAACAATAAATAATTTAAAATCTACAAATGTTTGGAACTCACATCCTTCTAGGGAGAGGTCTAAAATGAGAGCTCGCATAGGGTAGAAACAAGAAATAACTAACCTGGAAAATAATTTGCATTGCTTAAAAGTCAAGATGTTGGTTCTCACTTCTCTATCCATTTATAAGCATAATCATACTACAATTCAATTTATAAGCATAAAAAAATTCAAGGGTAGTGAAAGCGTATAAACAAATGGTCCTTCAATATTGCACGAGGCTTACTGTGACATCTCAGGACTTGTGAAAAGACTGGAACAATCTGAAAATTTGTTAGAGACAGTTGTAGAAGATAACTTTGCCCTATTTTTTGCAGTGATGGATGTTAATATGGAAACTGCTCAATCTTTCAAGCATGACTTTGAAGAAAATTGTTCACTGGAGAGAGTTATAGTATTTCTGAACTGAGCAAATGGTCCCACTAAAACATGTTTTGGCCACTAAAGATGATTAAGAGAACATTAACGTTTCTTAGACCATAAACTCTATGGGATTAAGTAGATAATAAGACTGTTTCAGGTATTTCTAAAACTAACAATGCAAATTCCAATTAATCAGAACTAATCAAGCACATTGCAATTTGACAACTATGACAATAGATTTTTTACCCCACAATAATAAATAGCATCATAAAGTATATGAATATATTCAACTTTAAAGTGTATTCCTGTAACAAATGCAACTACATTCTTCTATTGTGTGGTTATCCCTGTATCACTGTAACCTAGAACTAAAAATGTTATATTATTTTTACGAGGAGATCCCATATTATATCTAACTGTGAATACATAAGAAGGTGCAGGGAACTTGTACAAGAACTAACTTACAAACCTATAGATGTGAGAAAGAGATAAATAAGTATATAAATGATGAGATAAGATAATTTTATTGTGTTCAACAAATGACCACAAAATTAGGTCAATAGGACTAAAAACTTGAGAAGTACATCAAGGAACTTAAAGTGCAATGTGGGAGTGGAATATCAACTCCTTGAATGATGCCAAAATAAAAATAAAAAAACACATAACTGAGAGCTAATCAGATTGCTAACAAAGCAAAAAAGGAAGCATAAGAAGTAAAGTACATGTACACAAAAAGATAAGAATGCTAAAAGCAAAAAACACTCAATGCTGATGAAGGTAGGATATTAGAATTAATTGGCCTATCATGGTCTTGTGATAACTATCCAACTAAAGGAAAATAAAGTTCTATTACATAAGAAATAATAAGATTGACTAAGATGTAAAAGACGCTAAAGAACATCTAGGATAAAATACCAACCTTGTGATTTATTCATCTTAGTAAGTTTTAAAATGAATTCTCTGGCATAATGCTAGTCGACATTGTTCAAAATTTGGGCCAATGTCAAAGGTATGCAACAGTTGGAAGAAGAATACATAAGATAAGATAGGATCAAGGGACTGGAAACTTAAAAATTACATCCATGAACATAATGTGCGATGTGGGAGTGGAATAGCACCTCTTGTGGCAAAATCAGAAGATCAGAGCACATAACTGACAGCTAATCAGCTAGATAATGAAACTAGAAAGGAAACACAAGAAGTAAAGCATGGGTACACAAAAAAATATAGAGAAAATGTATAGTGCTAAAAGTAGAAAGCACTCAATGCTGAACGAGATAGGATATTAGAATCAATTGGCCTATCTAGCTTTTGTAATAATTGTCTAACTAAAGGACAATAAAGTTGTATTACATCAGAATAAATAAGATTGGTTAAGATGAAAAAGATGTTAAATATCATCCAAGATAAAATACCACCCTCCCTCATGGTCTATTCATCTCAGTAAGTTTTAAAATAAATTTTTTGGCATAACCCTAGTCTTGTTCAAAATCTGGCCTAAGGTTAGTTCATGAGACAATCTATGAAATTTGGAAAAAGAATATATCATGGCTGAATTCTATCAATGTATAATTTTTTGACATGACAAGCCATGAAACATTTATATGGCCTAGTGCACCCCATTACTCATGAGCATACTTTGGATTGACATTTTACATGAATTTTTTGTTACACCTAGGACTGGTATCTATTCTAATTGTCAAGCTTCTCAGAAAGAAACATAGTATTACTAGGTTTGCTTTGTTGTATTGATACTTGGACTGTATTCATCCAGGATCAGCCCCCAGAATCACCAAGGCACCGTCAAGGCAACACTTAAATTGCTTTAAAGAGAATATGGACCACCATTACTTGAGCAAAAGTTTAGACCCCAAGGACCCCCAATTTGGACAGGAACTCTACCATGAACCAATGTAATGGGTGTAGGTTTGATTTCTTAACTATATTATCTGTTGCCCCTTTAATATGGATCTAGTTCCAAGTTCTACATTTCCTTCAATTTGTACTATGCTGGTCTTTAGCACATCTAGGTTATGTATTTGGGTTTGGGCCCTATGCGAATTCTTGTCACATGAAATTTTTATAACTGGTTCTAAGTCATGTACGAGCTATGCGATTGCTAAATAGCCCATGCTTTGTAGTAACTTATGAACTTCAATCGCTCGAATGTGTCCATTAGCATCATTATTACATGATGATATGCTAAAAGTAGCCTAAAACCCAATCTAGAGGCATCTCACCCAACCCTCAACCTACACTTAAGGGATGAAAAGGAAATTGCAGAGGTTGTGCATTTGGAAACCAGTTACAATTACAAACTCGAGACCAACTACCAGTGGATATATCATATGGGTCGTCACCAAAATTCCTAGACAGGGCATTTGGTCGAGTTTCAACCCATGGTCCTTATAACAAAGATGATTGGTTGGAACTAAATTGAAGGCTCTGGCATGATGAATGGAGATTACTATCCAAATGAATGTTAATATACTGCTGACAATGAGAACATGGGTACCTAACAAACATGGAGTTAAATTGAATCCCTGAAACTGGTTAGCCCAAAAACAAAAGTCATTATTACATTATCAATGTCAATGTCACATAGTCATTCAATTGCAGAGAGTAGATAAAGCCTTAATATTCTGAGGCAAAACATGAACATCCCTACACTGATGGGACTGGATTCATATTTCCTATGGGACTAGGGCATACAATGGTCACCTCTATCGATGACAAAAAATAAAACATACATTCAACATTCAAAAATCAGTTCAACAACACCATGGATGAGAAGATACAAAAACCAAAACTACCAGTTATAGATTCATTGGCATATCATACCTGAAACAAACAATCACTTTGTTCTCTCTTCTTCCAGAGCTTCATAGGTTTCTCATCCTCCCAAATGTTATCAAAACAGATTCCACTCACATACTTTCTACTGCAAACAAGATGGAGTTTCTTTGTCCAAAACATAGGGGACCAGAAACAACAACCAGTGACACATAGCTCCATGGCAGGCCCAGCAACACTCCAATATCTTCGCTCATCTTTTCCTCCTCCCAAGAATAGAGATCCCACCAATCCCACAGAGAAAATCCATCCTCCATTCAAAGGTATCATTCAATCTTTGCAGCTTTCCAATGACCAACAAAAAATCCTTATCATAAGCTTCAAATATCACGGATCCTCCTATCCGAACACTCTCTATACTGACATAAGTAACTTCTGTGGATTTCTTATAAACATTGTCCCTACGCAGAAAGGAAGAAGTAGTCTCAGAAGGAGCAATGCGTTCACCATTCACTTCGATTCTGGCAGTAAAATCTGTGGGAATGTGGCGGAGGGTTAAAAACTGCAAAGAAGTTTCAAGTGGGAATGAGCTCAACCGCATACAAAATACTCTCAGATCTAGCCATTGATCTGAATTAATGAGGTCTATCAGAGTTTTTCTGGTCGATCCTGTGGAAACCCATCTTTGTAAATCAACTGGTCTACCCACTGAAATGGCCCAAGATATGGTAAATTCGGTTCAGGTTCAAAATGAAGTCAACGTTGCAGCTTCTCCAGCAGCAGATGCTAGGGGATCAGTACTTGGCTCGAGTACCAACCATTGAGTACCACGCTCATCTAATAACCTCATTTTTGTAACCGAGCTATTGAAACCATGGCGCATCTTTAACCGGTGCTCCTCTTTTGAAAGGGAGGGCTCCTCAATCAACAGAGCTTTTCTTTCAATCAACAGGGCTCCTATTTCAACTCATTAAACAGGCCCCTTTTCCAGTAGCGCTCATTCGTCAACATGCAACCCACAATAGCGACCCTTGCTCATTCCTCATACAGGGGGTGGTAGTGCGATCATTCCTCAACCAGTGCTCATTCCTCATCCAGGGCATGATGCGTCAGGAAGGAACCTAGATCTACTGTTGTTCCTCTAAAAACAATATACCACCTCCGCTCTGAGAGGTACATGGAGGTAATCTTCTCTGGTGAACAAAGGGCCAAATAAGGGGCCAAATAAGGGTATCTTTCCCGTCCTGCAACTAAATCACCCATGGTGCATATCCTAGGAAGTGAAAAGACAAGCTTGAAAATGCTCTCAAGGTGGACAAGAAAGTAATGTTTCTTGTGCCAAAGGAAAATTCTGTAGTCTATCCATGCAGACAAATGGAGGTTGGATGATGATTTAGGACAATATAGAGGCACTTACGCATAGTTTTTCATTCATCATTGTAACATTTGTTCATGGGGAAATTTCCTATGAGAGGGAGAGGTTTCTTATGATGTATCATGTGAGGGCATGAGTCTAAGACGTCTTCCCAAAGGACCTTCAATAAGTTACATTTGTTCATGGTCATGTTTAGGGAATAGAAGTAAGAGAAGTGAGGGATAAGTTGGGAACGCTAAAAGGCATGGACATCAGTATACTCAATATCGAGTAAATTGTAGTGCATGGATTGTTATACAACCTTGGGGGAGGGGTAGGTGGATAAAGGAAAGGTAGTTGTGGTCAGCAATGGGGAGTGGGAATGAGGCAAAGAGATTCTAGATGTTGGGTATGAGGGACTAGTTAGCCATAACATAATTCACCACACTAGCATTTCATTATGGAGGAACCAAGTATACTTGTTGGAGTTCGGGTAGTAGGAGAGCCCACTGATAATAAATAGACCATGGGATTCTACTAATTGGAAAAGGTGTCCCCATGCGAGTGGAGCGCAAAACTCTCAAATGCGGAGGGAAAATAAAAAAGAGAAATACAATTATGAATCCACTACTAAAACCTTGGATTGAAGAGATGATCACAAAAAAGGCAAGAAATTTCCTTGTCTTGTGTCTAAATGTTGAAACTTGATGATATCTTTTAATAGCGGGAGTGCCTCTTTAAGCACGAGGCCCTTATGGAGCTGTCACTCTAGGATGCATGTCATTGCACACCACGAGGAGAGTTGTTCTATTTCTTATCCAGTAGGCTCAGGAATAGGCGTTGGTGAGTGAATTCACTTAGTTTCAATAAAGTGCAAAGTATATCTTGGAATTGATGGCCAATGCTGGTGATTACATAAACATGGTTAGAAACATGGAACATTAAGACAATGCCATTGAGGTTACTCTTCTCCATAATATCTATTTTATGTACAAATCATTCAAAATGTAGCCCATACTATGAGGATGAGTTCTTTATTTCTTTCCCCCACCATATCATGACTTGTCGCTATGCTTCCTGTCATCTAAACCCAAATCCTAGAAATTTCTTGGTCTATAAAGGCTTACAACTTTAATGGTGATGGCCCTCCCAAAAATCCACAAGCAAAATACTGGTTGATATTTCAGGGTTTCAGGGAGCAAAAAAATTCAATTCTATGACTAGCAATTGCCCCAAAAGGTGCAATAATATGCAGATAGGTTGAAGAGTTGGAGGATAAAAAAAGCTGAAAATGGGAATTAAAACCTAGTTTGTGTAGACCTAGTGTTGTACCTTGAGGAAACCAACTACAAGTTTTGTAGGGAAGAGAAATGAAGGGACAACGGTAAGAATCCCTTTCAGGATAACACAAATAGTTACATGAATATTCACATCGCAAATAAGCAGGCATTTATCGATGGAGTCCATTACTAGAAAGTAGGATATGCTAGTTTTCTTTTCTTTTCTTTCAAATTTAATTTAGATGATTCCCCTTAAAGCATATATAAAAGCTTAAAAACAGGGAGACAATATAATGCTAAAATAGATTAAAAAACTTTGCAAACATCTTTTACTTGGAGTGAAATTTTAAAACTTCAAATTTTTAAATTTATTGCAAGTTTTAACATCAAACATGTTGAACACCCAATTAGATTTTTCTGCTGCATTATAATTCTTTGCATATTCTTCAAACATTCACACAAACTCTCAGTGATACCACCAAGACCAATAGAGGTGAAAAAGTTGATGGAAAATTGTGGTTCTTAGGATTGTCCTTTGGTAATAGTGAATCAAATGAATCCTACATTGTAGGATCATTCAACTTTTCATTGAGAAATTGTATGCAAAGCTACTCTGCCAACTCTTGCCATATCATCAAATTCAAATAATATTAATTTCATACTAATAAGATAAGAAAATTAAAATATAAGGATAACTTCTTATTGTAATATTGTCTTATAAAGATAGGAAGAGACAATATAATTATATTAATGTCCAACAAAAGACTACAAAGGCAGGCCAATGGCACTAAAAAAAGAACATTGCGGAAATAAAATATGCCTAGGACACTCTCAATTTATATCTAAATTGAAAAGGGCAAGGTTTAAGGATTTGTTTGTCCTTGAATGATCATTCCTTATAGTGTTCAACTATCTTTCTCCATGAAGGTAAAGTAGTTGCTAAGACAACCCAACCTCATCACTAGGAATTTTTCGAAGAGGCATCAACACATTGAAAGACATTTTAGATGCCCATATTAGTGATTGGGTTCTATGACCCAATTTAAGAGACAAATTCAAGTTGGCCAATCCCAACAAATTTCATGTTTTGTAATGAATCAAGGATAGCAATCTTGATTATTTCTCCATGAACTAACTAGTCCTTCAAAGTTCAGTATCATTTAATATGCTAAAAGGATTTGACCTATAACAAGGTTGAGGTCATCAAGAATTATAAGTTGTTGTATAATTGTTGGTTGGCACTGTCGTAAACCTATGTTTAACACTCAATTGAATAAGCTCTGGTGGATCGAATCCAATCAATTGACTTGGCTCTTATGTTTTGACAATGTCTAGAAACCCTTGATTGGGCCTAAGAGGTATTTCTTTTCTTGATCCCTTGTTATTTAAGATGATGCTATGGGTAGTAAGTAGATCCAACTTAGCATTACCTAATAAAAATATCCTATGTGTGATCACCTCAAGAATCTCTAAATTTTATTTTGATTTTTTATCTATACTAACTTACAAAGTCATCATAGAGATAGGCCACTAAATTGTATGAACAGTTCCTCCTCTTGGAAGATCGCACTCTTAGGAGACAAATCACCCTATATAAAAATTTGAGTGTCATTTCCCATTTGGAAAAGAGGCAATCACTCCATATTCAACCAATCTTGGCTAGTTAAGTCCACTAGATTGTACATAATCAAATTATGTAAATATGTTGATATGGATTCCTAGTGTGGAGCTCAAGACAAATAAAGGCCCAACTAGTGAATGGTTAGGCATGTATCATGTAAATATATTTATAAGGATGATGGCTAGGTTTGTGATGGTTAATTCAAGCTATGCAAATGCTCATGTTGAAATCTAATATAAAATGTTCATATCTAGTTGCATAGATCACGATAGGGACTATGATTCCACCAAAGGGGAAGAGGAAAGTGAATCCTATAATTCCAAGTGTCAATCCTAGAACTCACTTATGTTCCATCTTGTGTCTTAAATGAAACTATATACTCTAATTGACTCATTTTCCCAACTAGTGAATGCAAGTAAGATCTTGGTGGGTAAATTCTTCTCGTGTAGTTGCAAGGAATGGGATAAGTACAATTATTATAAGGAGAAACTATTGTGTATTGCACTTGTCTGAAGTTATGTCAACTTTATTTCCTTCCATTCCCTCATTGTCATTCATTTGAAGTATGTATGTTATGGGCCCATGATGGAATAAGCACATTGTGTGCATGCAAAAGAACCATTCACCATTACTAAACAAACCCACTTGAGAAATTGATAAGAGAAGAGACTATGGACGAAGATGATGAGAAGCTTGAGGATGGATGAAAAAGGAAGTATATTAGCAAAGGCTAGGTACACAATAACCCTAATACTCTAATGACATCTCTATCCATAGGATTGTCTAGAAACCAACTCTAATATACCCATTTGATATGCCTTCGACTATCCTTAAGGGACTAAGGGAAAATAAGGGGCCCATGTTTTTACTTGGTGTTAAGTAGTGCAAATATATAGTGTCATTTCTAATAAGAGGATAGGAATCTGAGATATCTCAAATGTTTTAGTAGGATTTATTGTTCGATTAAAAATAGAAATTAGGTTAGGGTCAGAAACGGAGAACCCTATGGGATTGATTCCTTTCCTTGGTGGCCTCATAATAAATTTTGGGGTTATGTGCACGTTGAATACCTAAGGATTAGTGGAAAATAAATAATGCATAGCCCATTTTTTGGATGAACTTTCATGACAGATAAATGTTTCTATTGTGAATATGCACGATGCTTGATCACTTTCCAACAATATTTGCCTAAAAAAAGTAATTCGTTGCAAGAAGTGTCACATACCCCAATTTTGTAAAATAATGTTAATTGTTTTTATTATATTCTTGAGACATTATGTTAAATTTAATGCTAAGTAGGAACTGATGACTCAGCAGAGTCAACAGAAGTGGAATGTAATTTACAATATTTTATTATTAATAAATAAATTGTGGAGACACCAGCATGGGAGAGCTCTTAAAAAGAGGTTACTGGTCAAACTGGTGGATGGAACTAGGTGGAGGGAAAAAGACAAGTGGCAGCATCCTCAAACACTTCCTAAGTTGCAGGTGGCAACTTCCCTATATTTGGGGTCATGATCCCCCAAGAAAGTGGGATCAGAGTAGGCGGATCATTAAATGACAATTAACCCCAAAAGACCTAGGTAATCTTTTAAAAGTACCCAATGAATAGAGCTGAGGTTGCTCAGATATTTTCCAGAGAAGAAATATTCAGGTGGAATGCTATTCAGGAAATTCATTTGGGGAAAAAGGGAAAAACAGTAAGGAAGTTGTTCTGAGAGGATTGCTGCAGTAACTTGGTTTATTATAGCTTGTTAGCTAGGTGAACTTACTGATAAGTTCTGGATTAATACTGAGTTTGAGGGCTGGTATCTGACTATTGCTACACCTAGTTCTATCCAGGGAGACCAGACCAAGCTCGGGGGTCCTGAGGAGTCACTGTTTGAGCGCTCTCTAGGAATTGGTAGGGAGGAACGACCTCCCATTACTGTTGTTGTCCAAGGATCAAGCAGGTTCTGTTACTTAACCATCTTTATTTAAATAATGTGAATGGTTGAATGTTAGGTTTGTAGTTTAAAAAAATAAGAGTTAACTGGTTTAGTGATGTAAATGTTTTAGTTATTTAGTAATGAAATCTTTTGATGAAAGATAAAGACCCACTATGTTATTCCACATATGGGTTTTACCAGACCGTAGTCCAGCACAGGGTTAAATTTAAATAAGAATACCATGATGAGATTTTCAGAGTAGTAGTTTCTTTATTTATTTCAGTAAATATATTTCATTGACCGTTGTATGAGTTCTTAGTTAAAACTACTTCCTTGTACTGTATTTTGCTTTCAGTAATTTTTACATTGTAAAGAATAAATAGGAGAGTAAATTTTAGACTAGATTTATTTACTACTTTACCATACAGTTCCTTTCTTCCATATTAGAATAACTTCACTACTATATGTCTAATAATAAACTAAAGATAGGAATAGTTATATAATAATTAGATACTACTGTTAAACCAATCTGGTCTAGATTTTATGAATGTTTTGTGATGTATTTCATTTCATTATTATTCTTCTTTATATTGGGACTGAGCTTGAACAAGTTTCCAGAGCTGTTAATCTTTTTATTTAGAATACGATCAAAAGTTAATAATTGTGCTTATAAGATAAACTCTGGATAGAGTTAACTAAATTCTGGTTATATATTTAAATAAATATCATAACTAAGAAAACAAAATGTATTACAAAAGAACATAGACAGTATAGCATAAATTATATAAGAGTTAATTAACAGGTACTATTTTCGATATATTTATAAAAATAAACTAAGGATATCAATATAGAGGCTATAGTAATCATAGAAAGATAATATAGTTATTATAATAGTAATTTATTTATGCAATACAAGAATATTATTACTACTAACATAAATAGTATTCTTATTATTGTAAGTATATCTTAGAACTATTTATACTGTCTAAGCTATAAGTACAGGTATACTAACAGTACTTAAATTTATTTTAACAAGAAATACATATAAAAACCCTATATTATTAAAAGGGTATAAACAATATATCAATAATTACAAATTCTTATTTATAAGAAAGGCAAATTATAAACAGGAATAGAAACCCTAATAATAATACTTTTTAACAGTCAACAAAGCAAATGCATTTTGTACAGGAAGTAAACAACAGAAGTACATGATGCTCTTTTATCGAGCTTAATTACATGCTTTAAATATATAACTAGTAACCCTATTATTGCAGAAGCACTCTTCAACTTGGCAGTAAATTAAAAGAAAAAGAATAGAGTTATTTTCTTCATTGTCAAATAGGGTTAAGCCCTAGAAAACCCAATTTATTCAAGTAAAACAACAAACGGTGGAATTAACAGTATTTACTTACAGTCGTGGTTTTAAAATTTAAAACATAAGTAAGCATTTGAAACTTCAATAGTATAAGAAAGGAGGAATGCGGAAAAGAATTACAGTAATTAATACTTGTATAATAACTTTGGGTAGAAACCCTATCATTCCGAATATACAAAAACAATGACTGTAAAAACCAATGCTGTAATATTAACCCACGGCCGTACTAAGAATTCACACAGGAAGGCTTACATCCTGTTCCTTTAATATAAACACAGTGATATTTGCAAAACAAAAATTTACACTCACAGCCGAAGCTCGAGAGCCCTGCAATAGAGCTAGGGTCTTAACAAAATGGTGTTAAACGACAAACAAAAAACCAAAATCCATGAGGGTCTAACAGGATGTAATGACTAAACCCTCATTACCCCATAAGGGTTTACACAAGGTGGATGAGCCATGGAGAAACCAGGGCTTACCATGGCCCCTTATCACTGTAACCCCGTACTCTCTATGTAGACAGAGAAGAGAGGTAGATCGTATCTGCAAAACAAAATACGGTTGGCTGTTAAATTTATATTAAAAACCAAGAGATGTATATACAAACAATCGGCATTATCATTAAAAGGAAATGAATTATTTCTTTTACCTTAGCACTGGAAAGTCACCAACAGTAACGCAACGACCAGAAACCAGCGCGAGCAAGGAGTCTGCCATTCAATGGCAAGGAAACGACGTTACAACACCTTTGAAACACTGACAGTAGGAAACCCTCGAGTCACATAAAACTAAAGGAGATGATAAAACCCTAAAGCCGAGCTGCTACTCCTTTCAACAACGCATAGTAACGGTGGAGCTCAAACCTTAACACCCTGAAAGGAGGAACCACTCTCGTTGGATGGACTGAAGGAGAATGGTAAGGACTGACATAGTCAAGATCTCAAGATTAAACAATGGAGGCAGTGAAAAATAAAACCAGAGAACAAGTAATGCATGATGAACAGAAGTACCATGAGATGAATTTCACGTTGGTGTAATGGGGTAAGTTAACCAGGAGGGAGGAGCCATGGACAGTCGCAGCAATACACCGATGACAGAGCGGCCAAGTTTCTCCCACAATAGATGGACCAGAGCTCGAAGGAGAAGGAGGATAATAAGATAGGTCTTGGGAAAAGACTCTTTTAAAACCTGCAATGCATGGACCAAACAAAGCCATGTCGCCATGCAAATATTTATCTCATAGTGGGTTTCTTTCCATAGTTCGATCAACAATTCGATTATCATTAGTTGAGAATCATTCGACTATCACGAAGGGTATACCTTAGCCTGGGTCGAAGTCAACCTATCATTAGAACGTTATAACAAAAATTATAGTTAATACGTGAACTTATCATGAGCTATCATCGATGTAAGGTTTAACAAACTATTGCAATACTATACTATCACCCTTGCGATGCAATCAAATGTTAACACTAGGTTCATCGTGGGTACAACCAACTATATGGCAAGGAACCTTGTAACATTATATTTTGTTAATAAACATTCGATTTAAGGAGCGCTATAGTGGTAAGTACGATAACATCATCTTGTATACAACCTTGATTTGTCTAAGGTAAAGATTTTAAAAGTTATCTTTAGAGTAAGACTATAAACTTAAATGTCATGGACTTGTTTATGGCCTATTCATCCAAGGGAATGACTACTTGTCATTTAACACTTTACAGTTTAATAGAATAAGCTTGTAACAAGATTATAGGAGGGAAGTATAATACATATGTTCAAGTAAGAATATTTTTTTTATAAGTATTCCACCCAAACTTATATTATAATTATAGAGTAAACTAATGGTTGACTTAAGGAGGTTATAGATTCAACCATGGTAACTATTGCGTTATAATGTCAACTGTTATGGTCATGCCATATTCATCTAAGTTTGAATGCTTACAAGAGGATTTAGCAACTAAACATTTTGATGAATGCATCATCTAGAATAAATGTCCTTAACTTATATTTTATAAGATATAGAGGTGAAGCCTTTTAAATGAAAGTTTATCCACGTAAAGGTTAGACCTTGAAAATTTTATGTTGTACATTCTTTTAATGGTTAAAATGATACCTAGTTTACAGTAGGCTATCCATCAGACCTAAGATAAGCTTAAGTATGTGTTGAATCAGTGGTAATGTAAATAAGACCCGGTGCATCAGCATGAGTATATCCCTATCAGTGGATAGTTAGATTTTTAGAAACAGTAATTTGTAAACCCCTTATTCATACACTATACAATGTAAGAGTATTGGTGTCTTCTTAAACTTAAACTTTTGATTTTTGTTTCAACTTGTAAATAATATTATTTAAAGATCTTTTGACACTGACAACTTTGATAGATATCAGAGAGTTCAGTAATATTAAAAACTATATTTCTACCTCTACTAGAATGAAGAACAGATAATAGATTTTACCTCAGTAAGCATTGATATGTGCTTAGCCTTTAATATCTTACTAAACTTTGAATTGCAAACAACCTTGTACTTAAGACTTTAGAAATTTTACTTGCAGCAGCCCAATCTTCTTACCTGTAATCTGTAAGGACAGAAGAAACTTTCTGCATTAGCTCGAAAGCTAAGTAAGCCCAGTTTTTCATGACAGCCCCACCTTATGTTCGCAAAAAGAAACAAATTAGTGAACTAAAAAGATTTGTTTTATCAATCTATGCAAATAACAGACGAATTCTAATAATAAGTTGATAACCTTTAACTAATTAAATGATTAGTTAACTGCTTTTATATTAATATTATGTAATTGAAAAAATTTAATTTTTTTGTAAAATTTGGAGTTTTGACATGTGGTATCAGAGCATGGTTCAAATACTAAGCCTGAGTGTGGCCCAACTAGTTTCCACAGAACAGTAAAAACAATATACTAACCTATATTCTGTTTTATGTAAAGAAGCAGAAAATTTCTTTTTCTAAATCTAACATGCAGGTATGGAGAATCTAGGAGAATATGCTCAGGAGGAGTCTTCAAACACCGAGACAATACAAATGTCCAGAGAACCTATGTTACAAGAGGTAACTGCTCACTCTTCAGAGTTGATGCAGACTATAAAGGATTTGAAGACTGAAATGGAATCAGTCAAGAAGGATAATGAAAGGATTTTGAAAACTCAAGAAGAGTTGAACCGGATTTTGATGGAAAAATTTTAGACTGAAGGGAGGAGCAAAAGATCCGATCTGAGGAAGCTATCCATCAGAAAGGATCTAAAAAGATTAAGCTGGCTAAACCCGAAAGAAGTTCATCATCTGAAGGGTTTAGGGAACAACAAAGCTACTAGTGACAGTAGTGAGGCTAAGTTATATGACAGAAAGAAGAAGTATATACCATATGAAGATATTTTCGGGGAGTTTAAAAAAATAAATCCCCCAACTTTTAATGGAGAGACCGAAAAAGGGGAAGACGCAGAGTCCAGGTTATCCGGGATGAGGAAGTATTTTCAGATATATAATTATTCAAATCAACTGAAGGCTAGAATGGCCATCTATAATCTCTCTGGAAAAGAAAACATATGGTGGCAAGATCTAAAAAGAATCAAGGGGATCAAGGAAAAAGAAGTTAATTGGAGTACCTTTAAAATGTACTTCAAGAAGAAAATTATGTCCGAACAATATTATGAAGAAAGAGCTAAAGAATTTTACGAATTAAAGTTAGGATCCATGACTATGAAGGATTTAAACAGTAAATTCTTAAGCTTGTTGAGGTATGTACCTTATTTAGTTGATGAGAAACCTAAAGTGCAGTGGTTTCTCAGTTGTCTTCCATATCATATCAAGGACAGAATCGAGTATGATAACCCTAAGACTCTGGAAGAAGCCATGCGGAAGGCTAATTTATGTTTTGAACAGAACAAGAAGAAAGAAGGTATAGCCAAATGGAAGGCTAAAAATAACAGTAATCATCCTGAGTTTAAAAAGAAAGAATTTGTACCCCAGAAGAATTTCAAGAATAATAAGAACAGAAATCATTCTAACGGTAAGAACTTCCAAGGGAATAGAAATGGTGCTTCTAATAATTCTAATAATTCCAGCAACTTTAAAGGCAAGGAAGCTGCCAACAATAATGGGAATTTCACTAAGAATTTTGAAAGAAAAGAGCCTGTTAAGTGCTGGGAATGTAATGGCCCGCACTATGCCTCGGTCTGCCCAAATCAGAAAAAGTCAAACAACAATATTCACACTGTGCAGGATGAAATGACTATTGGAGAACTTGCAAGGACTATGCCCAGAATAAATGCAGCATTGGAGAACCGCCAAGCTGATTATCAGACTTCCATGGTGGAAGTAGAAGGTATGGTTAACCAAACCCCTGTAACCATTTTAATTGATCCAGGGGCTAGTCTTAGTTACATTTCACCTCAGGTAGTGGAAAAATGTAAATTGACTGTTGAAAAGTTTAATAGTTCCTAGTTAGTTCAATTAGCCACTGGGGCAAAAAGGAAGGTAACCTGTTATGTGAAAGAATGTGCTTTAGTTATGAATGATTTTAAAACTAAAGTTAATATTAATGTTTTGCCACTTGGCTCGTATGATTTATTGATTGGTATGGATTTGTTAGAGCAGCACAAAGTAGTTTTAAATTGTTTTGATAAAATCTTTACGTGCGTAAATAATAATAAAAAACCAGTGACAGTTAAGGGGATTCCTAGGAAGATTGTAATTAGGCAGATTTCTACTTTACAACTTAAAAGAGAAGTCAAGAAAGGGTGTAAAGCCTATGCTGTAACCATTACAGATGAGGCAAGTAAATCTAAAAAAGATAAGTTAAAAATAGAGGATATTCTTGTTTTAAATGAATTTACTGATGTCTTTCCAGAGGAAATTCCAGGATTACCTCCCAAGAGGGAACTGGATTTCACTATTGAATTGGTGCCAGGTGCGGTACCTAGCTCAAAAGCTCCGTATTATATGAATATTTTAGAACTCAATGAACTAAAATCACAGCTAAAGGAGTTAATAGATAAGAAGTACATTTGAACCAGTGTGTCCCCTTGGGTAGCACCAGTCATCTTTGTCAAAAAGAAAGACGGAACTATGCGACTATGCATAGATTACCGTCAACTAAACAAGATGACCATTAAAAACAAATATCCGTTGCCCCGCATAGATGATCTATTTGATTAGCTACATTGAGCTACGATGTTCTCAAAGATAGACCTGAGATCAGGATATCATCAGGTAAGAATTAAAGACGAGGACATCTTCAAGACAGCCTTTAGAACAAGGTATGGACATTACCAATTTATCGTAATACCATTTGGGCTTACCAACGCCCCAGCTGTCTTTATGTGTCTAATGAATAATATAATGCATAAATAATTAGATAAATTTGTCGTCGTGTTTATCGATGACATCTTAATTTATTCTAAAAATGAAGCGGAACATAAGGAACACTTACGAATAGTTTTACAAGAGCTGCGAGAGCAACAGCTTTTTGCAAAGTTTAGCAAGTGTGATTTCTTTAAGGATGAAATCTAGTACTTAGGTCACGTAGTGACTAAGGAAGGGATTTCAGTTGATCTTGAAAATATTTGGGCAATCGAAGATTGGCCGGTGTTAAAAGACGTAACAGATGTTAGGTCATTCATGGGAATTACCGGTTATTACCGGAGATTCATTGAAGGCTTTTCAAAAATAGCTAATCCAATCACTTCCTTGCAAAAGAAAGGCAAGAAATTCGATTGGAACTTAAAATGTGAAGAAAGTTTTAAGAAATTAAAAACCTTATTGACAACTGCGCCTATTCTAAGAATAACAGATCCTAATAAGGATTTCGTGGTATGCACCAATGCTTGTAATGATGGTTTAGGCGGTGTGCTGACTCAAGACGGACATGTCATTGCCTATGAGTCCAGGAAGTGAAAGATCCATGAAAATAATTATGCAACTTATGATTTAGAACTTTCAGCTGTTATACATGCTTTAAAAATGTGGTGACACCACTTAATAGGTAGAAATTTTATTTTAATGACTGATAATAAAGGTCTGAAATACCTTTTAGATCAGCCCAACTTAAATGCAAGACAAACAAGGTGGTTGGCCTTCTTGAGTGAATACGATTTCAAAATTCAACACATAAAAGGAAAAGAAAATAAGGTGGCTGATGCTTTAAGCAGAAATGCAAAGCTGAATTTTACAGCAGCCATCAGCACTTATGCTTCTGATTTAAATGAACAGCTGACAGAAGGGATAAAACAGGATGAAATTTATAAAAAATTACAAGTTACAACTAAAGAAGAACCTACAGAAAGCTTAATAAAATGTTATAGTCTAAATAAAGATGGATTTTTATTGTTTAAGGACAAACTATATGTGCCTAATGTGCCTAAGGTTAAATTGCTGATTCTGGATGAAGTCCATAAAACCCCTTACTCAGGACATCCAGGCTACCAAAAGACTATCACCATATTAAGAAAAGAATATTTCTGGCCTAATATGAAATATGAAGTAGCTGAATACATAGCTAGATGTTTGGATTATCAACAAGTGAAAACTGAACATCAACATCCAGCTGGTTTACTGCAACCTTTGCCTATTCCTAGTTGAAAATGGGAAGTAATCATCTTGGATATTATTATTGGATTGCCCAGAAATCAGAATCAGAATGATTCAATTATGGTGGTGTTTGACAAGTTAAGTAAATACTACCTACAAGGCTGCCAATATAGCTGATATATTTCTAAAGCAGATTTTTAGGTTACATGGAGTACCTAAGGTTATCATTTCAGACAGGGATCCTAAATTCACAGGGAATTTTTGGAGGTCCTTGTTTAAGGGATTAAACACAACATTGAATTTCAGCACCTCCTTCCATCCTCAGACAGACGGACAGACAGAAAGAGCGAATCAGGTGCTGAAAGATTTGTTAAGAATGTATGTTAAGGATCAGCTAGGTAAGTGGGAGGACTACTTGCATTTAGCAGAGTTTGCATATAATAATAACTATCACTCATCAACTAAGTTTAGTCCATTTGAAATTTTGTATGGGCGTAAATGAAACACTCCTATCTCCTGGAATAATCCAGTAGATAGATTGGTGTTAGGACTTGAATTATTGAAGGAAATGGAACAGATTGTGAAACAAGTGCAGGAAAATTTGAAGGTAGCACAGGATCGGCAAAAGAGCCAAGCATATTTGAAAAGAACTCCCAAAGAGTTCCAGGTGGGTGAGCATGTGTTTATAAAGGTAAGACCAAAGAAAAGCTCCTTAAGACTAGGGAGTTGTGCAAAACTAGCACCATGTTACTGTGGTCCATTTGAAATTTTATCCAGAATTGGTCAAGTTGCATATCAGCTAGCGTTACCACCTACCTTGAAAGTGCATAATGTTTTTCATATTTTTGTTCTGAAAAAGTATGTTCATGATGTTACTCATGTGATTGATTGGAATGTTGTATAGGTGGAACCAGAAGGAGAAATTCTGGTGGAATCGGACTGTATCCTTGGGAGGAGGGAAATTACTCTGCGGAACCGTACCATTGGACAGGTGAAGCTGCAATGGAAGCACCTTAGTCCTGAAGAGGCTACTTGGGAACTGGAAAGTAATATACGGGAAGCATACCCAAATCTGTTCCAGGAGGTTGTAGAGGATGAAGAATAAGTAACATTGAGGACGATGTTACATTTTAAGGGGGTGTGTATGTCACACAACCCAATTTTGTAAAATAGTGTTAATTGTTTTTATTATATTCCTGAGACATTATGTTAAATTTAATGCTAAGTAGGAACTGATGACTCAGCAGAGTCAACAGAAGTGGAATGTAATTCAGAATATTTTATTATTAATAAATAAATTGTGGAGACAACAGCATGGGAGAGCTGTTGAAAAGAGGTTACTGGTCAAACTAGTGGATGGAACTAGGTGGAGGGAAAAATACAAGTGGCAGCATCCTCAAACACTTCCTAAGTTGCAGGTGGCAACTTCCCTATATTTGGGGTCATGATCCCCCAAGAAAGTGGGATCGGAGAAGGTGGCTCATTAAATGACAATTAACCCAAAAAGACCTAGGCAATCTTTTAAAAGTACCCAATGAAGAGAGTTGAGGTTGCTCAGATATTTTCTAGAGAAGAAACATTCAGGTGGAATGCTATTCAGGAAATTCATTTGGGGAAAAAGGGAAAAATAGTAAGGAATTTGTTCTGAGAGGATTACTGCAGTAAATTGGTTTATTACAGCTTGTTAGCTAGGTGAACTTACTGATAAGTTCTGGATTAATACTGAGTTTGAGGGCTGGTATCTGACTATTGCTGCACCTAGTTCCATCCAGGGAGACCAGAGCAAGCTTGGGGGTCCTGAGGAGTCGTTGTTTGAGCACTCTCTAGGAATTGGTAGGGAGGAATGGCCTCCCATTGCTGTGGTTGTCCCAAGATTAAGCAGGTTCTGTTACTTAACTGTCTTTATTTAAATACTATGAATGGTTGAATGTTAGGTTTGTAGTTTAAAAAAAAAGAGTTAACTGGTTTAGTGATGTAAATGTTTTAGTTATTTAGTAATGAAATCTTTTGATGAAAGATAAAGACCCACTGTGTTTTTCCACATCTGGGTTTTATCGGACCGTACTCCAGCACAGGGGTAAATTTAAATAAGAATAACATGATGAGATTTCCAGAGTAGTAGTTTCTTTATTTATTTCAGTAAAGATATTTCATTGACCATTGTATGAGTTCTTAGTTAAAACTACTTCGTTGTACTGTATTTTGCTTTCAGTAATTTTTACATTGTAAAGAATAAATAGGAGAGTAAATTTTAGACTAGATTTATTTACTCTTTTACCATACAGTTCCTTTCTTCCAGATTAGAATAACTTCACTACTATATGTCTAATAATAAAGTGAAGATAAGAATAGTTATATAATAATTAGATACTACTATTAAACCAATCTGGTCTAGATTTTATGAATGTTTTGTGATGTATTTCATTTCATTATTCTCCTTCTTTATATTGGGATTGAGCTCGAACAAGTTTCCAGAGCTGTTAATCTTTTTATTTAGAATACGAACAAAAGTTAATAATTGTGCTTATAAGATAAACTCTGGATAGAGTTAACGAAATTCTGGTTATATATTTAAATAAATATCATAACTAAGAAAACAAAATTTATTACAAAAGAACATAGACAGTATAGCATAAATTATATAAGAGTTAATTAACAGGTACTATTTTCGATATATTTATAAAAATAAACTAAGGATATCAATATAGAGGCTATATTAATCACAGAAAAATAATATAGTTATTATAATAGTAATTTATTTATGCAATACAAGAATATTATTACTACTAACATAAATAGTATTCTTATTACTGTAAGTATATCTTAGAACTATTTATACTGTCTGAGCTATAAGTACAGGTATACTAGCAGTACTTAAATTTATTTTAACAAGAAAGAGATATAAAAACCCTATATTATTAAAAGGGCATAAACAATATATCAATAATTACAAATTCTTATTTATAAGAAAGGCAAATTATAAACAAGAATAGAAACCTAATAATAATACTTTTTAATAGTAAACAAATCAAATGCATTTTGTACAGGAAGTAAACAACAGAAGTATATGATGCTCTTTTATCGAGCTTAATTACATGCTTTAAATATATAACTAGTAACCCTAATATTGCAGAAGCACTCTTCAACTTGGCAGTAAATTAAAAGAAAAAGAACAGAGTTATTTTCTTCACTGTCAAATAGGGTTAAACCCTAGAAAACCCAATTTATTCAAGTAAAACAACAAACGGTGGAATTAACAGTATTTACTTACAGTCGTGGTTTTAAAATTTAAACATAAGTAAGCATTCGAAACTTCAATAGTATAAGCAAGGAGGAATGCGGAAAATAATTACAGTAATTAATACTTGTATAATAACTTAGGCTAGAAACCCTATCATTCTGAATATACAAAAACAATGACAATAAAACCCAGTGCCGTAATATTAACCCACGGCCGTACTAAGAATTTACATAGGAAGGATTACAGCCTGTTCCTTTAATATAAACACAGTGATATTTGTAAAACGAAAATTTACACTCACAGCCGAAGCCAGAGAGCCCTGGAATAGAGCTAGGTTCTTAACAAAACGGTGTTAAATGATGAACAAACAACCAACATCCATGAGCGTCTAATAGGCCCTAATTAACAAACCCTTGTTACCCAATAAGGGTTTACACAATTTGGATAAGCCATGGAGAAACCAGGGCTTACCGTGGCCCCTTATCGCTGTAACCCCGTACTCTTTATGCAGACAGAGAAGAGAGGCAGATCGTATCTGTAAAACAAAATACGGCTGGCTGTTAAATTTATATTAAAAACCAAGAGATTTATATACAAACAATCAGCATTATCATTAAAAGGAAATGAATTATTTCTTTTACCTTAGCAGTGGAAAGTCACCAACAGTAATGCAACGATCAGCAACCAGCACGAGCAAGGAGTCTGCCATTCAATTGCAAGGAAACGGTGTTACAACACCTTCGAAACACTGACAGTAGGAAACCCTCGAGTCACATAAAACTAAAGGAGATGATAAAACCCTAAAGCCGAGCTGCTACTCCTTTCAACAACGCATAGTAACGGTGGAGCTCAAACCTTAACACCCTGAAAGGAGGAACCACTCTCGTTGGATAGACTGAAGGAGAATGGTAAGGACTGACATAGTCAAGATCTCAAGCTTAAACAATGGAGGCAGTGAAAAATAAAACCAGAGAAAAAGTAATGCATGATGAACAGAAGTACCATGAGATGAATTTCACGTTGGTGTAATGGGGTAAGTTAACCAGGAGGGAGGAGCCATGGACAGTCGCAGCAATACACCGATGACAGAGCGGCCAAGTTTCTCCCACAATAGATGGACCAGAGCTCGAAGGAGAAGGAGGATAATAAGCTAGGTCTTGGGAAAAGACTCTTTTAAAACCTGCAATGCATGGACCAAACAAAGCCACGTCTCCATGTAAATATTTCTCTCACGATGGGTTTCTTTCCATAGTTCGATAAGCAATTCGATTATCATTAGTTGACAATCATTCGGCTGTCACGAAGGGTATACCTTAGCATGGGCTGAAGTCAACCTATCATTAGAACGTTATAACAAAAATTATAGTTAATACATGAACTTATCATGAGATATCATCGATGCAAGGTTTAACAAATTATTGCAATACTATATTATCACCCTTGCGATGCAATCAAATGTTAACACTAGGTTCATTGTGGGTACAACCAACTATATGGCAAGGAACCTTGTAACATGATATTTTGTTAATAAACATTCGATTTAAGGAGCACTATAGTGGTAAGTGTGATAACATCATCTTGTATACAACCTTGATTTGTCTAAGGTAAAGATTTTAAAAGTTATCTTTAGAGTAAGACTTTAAACTTAAATGTCATGGACTTGTTTATGACCTGTTCATCCAAGGGAATGAATACTTGTCATTTAACACTTTACAGTTTAATAGAATAAGCTTGTAACAAGATTATAGGAGGGAAGTATAATACATATGTTCAAGTAAAAATATTATTTTTATAAGTATTCCACCCAAACTTATATTATAATTATAGAGTAAACTAATGGTTGACTTAAGGAGGTTATAGATTCAACCATGGTAACTATTGCGTTATAATGTCAACCGTTATGATCATGCCATATTCATCTAAGTTTGAATTCTTACAAGAGGATTTAGCAACTAAAAATTTTGATGAATGCATCATCTGGAATAAATGTCCTTAACTTATATTTTATCACATATAGAGGTGAAGCCTTTTAAATGAAAGTTTATCCTCGTAAGGGTTAGACCTTGAAACTTTTATGTTGTACATTCTTTTAATGGTTAAAATGATACCTAGTTTATAGTAGGCTATCCATCAGACCTAAGATAAGCTTAAGTATGTGTTGAATCAGTGGTAATGTAAATAAGACCTGGTGCATCGGCATGAGTATATCCCTCTCAATGGATAGTTAGATTTTTAGAAGCAGTAATTTGTAAACCCCTTATTCATACACTATACGAAGTAAGAGTATTGGTGTCTTCTTAAACTTAAACTTTTGATTTTCATTTCAACATGTAAATAATCTTATTTAAAGATCTTTTGACACTGACAACTTTGATAGATATCAGATAGTTCATTAATATTAAGAACTATATTTCTACCTCTAATAGAATGAAGAATAGATAATAGGTTTTACCTCAGTAAGCATTGATATGTGCTTACCATTTAATATCTTACTGAACTTTGAATTGCAAACAAACTTGTACTTAAGACTTTAGAAATTTTACTTGCAGTAGCCAATCTTCTTACCTGTAATCTGTAAGGACAGAAGAAACTTTCTGCATTAGCTCAAAAGCTAAGAAAGCCCAGTTTTTTATGACAGCCCCACCTTATGTTCGCAAAAAGAAACAAGTCAGTGAACTGAAAAGATTTGTTCTATCAATCTATGCAAATAATAGATGAATTCTAATAATAAGCTGATAACCTTTAACTAATTAAATGATTAGTTAACTGCTTTTATATTAATATTATGTAATTGAAAAATTTTAAAATTTTCATAAAATTTGGGGTTTTGACAAGAAGCATGTTCCAACAATCACAACCATAGTTATTGCACTGTTTACTCTTTGTTAGTCATAATAAAGGTGCCAATATTATCTAGCCATTGTGATGTGTTATGGAATGTCTCTAAAGTGTTTGACGAAATGTCTATGAGAATGCATACTACTGGTGAAAGTTATAAATCAATGTAAAATTGATAATTTCATAGATTTTATGACCATCTAGAATACATGATACTACACAAAGAGAGATTCTTGTGTATGAGACTACTCATCTAGATACTAATAAATACATTGCAAAGGAGTTAAATTGTTTGATAATTTACACTTTGTAACCCCTATTACAGTGATGTTCATATATTTTTTAGCAAGTTACATGATAATTTGTAAATTGTATGCATATTGCAATATACATAGAGTGTGTATGCTTGGTGAATAGAGGTTATAGTGTACCCCACTTATTAAAGATGTGAATAAAAAACATTTTTTGTTCAATGGGTGATAAAGTGATTTGAGGCATTGGAATTAGATTTTACTTTATTGGAGTATTGTGTTCACATGGGGATGAACAAGGGCAGGTAGGGATGACAATGACATAAAGAGTGTGCTTTGGTCGGTGACTCCACAACAATTGAAATTAGGTTAATTATTTTGGGTCTAGGGCCATGGTATGGTCAAGTTGGACAGAGCATTTTTAAATGTTGTTTTGTAAAATACATGGTACATATTAGTGTTAGGATTATTAATCCTCCCTTGTCCAATTTGGTCATATGTCTAAATCCAGAGTCATGTCTAAATCGGAAGTCCATCCAGTCTATTTTTAGTCACTAGCACCATTGGGTCCACTTGGCCTAATTGGGGCACATATTTTAGTTACTAAAGTGTGGGTAACACTAATTGAGGCTTATTGCCATTGATTGCACTTAATTGCATCAGTTTAGGAGCCTTCTAGACCAATCCCTACAATTTATGAGCCACTGGGAGTGCTGAAACCAACCAAGGTCAGTTCAGTTCAGTTGATAACTAGTCAAGCTAAGTTAGGATTCAGTTACATTCAGTTCTAGTCCTCTACATTAAGTTAGCGCTAGGTTTACTTGACTGCACTTAGGAGGGGCGCATTTCTCACCTACCATAGTCAGTCAGCCTTAGTCAACATTGGTTGTAACACTTGAGTTGTGTTTTAGAACTCCGATGAACTCCGATTATGGTTTAGACAAGGTAAGTTAACTATTGAGTCCTCTGATAGTAATTTAGACAAGGTCTTAGTTACCTACAGTCAAGTAGAGTCTAATAGATTTGAATTTCCTCATGTGGATTTGAATTGCTTGTGGCTATTAAAGCCATTGTACTTCATTGTAATTATTATCTAATTACTCTTTTATTAATGAAAAACATTCATAGCTGCAAGCCATTTTTGCACTGTTTCATTCTTCAATAACTGAGTAAATTGTGTGATCTATCTTGTGAGTTGTATGTTTATCCACAGATCTATGTGCTCAATTTAATAATTAGAGTTCCATTTTATATTTATAAGTTAATAAACTCACTAGCCTGATTAAAAGACCTTAGAAAGTGAATCAAAATATTATGATCTCACTAAAGAAGGATAATATCAAACATTATTATATGGATTATTTTTGTAATGTATCATTTCCTTAATTATAATTGTGCAATTATTGATATTAAAAATTAAATCACGTCAAAGTCATGGTGGGATCTTATGGAATTATTAATTTCTTTATATTTAAAATTATTTATATTTGAAAGTATTAATTATGTTGATAGATATTTTAGATGAGAAAGGGTGTATGGGCACTATTCTCAAATTCGTCATCTCTCCCTCTAATACAAAGTCAACATGCTTATCCTCACCAAAAAGCATGCAAAGCCACTATGTGCATTTTTGTTGACTAACGTCCATCGCTATAGAAATGTTATGGACTATGCATCGCTATAGTGATGATCATCGGGGACATTTTCATTTTTTTCCAAAATTTTAAACTATTTTTCCACGAAAAATTCAATTTTAACTTTTTTGTGGCAAACTTTCGTGGGACTTTTGAGCCATATGTAGTAGTGTGAGTATGTTTAGTTGTGTGGTGTGCACTATGGATACTTTTGTACAGTTAACAACAATCAGGAACACACTAATATTTGCATGCAATTCAGAAATTACTCTCAATGTATGTATAGATCATTTCTTATTCTAGAATATCATATATATATATAATTTATTTAAAGTAATGGCAGTCTACATGCCTATAAATTTGGAAATATCAGATCCGTTTATCGGATGACCAATCTAAAATGTTCAATCAGTTGCCATAGCAAGGGATTCATGAAAATGATGTCTTCAGGTGTGCGATTAGCATTTCCTTGTAAGAGGATGAATGGGATGTGAATTGATGGATCTAGGCGAAGCTTTGTGGTAGTGCTTCATTCCTTTATATTTCCCCCTAATTTCATTGCATGTAGACCAGATTGCACTCCTCATGATCATAGTTACCTGAGCCTTCTCTCCTCTGTTTGAGATCTAGATATCAAATACACCCTCTATTTATTTCTTGTAGCTAACGTTTGTGGAAAAGGTTGATGATCCCTTGCCACCCACAACTTGATCTAACCGCCACAACTCACACAGATCCCCCAAAATCGACCCTGCCTTCTATCTCATGGTGCCCAACAGATTCCATTGTAATCATGGCTCTTTCATTCAGTTTGGCACCAGAACTCCACCAATTCTCGGCTACCCCCCCTCCCCCACCATTTGTGACAGAAAAATTCTATATATATATTTCATGGCCACAACCCACCATTGTATCCCCCACCATTCGATCAAAACAAAAAGAAAATGCATTCGTGACAGACAATGGATATGCCTTGAAATACAACTAAATAAATAAATATCTACAGAAAAAACAAATATCTACACAAAAAATATTCAGCAAATAAAGGCTAAACCATTACTTGACCAAAAAAAATCATGAAAACAATACACTGACATTAGATATGCGTACATTGAGGGAGCACCCTAAAGTGCTGAGAATCAAAGCTATGATATAGGAGTGAGTAATTACGAGCATTTGCTTGTATCGACCCCCTAATACTTGAGCCATTGAAACGTTAAATTCAAACCTTGAAATATTTTTGAAGTTTATATCCCAAATGAAACCCCAAGACCCTCTTAAACGCAAAATTAGTAGAGCCCAGATCAAGGTTTTCAATTCCTTTGATCCTTAGAACAATCTAAAACAATTAAGATCCCAAGGCCTGTTCCATTCCATTACAAACCCTCCCTCCATGGCCTATCATGTATAACCATTGTTATGGAGATAAATTCCTATGGCCTGGGGTACCACAACAGACAGCTTGACTCCAGAAATCAATCATTTCCAATATGCAATAGAAATGAAATATCTAACACTAAAGGATCAGACCTCGTACCTTATTCCAGAAGGTTGAAGTAGATCCCCATTGAGCTCTCCAACCTAATCTTGAATTGATAAATCACTTCCTCAACAACAAGTAGACAAGACAAGCACACTATATATGTTGGTGTTAGATCTATTCTAGCATATATAATCAACAATGTATAAGCATTTGAAATCATCCATGGATAAAATATTCATTCAAACATACATTATTGGATAGGAAAAGATATTTCTATTAATATAAAATCACAGATTACAATGGATACAACCTCTGTCGGCATGTCTGGGAATCAGAGAAACTGAATCCCCCACTTGGGCCTCCACCACCTCAATCCTCCATCTCTCGATAGCAAGCTTACAAGCAAAAGACAAGCTTGGGAAAAACACAAAAGTGCTCCAAGGCACAAAGGGATGCAGACTCAAGCACAAGTTTCGGCAACAATGGACTATAGTTTCTTTTCTATCAATTCTCTCATATGCCTTCAATGTACCAAAGAGTTCCTTATATAGCTTTTCAAAGGGGTAATGAAAGGTCGAATTCGAGCGATCTCAACGCATAGGGAAGGCCAAGAGTCAAGTGAGTCAGATCCATGTCAAGGAAAACTCTAAAAGGATTTGGATTATGCACGCATCTCAATGTATGCGGTTTTAGGGGTCAAACCCACGTATATACGCGATTATAGGTTTAAAAGTCACATGTATTAATTTTCACATGTTTTTAGGGATGGTCAAGGAAACATCAAAGGACAAAAAATGGTCCAAGGGGTCTAAGGAGTCTGCAGAGGGACAAGGGAAGGACATACAAGTGTGATTCACCTAGAGTGGTCAAATCAGCTATAACAACCCTTCCCTCCAAAGCCTCTTAATTTTGGAGACTTTCATTGTGTTTGTTTTGTTGTTTTTGTTTTTATTTTTTATTTTTTATTTAATCTTTAATATTAAAGATATTATATATAATATAATATATAATTATAATATGTTTATATATATTAACTTTATTATAAGATATATTAACTTATTATATAAATGCAAATAATATAAAATTAAGCATATGAATATATATAACTATAATATATTAATATTACATATTGGCTACAATATATAATAATTATATGATCCCTTTCTAAGAGGAAATTCACTAATGGAAAATTGCAATTTTGACAATACTTTTTTATAGTTTACTAAAATTTAACATTACATGTGGATTTAGAGACCCCCTAGAAATGAGTTTTTGAATCCATCTACGCAACGTTAAAATCTAGTAAATTGTAACACTATGGCACTATTTTGAATTTCATGACATCTATTTTATTCTATCATAGAACTCAATAAAGAGCATGTGTTCTTGCTCAATACACATAAGGGGATTCCAAGTTGTTGAGTTGTGACACATGATATTAGGTCATTGTCAAAATAGAAAGATGATATTCAGTCTTTTTCGAAATGGAAAGGTGTTTTGTTGTATGGGTCGTGTTTTTGTTATGTGTCATTATTTTGTGTTCTTCTTGTGTTTATTTGTTTTTTTATATGGTTTTGTTATTTATTTTATATTTAATAATGTATAGCTATATTATAATATATAGATATGTGTGTTTATATATCATAATATAACAATATAATGTGTTTGACGTCATTATATATACGATAATAATATTAACCAGTATGTATTTTATATATATTTATTTGGTCAATTCATGTTGAGTTGTGACAGTACATTATTAATTTACTAAATTCGAACACTGCAGATGGATTCAAAGACTCCCTTAAGGGGATCTCTGAATCCATCTGCAGTGTTAGAATTTAGTAAAATGTACAAANGCAAATGGATTCAAAGACTACCTTAAGGGGATCTCTGAATCCATCTGCAGTGTTTGAATTTAGTAAAATGTACAAATGCATTCTCAAATTAGTAATTTTTTCCAGTGTCGAAGTGACACAACTAAAAATGACCAAATAAATGACCAATTGTTATCTAGTCATTTGAATTCTACATATCCTGTGATCAAATTTGGTCATTTATCTTGGTCATTTTTAGTTGGTTTCTATCCCGTGACCAAAAGTGGTCATTTATCTTGGTCGTTTTTAGTCAGCTCACTTAGAATTATCAATTTTGGTCATTTGTTCCTTTCAGGAGACTGTGGTGACCAAAAATTTTGGTCTCCTGGTCACTAGTCTCTCATTTTCCACTAGTGTATGTTCAACATCTGGGTGTAAAACTAGATGCAAAAGTGGATAAAAACATGGATGCCAAAAAGGATGCAAACATGGATGCAACAAAAGTAGGCACAAAAGTGGGCACATAATGGGGTGCACCAAAAATGGATGCAAAAGGTGATGCAAAAGTGGATGCAAAAAATGATGTAAACGTGGAAGCAAAACATGATGAAAAAAGTGGCGCAAAATTGGATACAACCATAGATGTAAAATTGGATACAAAAGTGGATGCAAAAGTGGATGCAACAAAAGTAGATGCAAAAGTAGAGGCAAAAGTAGTTGTAACACCCAACGCAAAACCCGATGCAAAAGTGGATGTAAAAATGGATGCATAAAGGGATGCAATAACTGAGGTAAAATTGGATACAAAAAAAGATGCAAACTTGGATGCAAAAGTTGAAGCAAAAGTGGGTGTAAAAGTAGGTGCAAAAATGGGTGTGAATTATGACGCGACAAAAATGGATGCAAAAGTGGATGTAATAGTAGATGCAAACAAAGATGTAAACATGGATGCAAAATGGGATGCAAAAAGGGATGAAAATGTGGGTGCAAAAGGGGACGAAAAAATGGATGCAAAAGTGGATGCAAAATTGGCTGAAACAAAACGAGATGCAAAACTAGACTCAAAACATGATGTAAAATTTGATGCAAAACTTGACGTAGGAAGGGATGCAAAAAAGGAAGCAGAAGTGGATGCAAAAGTGGATGTAAAACAGGATGCAAAAGTGGATGAAAACAAGGACGTAAAAGTTGAGGCAAACATGGATGTAAAAGGGGGCACAACAATAGTAGATGTACAAACTAGGCGCAAAATTAGGTGCAAAACTAGGCTCAAAACCTGTCGCAAAACATGATGCAAAACCTGGCGCATAACCAAGTGCAAAACCTGGTGCAAATTACATCGCAATTTGCGCCATATTTAGAAAAAGGACGCAAAAAAGTCTAAAATAGCACCAACCCGTTAAATTGCACCATTTTGTCCAAAAAATGAAGAAAAATACACTGAAAGATGGTCTAGACGCATAAATGGAAGCAAAAAGAGACGCTAAATCCAGTTTTTGTTGTAGTGAATTCTTACTTACTCATTAACTGAATGTAGTCACAAGTTGAATGAAACTTACGTTTTAATTGTGAAATGTTTAATCTTAAGTTTAAATAAATATATGTAATTGAATTTGTCATTAAATTGCTAACTTGAGTTTGATTTAATACATTTTCAATTTTGAAGAGACGTCATTATATGCCATGTATATGTTTCTAATGATTTGCTTATTGATGTTTTTTTTGCAGTTGCTGCAATGGATCCGAATACCGCGATTCTGATTGAGCTTGCCCGCTTAAGGGGCATCAATGCTACTTTTCGTGGCGGTGATGAGATTCACCGCTCGCTTGCATCCACCATGGATGCTATTGTTGACACTATTTCGCAGTCAACTAATATACTATATGATATCACATCATATAGAGAGAGGAAAAGAAGAGAACAAGAGGATGGATTGGATTATGTGGCAATAAAAAGGTTAAAAATAACAAAGGAGCACATTTTTGCATTATTCAGGGATCCTCGGACTAGAGAAATAAAAAATACAAACCGGCCACATATATCCATTGAGTGGTGCACATTCCAACCATTTATCGATAACTGGATGGATAGATGGTATATGGTCTTTGATTTTCCACCGCATAACAACAGGGAAATGCCCCTGTATTTCCTTCGAAAGTTGTATGCGGAGTTCTTGTTGCATAAAAACGTGAACTATTTTTCTTACTTGGAGTATCAGGGGATCAGTGGGGGGATGCCCCAAAACCGACCCAATGCGAGGGTCCAAGACCCTAATCGCCCTATCCTTGCACCTCGCACGCCATTGCATGGGCCAGATGTCCCACCTGCAAATCGCGTAGTTGCTGAGACACGGGATGATTTTTTGACACTGGCACGAGTGGTCCTTCGCCATAGCACTACTCTTCAGCAGATGGGTGGGGATGCAGGACCTAGTGGTCCCGATGCAGGGCCATTGCCTTCTTCGGGGCCATCGCCTTATTTGGGGCCATCCACTGGTGCACCACCACGTACTGATACAGCACCATCCACCAGTGCACCACCATCGGCACATCCCCAAGAGAGTTTTGATCCTCACGTGTGCACATC
>LPNX010662504.1:0-41078 GCA_001517045.1 Pseudotsuga menziesii
AATAACAAAGTCTAAGGGAAACCCCCAGGCCAACCATCCAAAGATATATCATCACGACCACTACGGTCGACTGCAATATGCCCCTGGCCTTCCTCATCCGCTCGATGAAGAAGAGAGCCCAGAGCTGACAACTGCAGAAGTTAAAAGTGTGAACTCTGCAAGTCAGTTACATCCCACATATTTAAATTACATGTACAAGGTGACAAAATTAAATATATATATGAAACATAAATCTATGAACTCACCTCGGTGGAGTTGAGTGTCAGATATGGGATGTTGTCACCTGCCTGCCTAGATGGGCCTTCACCAGCAACCGGCTGGTGAGCGGCAACCCACTCATGCGTAAACATCAGGGCAGCTCCAACGCCCTCTTCTGCAGCTGTATGTATCTGTGTCTGTTTCTATGACATGAAAATTTAGTTATATTAATTAATTACAATTTGAACTTGAGAATTACAATTTGACCATGTAAATTATAATGTGATGATAAATGTGCAAAAAATTCGAACATAAATAACTTACCTCGTCGGCTGGTGTGCCGTGAGTAGGAGATGGGCGAGACTGTGTACAATCATGTGTGGGACCATTGCCTTTATCCTGTACAATCTGAACAAGATAAATGACGAAAGTTAGAACAAACCATTTAGTATTACACGTACAACAATTCACTGATTATGAAATTCAAATTAAGGATGAATGCTAACACATACCTCATCAACGTTCCCTGTCGAAACGTGGGCAGGACCTCCAACAGATGCGTCGCTGGCAAAAAGGACCTCCATGAACATGGGCTCCTGCATGGAGATATAACACAAAGCAACGTATTAGTTCAAAATATGATTCATTTGAGGATACATTATAATCAAGACAATCAAATGACGACATACTATTTGATATTAAAACATTCAAATGAACACGTAATTGTATAAAGATATACCTGTCTCGTCGGTCGAGGCCTGCATCTCTTATGCAGTCGAAAATATGCATCACGGGCTATGATAGCATACTCCGCCAGTGTATGGGGATCGAAAAGGCAGATAACATCATCATCCACCCACTTTAGCTCAGGATCTGTAGGTGCGGTGGGTGGTCTGACTCTCTCTGCCTGGACAGCCATCAGGGTACCATGAATTGCCATGCGTGTGGCCTATGCCAGTGAACTCCGCTCCTCAGTCACCAACTGGGATTGATTGTCGACGTCCTCTGTCCTAAGAAAGCTCCTGCTAGGGATGCCTACCAAACGATTTGGCTCCTGCTGAGTTGCAGGGTCTCTCCTAGCCCTGGGACGCGTCGCACTACGTCCCCCACCAACACCATAGAAGTTCGAGGGTGTGCTGGTGTAATCTGGGTGCATATGCAAGACAAAATATGCATATATATGTTTTGCAAAGTACAGTGGGACCTGGTGATGGTGGGGAAACATGCCCCACGCTCCAATGAATCTGTCATAAACAAAAGGCGCTGCAGCCTCTAGCTTAAACTCCCTGAGTCTAAGCGGTTGACCAGCAGCGCGAGCATGAGGGATATCAAAGAGTGTTCCCTTCACATCATGGCCTTTAGTGGCATCTCTCACTGCAGGACATTTAACAGGCCCCATCACCTTAGCCCTTCTAGTTTGGCATGCCATTGCCCAAAGGGAACCCAATGGTCCAATGGCTTTGTAGATCTTCAGTAAATTGTTTACTGCTTTGTACATGATCCACATCGAAGTAGATGTGGGAGAGCTAGGTGTAACGGAACGGATGCTAGACTGCAAGCGCTCACGCTGCGCCTCAATGTCCCGCAATGTGATGCGGGCAATCTCATCATCCCAGGTTGCTGCCCAAGAAGGGTCAACGCCCTGGTCAGCATCTACGTCACCTGAAAATTGGATGAAAACATAAATGTCAGTCAAAATACATATATTAACTGTAGCTGAATTTGAAATCAATAAAAATTAAAGGTATTGACAACTGAAAAAAAAAGTGCATTTAATATACCTTCGGGGGGAGCCTCCCCATCGATAGCAACAGCGATGTCATCATCGATATCGTCCAGTGAAACGCTGCCAGAGTGGCTGCCATTGGGCTCCCCAACAGGGGCGTGTGGCGTCGCAGGACACCTAGGCGGAGCACCTACAGTGAAAATATAAATGTATACAAGTTAATGATTAAATATACACATGTGAAAGAATTTAATTTTATGTATCTGACAACAAAGAGTACATCATGCACAGTGGTATACTTACCAGTCCTCTGAAGACTCACGTTGCGAGGGTTCACCACTGATCCACCAGAGCTATGCCTGCGATGGAGCGAAGAGCCCCGTTGTGCAGACGCATCTGCATGAAATAAGACATATATAAATCAGACATATATGGTGATAAAATATTATTATTTTAAAAATTTTCAATCTAAATATACGCATTTAAAAATGAATAATTCATTAATTACAAAATTCATCATTGCAAAATAACTGTAATCACTTGGAAACATTATATAAAATAATTTTTTCACATGCATACCTACTTGGAAAATACATCAAAATGTTGTACAACTAAAATACGACATATCAATTGGATGACAAAAAATTGGTAGTTAAGGGGTTATGGGGTTTATATTTTAGGCATTTATGAGATATGGATGAATCACTTATAGGGATTAGGTGTCAAATAGTTTTTAATGAAGGGGTTAGGGTCTTTAGGTGTTAATGGTTTTAAAATCATGGTAAGGATCATGGTTCATGAAAGGGCACCCATAACATCATTACTATTTCTATAAGGCATTAACTAGCATTACCATTAAGAGGTCATGTGTGTAGTTTAAAAAAAATTGATGATCATTTGATGCTTACAACCTTCATGTAGGGCCAAAGGCAACTATTTCCTCCGGTGATCATGTCTACAACATAGAGAACCACACCTATTGCTCAATACATCCAATAAGGATATAACTCCGAGTTTTACATCATCTATACAAAGGGCCTACAGTTGATTAATTGTCTCTATGGTTCATATAGGTTTGTTTAGTTGGTGTTTTATGGATTTTTTTCAATCCTCCGTGAATTCATGGAGGATTGAAAAAAACCGGGCAGCATTTAGGCTTGCCCGGGACACATTTCAAAATTAAACCGGTAGCATAAACCCTACCGGTTGGCATAATTTATATATATTTATCACAAATTAACAAAAAAAGGGAATTTAACTACAAATTTTCAAAAATCCGGCAACATTTTTGCTTGCCGGTACACATTTCAAACATGAAAATTATAAAAACATACATTTATTTTAAATTCCATTTAAATTGAAAAACAATTATTTCAACTGTTACCTCTTGGCTCCGACATTGTGATGAGGTTGGGTTGCTTCGGGGTGCTTGGGTTGCTTTGGGGTGCCAATTCTTCCGTCGCCGTTTCGTCGCTATTCCGTCGTTGTCTCTCGGTCGAGCATCCGCAGGTCAAAAGTCGAAAAAAGAGAGCCGCGGATCCCGTGGCCTCTTTTTATAATTTTTTTGACAGAGGGACCTCGGTCGAGGTAGGGACCTCGGTCGAGGTATTTATTAACCCTCGGTCGAGGTATTTATACCACGACCGAGGGTTAATAAATACCTTGACCGATGGATGAAAAAAACCTCGGTCGAGGGCTTGATAAACCCTCGGTCGAGATATTAAAACCTCGGTCGAGGGCTTTAAAAAACCTCAGTCGAGGTACATTTTTTTGTTTTTGCCGAAATCCGCTTGCCAAAAAGTGTTACCCAGGTCCATGGATTCACCCAGAGTGGGTATGATTATATTTTTGTGGTAGTAGATACTTTAAAAAAATGGCTCATTTTATTGCTTTTGAGAAGACCAACGATGCAACAAATATTTCTAATTTTTTCTTTTCATAAATTGTGAATTTACACGGTCTTCCTTTGAGCATTATATACCAAATTTGTTAGTCATTTTTGGAGAAATTTATGGAATAAATTGGGTACTAAGCTTAGTTTTAGCTCTGCTTATCATCCTTAGACTAATGGTAAGACTGAAGTGGTAAATAGGAGTTTGGGAAATATATTGAGATGTCTTGTTTATGAGAATCCAAAACAACAGGATTTATCTCTTGCTCAAGCTGAGTTTTCTTACAATGATTCACCTAATATGAGTACAGGTATGGTTCCTTTTCGTATTGTGTATGGGATGAACCCAAGGGTAGTATATGAACTCAGAATTTTTGGAGGACAAGAAATGATAAGTGCAGATGGTGAAGATTTTGCATCCAGTATGCATGAGCTACAGGAAAATGTTAAAAAGAAATTGCAGGAAAGTGTTGGACAATATAAATAAAGACCACATTTGAAAATAAGGGAAGTTAATTTTCAGGTTAGAGATATAGTAATGGCATATCTTAGAAAGGAGAGGTTTCCTAAGGGGACTTACAATAAATTGAAACTCAAGAAGATAGGACCTTGTAAAATTTTGAGGAAGTTTTCTGCAAATGCATATGAAATAGAACTTCCTTCTGACCTTGAAATTTCTCCAATTTTTAATGTTTTAGACTTATATACCTTTAAAGATTCATGTGTTTAGATAGAAGACATGATATCAAGTGAAGATGGTCCATTTGTATATTGGCAAGGACAATTACCATAGAAAGAACCGCCACATAACGAAACTATCCTTGACAAAATAATTTCAAAGAAGACCAGAAACAAAGATTATTTTCAGTATTTGGTCAAGTGGAAAGTTCAGTTGTATGAAGATGTAGCATCGATGACTGAACTATAGATTTCCAAGTACAATGTGGACCCTGAAGAACTATTGAAGAATTATTTTCCTCCCGTGGAGTATGATGCAGAAGCATCGAGTAAAAGTGCTATGTTTTCTGATTGAGCAGGAAATACTATTTTTTTGCTTCAATGTAATCATTTCTAGAAGGATAGGGTTGGTTGTTGATTACTTGAAATTTGTTTTATAGATAGGATTTGTTTGATTGTAATAATGGAAATTTTCCAGTGATGTCCTCGAATCTTGCGAGAGGTTGCTTGAGGATAGGTTAGTTGTAGATTTACTTTCTTAGGAGTTTAGATCTTTCCTATTCGGATCTAACATGTTTGACAGAGTTCTATGTCAAGTGTTGAATGTAATAATCAATAAATATGAGTGGGTGTGTATGAAAGCATGTGAATGAATGTATGTAGGAATGGTTGTTGAAATGAAGAACAAAGTTGTAGCCTCTGTGCAAATATTGTAAATTCTTGTCTTCTTTCAATAACTAGGAACGTGTTAAATTCCTTCTCGTATATGAATGAATGTCATGATTTTGTCAAGAATACATAGAAGTCACTAAGATGGAGATGTGTTCATACGAATGAAATAGAAATGAACTGATCATTTCACTGATCACTTTGACTGTAATAGTTTGAGTTAAAAACTTGCGACTTAGACAGATCTACGATTGTGGATGAATTCCACAGAAGAGACTAATCACTTTGACTTAGACTGATCACTTTGAAATTTGTATGGGAGATAATAGATTCGTAAATTTAAAGTGAAGTCCCGCTCCTGGTATCATATCAATGGATAGGGGAGAAGCCGCAAGAGATCAACGAGTGAGAATGGTTTTTGCAATGCAAAGGTGTAAGCGTGTTAAAGCTGCATAAAGTTAATTGCAGAAGCAGTTCAAGGAAAATTCGAAAATATGACCCGCAACCCGTAATCCGCAATTATGGAAAGAGCATTGTGGTCTCATAGTTGTGAAAATATTGTTGCAAAAATATATTATGCGGAAACAGATTTGCTAAAATATGGATTGCTGAATTGGGTTTGCGGAAGAAGATTTTAATCAGTGATTTCAGCTAATTTGAATTATTTTGGGCTTGCTAGATCTTCACTGACATCAACAACTCTATTGAAAAGGAATGATTTTACATGGACATATGTTGTTGAGTGTCCATTTGACAAACTGAAACAAGCTATGTGTACAACACCTGTTCTAGCTATGCCCGATTTTCCCAATCCCTTCACTATTGAGAGTGATGCTCGCGACAATGGACTTGGTGTTGTTCTCTATCAAGATGAACATCCCATTGCGGTCACTAGAAAATCCATTTCCGGTAAGAATTTAGCCGCCTCTACATATGAGAAGGAAGTGATATCTATTTTGCATGCAGTACAAAAGTGTTGGCCATACCTATTAGGGAATCATTTCTAGATCAAGACTAATCACCAGAGTCTGAAATATTTCCTAGAACAAAGGGTCTCATCCCCAACACTATAGAAATGGGTTATCAAACTCATGGGTTATGACTATGATATCACTTACAATAAGGGTAAGGAAAATATTGTGGTGGATTTTCTTTCCTGCACATTTAATGCCCACATTTCTCTTTCAGCTATTTAAATTCCTATTCCAAATTGGTTACAATCTATTCAACAAGGCTATGTCAATGACTCTTCATTATCTAAAATAATCCAACGATTAGCCACTAACCCTTATGATGTACCACATTACTCTTGGGATGGTTCTTCTTTGAGATACAAGGGTCGTCTGGTGTTTCCCCATAGCACAGATCTTCAACAGATTGCCTTCTATGAATTACATGCTTCTCCATCGACAGGGCACTCTCGGTTCCTCAAAACGTATGAGTGGGCACAACGTACCTTCTTTTGGAAGGGAATGAAATGGGAAATGTAACATCTCATGTCTAAATCTGATACCTTACAGCACCACAAGGGTGAAACTACAATCCTTCCCAGATTGCTTAAATCCTTTCCGATCCCTACAGGGATTTGGGCAGATATTTCGATGTATTTCATTAAAGGGTTACCTAAATATGGAGGGAAGACCGTAATATTGGTTGTGGTTGATCGACTCTCCAAATATAGTCATTTTTGTGCTTTCATCCATCCATATACCACCTCCTCAGTCGCACAAATTTCATGGACCAAATCTTCTGTCTTCATGGAATCCCTTCTTCAATTGTCTCAGACCGCGACACAACTTTCACAAGTAATTCTTGGACATACCTATTTCGCCTCATTAGCACCAAGCTGAATATGAGTTCAGGATATGAACCACAAACAGATAGTCAGACTGAAGTAATCAACAAATGTTTGGAAAATTATCTTCATTGCTTCACCTCTGAACAACAGTATTAGTGGGGAAAGTGGCTCCCTCTTGCTGAATGGTGGTACAATACTTCCTGCCATACTGCATCTAAAATGACTCCATATGAAGTAGTTTATGGTTAGGCACTGCTAGTGCTTCTTCCATACAACCCACTAGTTCACCAGTTCAGGAAGTTGACACGGTTCTTTGAAACCGAGATCATATTCTTCACATCTTGCAGGAGAATAGTCACATGGAAAGAAACCACATGAAACAACATGCTGATCAACACCGTTCTAATTGCACTTTTCAAGTTGATGATATGGTTTTTCTTCATCTACATCCTTACAAAAAATCCTCATTGAAACTAAAAGGGCATTAGAAGCTGGCTCCAAATTTCTATGGGACATTTAAGGTTCTTCAGAAGATTATGTTCATTGCTTGTAAATTGGAACTTCCTCCTTCTCCCATTCACTAAGTATTTCATGTCTCTTGTCTTAAGAAAGTGATTGGCACCAACATCATAGCACAAACTGTTTTAATAGATCTGGATAATGAAGGCTCTATTATTTTGGAGCTAAAGGCCATCCTCAATAAGATAACTCATCAACTTCTCTCTCGATCCATCACCGATGTCTTAATTCAATTGCATGACATGCAACCAAAGGATGCTACATGGGAGCCACTCCTTTAGATTCATTAACAATTTCCACATCTAAATCTTTGAGGAAAAATATTTTCTAAGATGGAGGGGATGTTAGGAACGCGTGTCAACCCTTCTCTTTACTTCGTTAGTATATTTTTGTTAGATGCATATGCTTTGTAAGTCATCCCGTGAGTATATTATATCAACCCACATATATGGGGAGTAATAGTTGTTTATATTAGACTTAGTATATAAGTATGTGTTGAGGCCAATGAAGGCACCCACGAGTTATTTTGTATTGAGCTTGCTCAAAGGAGGTTTCCCCCCTCAAAGTGGCCCATGATCAATAAAATTCCTTCCGTGCTCTTATATTTATGTTATATCATGCATTTTCATTATTTATTGCAGGAGGTTTCTCACACATGTATTTATTTGTTGCAAGATTCCACACCCTTCCATAACTTCCATTCTGTGTCAAGAAATAACCTTCAATATTATCATAAGCTTCCAATCTTCCTTGAGTTTTACAACTAACATAGTGGTCACGCATAATGTTGAACTCCGTTTTCTCTACATTAACTCGTGTAGAGAAATTTTGATGTATCCCTCTGACCCAACATAGTGACTAAAAGTCATTTCATTTTGCAATTGAACCGGTGAACTGATACCACAGATTTTTCATGACCATGAAAGAACACCAAGCAAAAGAAGCTCATCCACACCATGAAAGGACGCTAAGGGTTGTGACAACATCCAAGTCTCTAAAGGGGAAACATGCATGAATAAAAACTATAATAAGTTATTATCGGATATCGAAAGGACTATAAAAAACTTAATAGTTGAGTATACCGACAAGTATTACTTGAAAGACCTTAGACGTTGTGTAGAGCGTTTTGCTGCTATAAAATTGTTCACTCTTGTGCGTGTAATAATGTTACAATAAGTTGTAAACAAACACAGTCTACAAGATAAAGCAAAATAGGAAATTACATACCAAGAAACTTCTCTTAAATTTGCTAACTATTACCTCGGAATTTCTGAAATCAATTCAAACACTTTTAGTGTAGTCTCAAGCTAGAAGTGGTTTGAATTTCGAAACCACTTATAAATTTTAGGTTATCCACCAAATCAAGTTCTTTAACTAAACTCAAGCACATATAGTCCTTCCTCCCAAAATGATGATATAAATAACTTTTACATATTAACAAGAGAATTGAAACCTACAAGTTTAGTGTGAGTTTAAAACCTCTTTCTTTACACATAATAGATGTTATAATGGAAGATTAAACAATACAGAGGTCAGACAAAATAGACAGAGAATAATGGAAAACACATAATAATGAACACAATGATTTAACATGGTAAAACCCTAGAGAGGTAAACATCCACAAAGCAAGTGTATTGGTCTTCTTGTTATTCAAAAATGGAGATTACAATCTTCTTTGTAGCAACATATAACTATTTCTCTCTTCTAGATTCACATAAAATATTCAATATCATCTTGCGCCTCTATAGAATTACACATATTCATATACATTGTTCATTCTAATTGTTGCCTTAAAGAAACAGAAAATCAAAATATAAAAAATGGGATAATGCTAAATCCATAAATAAGGAAAAATAAGTTGTTGCTAAACTTGAAAATGCCAACTCCTAACTTTTCGGCAAATTGGTTGTCATACTTATCAACAATATCCACCTTGACAACAATTTACCTAACACCTTTCTCTCTCTTTTTCATCACATTTTTTGCAAGCCAAGAGAATCTATGCACCACCGTAGCATCTCTAATGTAACTAGTTTCGTGAACATGCCTGCACAATTATTTTGAGTGTGGACATTGTCAAGAAGTACTCCACCTTCATCAATAACTTGTCTTACAAAATGATACTTCAAAGAAATGTGTTTTGTTTTACTGTGATAAGCTAGATATTTATCCAAATTAATAGCATTTTGACTGTCATAGAAAACTTTTACCTTATTTTGTATCCTTCCAATCTCACCAAGAAAACCTTTCAATCAGATTGCCCCTTCAAGCATGTGAGGTAGATACACATTCTTCCTCTGTAGTGGATAAAACAACAACATCCTGTAGCTTTGACATCAAACTTATAAGACCACCTACAAGAGTAAAGACATAACCTGAAGTGGATCTCCTCTTTTCCAAGTCACCTTCAAAATATGAATCAACATAACCACAAAATTCATCACTTGAACCACAAAAGGTGATACAATAATTGCTTATACCTATGAGGTACCTAAGTACCCATTTCACTGTTTTCCAATTCTCTTTTCCTAGATTTTCCATGTATCTATTAACAACACCAACTGCATGTGAAATGTATGGTCTAGTACAGACCATCAAATACATTAGAATTCCTACTGCATTAACATATGGTACATGAGAAATATACTGCTTTTCTTCATCATTACTAGGACACAAACCCAAAGAAATATTATAATGAGAAGACAAAGGGATGTTAACTGGTTTCACCTTATTCATACCGAATCTCTGAAGTATTTTATTTGCATACTTCTCTTGTGATAACCATAGCTTACTATTTTTTCTTTCTCTATGTATCTCAATGCCTAAGATTAGCTTTGTTTCTCCTATATCCTTGATATCGAACGTCCTAGCCAAATGAGCTTTCAACCTGTTAATCACAACCATTCTCTTGCTTGCAATTAGCATATCATCAACATATAACACCAAGATATTGAACATGCATTTTTCCAACCTTTTAAAGTAAACACAATGATCATACTCACTTCTGGTAAATTTTTGGCTCATCATGAAGGAACCAAACTTCTTGTACCATCGCCTAGGAGACTGCTTCAAGCCACACAATGAATCTTTGAGCTTGCAAACTAATATGACTTTATGATTTTGAACAAACCCTTCTGGTTATTGCATGTAAATGTCCTCGTCAAAATATACATGTAGAAATGTAGTTTTAACATCTAGCTGCTCTAACTCAAGATCAAGTAAAGCAACCTGTGTTAACACTAATCGAATAGAAACAAGCTTAACTACTGGTGAAAAAATTTCATTGAAATCAATACCTTTTTCTGAGAGTACCTTTTTTCTACTAGTATTGATTTGTTTTTTGCAACCTTTTCATCAACACTTTATTCAATTTGTTGACCCACTTGCAACAAATTTTTTGTCTTTTGGAAGTTCCACCAGGTCCCATGCTTTATTCTTTTCCAAGGCATCCATTTCTTCTTTCATTGCTAATTTCCACTTAGCACTTTCATACACCTTCATTTCTTCCTAAAAACAACTAGGTTCTCCATTGTTAGTAATCAAAGCAACAAATGTAACAAAATCATCATAACTTTCTGGAAAAGTTCTGACCCAAGTAGACTTTTGCAAAGATGGATGTGAAAATTCATCAATTTCTTGGAATTTTTTTGTCTCTACGTCCTCTTCTTTAAGAGATTCTTCATGAGAATATTTATGAACAACTTCATGATCCTCCTCTCTTATAGAAGACTGAGTCCGCAAACTAAATTTGTTAAATCTATTGTTCTTCTTCCTATTTCATTTCACCATCATCCAAATTTGACTTCATGAGAGACATTTCATCAAATACAACATCTCTGTTAATAATTATTTTGTGGGCAGTACGATCCTACAATATGTATCCCTTAACACCATCATCGTATCCAACAAAGACATAATTATTTGATTTCATATCTAACTTAGAACGTTGACTATTTGGAACTAGAGAATAAGCATCACAACCAAAAACTTTAAGATTCGAATAATCAGAAGGGTGTCATGTCCATACCTCTTTAGGAATATTACAGTCTATTGCAGTTGATGGTGGTCAATTTACTATATAGCACACTATAATATTTTCCTCTAACCACAATTATTGTTGCAACTTGGCATTATTGAGCATACACCTAGCTCTCTCTAGAAGACTCTTGTTCATGCGCTCAATAACACCATTTTGTTGTGAAGTATAGACCATGATTTTATGTCCCTTGATCCCATCTTCCTTGAAATAATTCTCAAACTCCTTATATGTGAACATAGCTCCATTATCAATCCTCAAGCACTTAATTTTCCTACTTGTGCTCTTTTCAACCAAAGCCCTACACTGCTTAAATACATTAAATACATCAACTTTTCTCTTTAATAAATAGATCCAAACCTTCCTAGAATAATCATCTATAAATTTCATCAAGTATGAAAATCCTCCATAGGAAACTATAGGGAATGGACTGCAAACATCAGATTGAAATTAATCTAGGATACCTTTGCTAACATTCATTCCTGCTTTAAAATTATGTTTAGTTTGTTTACCAAACACACAGTGCTTGCAGAAATTAAAATTCAGAAATTTCATACTAGGGAGTAACTTACGATCCATAAGTACATTTAGCCCTTTATTTCTCATATGTCCCAAGCACTAGTGCCATAGACGATTCGGGTCACTTGCAGCTTCAGGCGTAATTGCTACTTAACTTACCTCAAAAATTCCTTCTAGCTTCTACAGGTTCCTGATCCTTATTGCTTTCATGACCACTGATATGACCTTAGACACCTTCATACCTCCAAATTGAATCTAAAACGTGTAACGAACAACATCTAGAACTCCCATAGATATCATATTCTTTCTTAGTTCACGAACATGCCTCACCTCAGTCAATGTTTTCACAATTCCATCATACATCATAATTGTGAATCTTCTGATTTCAAGAATTTTACAAGAAATATAATTTTACAGGAAATATAATTTCCCATATAAAAAACCCATTCATGAGTTGATTGATACAATGAAATACAACTTCTGTGAAGGCAAATATGGTGAGATGCACCCAAATCCAATAGCCAATTATTTCGATGTTGGTGGACAATGGAAATAGACAATACCTCATCAACCATTTATGTACTTGCTTTTGGTACATTTAATTCGTTTGTGGAACTGTCCTAGGATGAATCCTCCTTAGATCCTTTTTTCTTCCAACAATATTTCTTCAGACGACCTAATTTGTTGCAAAACCAACACCTAAGATTAGCCTTCTTTTCTTTTAACTTCGACCTGGATGTATGTCTTGAACTTTGCTCTCGTTCACTCGATCGACCTCCAGTTGCTACTATTGTTGATGAAGAAGTTTCTTGATTATTTTTCCTTTGTGGAAATTCTAATAACAAGGCTCCGACATCAGTGTAATAATCAAAGGATTCTGGATTACTAAATGACATAGATGTAATAAGATGATCATATAAATTAGGCAGTGTACACAACAAGGCTATTGCCTTCTCTTCATCATCAATATTTGTATCAACACTAGTTAACTAACATACCATATCATTGAAGGTATTTATATAATCATGAATCTTCATATCATCAGTAATTATCAGGGTATATAGCTTCCTCGTTAGAAATATCTTTTTGGTTAGGTACTTGGTCATATACAGGATTTCCAGTTTAACCCCTAAGCCTGTTGTCGAATATTCTTCAACAATGTTAAACAATACCTCATACGCTAAACATAATTGAATGGTATTGAGGGATCTTGTATCCAAATCATACCAGTGTTCATTTGACATGTTCACTAGGGATTTTCCCAGTAGGGATTCTTGTAGCCCTTGTTGCACAAGCCGATATTTCATCTTGAGTTTCCATAACTCAAAATTGATATTCCCATTGAAATTCTCCACCTCAAACTTCACATTCTATACCTTGTCCATTTGCTCAATCAACCAAATTCAATATTGGAATTTGGTTCACTTCTCCACCTCGGTCTCCAATAACTCAGCTTCGATACCACTTGTCATAACAAAAGCTTAAACCATATAGAGATCATTCAAAATAGAATATAATAATGGAAACCACATAATAATGAACACAATGATTTAATTTGGTAAAGCCCTCGAGACAGAAACATCCACAAAGCAAGTGTACCGATCCTCTTGTTATTCAAAAAATGGAAATTATAATGTTCTTTGCAACAATATATAGCTATTATTCTCTTCTAGATTCACATCAACTCTTCAATATCATCTCTCTCCTCTATGGAATTACACATAGTCATATACATTGTTCATTATAATTTATGTTTCCTAAAAGAAACAAAAAATAAGAGTACAAAAAATTGGATAATGCTAAATCCATAAATCAAGAAAAACCAGTTGTTTCTAAACTTGAAAATCTTAACTCCTAACTTTTTGGGAAATTTGTTGTCATCCTTACTAACAATAGAGAAGGGATGAGCTCACACTCTGAACCCCCACTAAAATTCAAATGCTGAAATGATCCAACTTCAAATGCCAAAATGATCCATCAAACCCACATTCATGAGGGGAGCTAACAAGTCTACTCTTACTATCTTAGTACTGAATTTTTATTCTGGTGTGCATAATCGAGACAATCAAAAGAGAACTAACAAGTGGGTTGGTGACTCCAAAGCTGGTGACATAAAAGAAAAAATGAGACCTTGTACATGGTACACCTTGCATAAATGCATGTAGTAAATACTGCAGACGTTGGTCTAGGGACATGCGTAAGATGGCACCCCTGGGCTCAAGCACATCAGGCCTAAACTATAGACCCAACATTAACAAAATGGAAAAAAAATGAAAAAAATTAAGTGTACGTATCAGATTAATTGTTCCCTGTGGGATCCATATGTCTCCACATGGACATAATAATTTTATATCATTCTTAAACCTATTCTAAGGGTGAATCAGTCATTTGGAACATAAGTTCAAGTCTAAGTTCTATTTGATTGACGCATGTGTGGAAGTTGGTGGTATCTTTCAGCAAGGTGGTCAACGGTTGATCACTACTTCATTGGCACAGTACGCCCCCCTTAAGTGGTAGACATATGGTAATTTAAAACTGTCCATAAGACTAGACCAAAAAAATTGTGGAGTTCAAACCTTTGACTAGAAAAAAAGCTAATTGTTCTATGATTGACACACTTTTCGTTGATTTTTCCTACCAAACTTCTGATAAAATGGTTGGAATTATAGTTATAGGTTATTGGAATTGCAGAATAGGGGTGTTCATCGGTACTTGAGGGTGGTGAATCCATTTCTATAATCAGAATTGCAATTTGAACAATAAAATCACAATTTCAACAAAACTTCATTTTTGAGTTCAACCAAAAATGACCAAAAAAGTCAAAATCGTAGAATGATTAGCTTACTCCTATTCAATAATGTTTACCAATGAAGACACAAGATAATATTTCATTTATCCTTTTTGTGAATCAATCATTTAGTCTTTCTCTCATAGAATTTCCATACAATCAAAACTACATGGAAAAGGCATGCGATATGAGGCACTCAAATCGCCTTGTATGCATATAAATCTAGTATGCGAAGAAGTGAGGATACAAATCTAGTATAAGAAGAAGTGATCAAATGCTGATTTATATTTCTTATATGAGGATTTCAACAATCTAGTTAGTTTTAGAACATAGCATTTAGTCTAAAGTTTCAAGTTATGATTGTTGAAATTGGAGAATTACTCAAATTGTAATTTCCAAGCAGAATTTTGGTCAGTTTTAGGAAAAACATGACAAAATAATGGGGTGATTTGATGGCCTACAATCTCATGCCCATGGAAAATAGAATGACTTGGAAAGTTGAGATATGTTTAATTAGTCTCGCTATGATATAATTTATATACAATCAAAACTACATGGAAAGGACAATGAGTTGAAAATTCAAGATATTTTTAACTAGTTGTGCTCTCCTAGAATTTCCTTATAATCAAAACTACATGGAAATGAGAATGAGTTGAAAAGTCAAGATATGTTTAATTAGTCCTATTCTCATACAATTTCCATACAATAAAAAACTACAGAGAAATGAGAATGAGTTGAAAACTAGAGATATGTTTAATTACTCAATATTTGATATTTCCATACAACTAAAAGTATATGGACATAAGAATGAGTTGAAAAGTCAAGATATGTTTGATTAGTCATGCTCTCCTAGAATTTCCATACAATCAAAATTACATGGAAAGGAGAATGAGTTGAAAAGTCAAGATATGTTTAATTAGACCTACTCTCATAGAATTTCCATACAATCAAAACTACCTATAAAGGAGAATGAGTTGAAAAGTCATGACATGTTTAATTAATTAGAAGAGACAATGTGGCAATGTCAATTATGATGGTAAAAATTATAGATTAGAGTAATGATAAGTAATGGTAAGTAATGACATTTATGCAATGAAAAGTATAAATTAGAGCCTGCGACCAAATGAGATGACAAAATTGTTATTAATAATCACTAACTTAGTAAAAAATATAAGTTTTAAAAAAAAAATCAATTATTCACAAAATGGAAAAGAGAACATAAATTACAAGTTTATTACAGTTTTGAAATTTGTTACATCATGTTTGTTTTAAATCTGTGTGGTAAAAGCTAATAGTGAATTTAGCCATTTAAACTTAAATGAATACAACAACTAAATGCTTCATCTTGAAGAGCATCTCCATAAACATATAAATAATATGCTCATTGAGTGTTTGAAATAATTACCTTATACCCCATAGGAAAAAAATGAGTGTAAGCCATTAAATTAGATAGACAAAAAAATACCATGAATTTATTTGCAAGTATGCAAAACATAATTTACAACATTAAATTAAAAATGTATCATAGGGGAAAGGATCCCACAACTATGCCATTATAGTTCAATACAAGTATGCCACTTTCAAACACCGAAATCATTATATTTTATAGTCTCTCTGATAATATTGTCATTATCATGTTATACAATCAAAACCTCTTCTAGTTTATCCATACGAAAAATCATGAGCATCCTGAGTTTTTACATTGGTCTACCATATAACTGTCATTGTTGCATAAGTTGATAATATGTCCCATCAATCTCGCTTGAAATCAATGGAATCTGCATGGGCAAGAAATTGATAAGGCACTTTAATATATTTAAAATATCGCAACAAATAAAATAATCAAACTTCTTAAAACTATTGTAGGAGGAAAACTATAACAATAAGGCCACTATCAATGTTTTCCAGTGACATTTTAAGAGCATTATTAGATAATCATTAGTCAAGTACTTAACCATTAGAAACTATAAACTATGAGCATTCAATGTAGAAGTCAATATTTGGAACTAAGGAACCAAATCTAAACATGATCAAACCTATATTCTGAACCCATTATATGCAACAACTACAGTAAGAGAAAAATTTAGTAAGATGCTCTTCCAAAGCAAAATGGTACAACCAATAAAAAATAGCATTAATAGGTCAATGAACAAAACAGTTCTATGACAACATAGAAGAAAGAAAGTTGCCTACCTTATTGAAAAGGGCCAAACACACTTTAATGTTCTTTCCCTAAAATAAAAACTAGTATAGTCTATCAATCTCTATTGACTAACCAGAAACTCAATCATAAAGAATAAATTTTGATAATATCAACTACATATAACAAATAAAAAGGATATAAAAAATCCAACTTTTGTACTAGTTTTACCAAACTTAGCTCATCGAAAAAATCAATGAAGCAAAGTGCCATGATCAACTTGGATTGTGGAAATGGGATAGCATAAAAATGTAAAAATCAATTCTCTATGTCAATCTAGAGATAGAGGCAGACATAAAAGTAGAAATAATGGAGAAGAGAGAGATGAGACAATGTTTCTTTACCTCTATCACTATAAAGGGGGAATCACAAGGCATAATGACGTCCTCTAAGGAGTACCTAGAGCCGAGGGGAACTATATGGATTATCCTAGGACAATATCTAGAGCTAAAGGAATTATTTATTGGAACATTCAAGGTTGTAGTGAAAAATTTTCATGATGGAAATTTGGTTTCTCAAATGAACCCCATGAGAAATACCCTATAAGGAGTGTGTCCTACTCTAAAGTCTCGTAGAATTTTAGTGTTCATTCTTCTAGTGTAAAGAAGTCCGATGTCTCACAAATGTGCCACCAAGGCCTAAGGATAGTAAATTTTCTTGGCACTTACTGTTAAATGTACAACATAAGGAGTTATTCTCCAAGAGACTTGTTTTGTATCAAGTTTGGAACTTATGTTGTATTAAGTTAAACATTAGGAGTCTTTCTCCATGAGAGTTGTGTTGTATCATGTATGGAACTTATGTTGTATTAATATCATAAACCTGTCCATGAGACTTGTGTTGTGTTGTGCCCACTATATGCCAGTTAATTAAAACTTAACATGCAGAGTGATAAACATAAATTATCAACCCGAGGAAGTCTTTTATTTCAAAGTTATCGTGCAAGATCTATGCATGCACAATTTATACCTGACACTGTTGTTCTATTGGTATGCAATCAAACTCTTTGTAAACTAGATCACACATTCTTGAAAAGAAAACAAACCTAAAACCTATTCATAAATCAAACTGTAAATCGAACACACTTCAAACAAGATCTATTCCTATGAAACAAGATCTGATTGCATAAATCTAAAATAAGCATTGTGTTGGCCAATGATCTATCAAATGAATTAACATGAGAACACTATGATAATTCTAATGAATAAAAACATGAACTGAATAATAAAACAACTATGATAAATCTAATGAATGAAAGCATGAATTAACAAATAACAGATCTACAAAATAAAACACTTACAATTAACACTACCAGCATCTGCTCAGGGAAGAGGGCCCTTCCTCCACTGAGCAGAGCTGGATCTCCAAAATAAATGTCTACAACCCCAGAATTAAGAAATTTCTAGCATGTATTATCATAATGGAAGGATTATAATAGATCTGGATCAAATCCTACATCATAACATTGTGTTCTATCCTATCATGCATCTCCTATCCATCCCCCCTCAATGAGATTGATTACATATTTAAAAATAAAATTATCTCATGGAAATGAGGAACTGAACCCCCAGCTTGTGATCTGTAACAGCTAAAACACGGCCATAATTGCTAGCAACTTTGGAACCGGCCGCAACACCAAATCTGGAAAATACGCTCTCGAAGAACCACCTGCATATCGCAAACCATGGATTTGTTTGTAAATTTGCTAGAGATTCAGGTAAATGAATATGTTACGCACAAAACCCATGTCTTGTAGTTTTTAGATTCATTTCCATCTTCCCGCAAATAAAGAAGCGAATCAAGGTGTTCTGATGTGGCATGCATTTTCGGTTAAGATTGTAACAGCTGGCTATGAGCGTTCTATATGTGGAAAATCACTCCACAAACCATCATTAGTAAAATTATGCATAATAGTATTTAATTCATCAAAGATAAAGGAAAATAATCATTATTAACCACTTAAAACATCAATGGAAGTAGCATGCTGTTTTACGCACAGCTACAACAAATGGATGGAAAATGGAATGATAAATGGGAAATAATGGTAAGAAAATGGATGAAAGATATGTCAATAAGTGATGGAAAAATGGACAATTCTAGGGACCAACATGTTGTATCAAGTCCGGGACTTATGTTGTATTAAGTTCATCAACTACTATTGTATTAAGTTAAGAGCTTCCATTGTATCAAGCTAGGATGTTGAGCTCATGAGAGATGCATGTACTATGAACTTATGTTGTATTAAGATCAAGACCTTATGTTGTATCAAGTTCAGAGACTTGTGTTGTATCAAGTACTGAGCTTATGTTGTATTAAGTTCGGGAGTATTGTGTTGTATCAAGACTGGTCTTGTATCAAGAACATATGACTTGTGTTGTATCAAGTCATGAGGTGATACTATGTGATGTATGGCTAGTCATGGTCACCAGGTGTTATAAGTCTCTTTTAGGGATTAGCTACCCCTAGAGTGATTTACTTTAACATATGACTATATGACCTGGTGTAATACATATGATCATACATTGGAAATAATTATTCTAAGTATGATATGATAAAGATCATTAATTAATTAAACACCCATGGACCATGCATAATTAATTAAAGATAAATGAGATGAGCACATAGATAGAGTAAAATTCGAATTTCCTATGTCATGCCTCTAGTGAAATCAAATTGCAAAGACATCAGTTACGTCTAATTTGTGGAAAAAAAGTTTAAGTTAATTAAGGAATCTACTCAATTTATGCAAAGTGTTTGTTGAGGATGACACTGATTATGAAGCTCTAAAGACATTCAGTTACACTCCTAACTAATGGTCAAGAAATTAGTTAATCAATTCACATTCAATTTTGTTGAGTTGTGTTGAGTTCAGTTCAGTTACATTTAATTATGTTCAAGTGAATTAATTTTAGTTGAGTTACATTCAGTTTTGTTCAGTTCAATTTAGTTTTGTTCAGTTACATTCAGTTCAATTCAGTTACATTTAGTTAGAGGTAGTTAACACCAATGAATTAATGGAGGGCACATAAATTCAGTGTGGGAGATAATTATGAGTTGACAACTTGGCACCAATTCAAGGAAGGCACAAAAGGTTAATGTGTGTATAGTGCGCACAATGCACACATTACTTACAATGTTCCGAAGAGACTAAAGGAATGCAACCATTCACTGCATCTCATTTGTATGAATGAATAAGCATTTTATTAAAGTGCTATGCACTTGGCAAGGCTGAGACAACATTTTGAGTGATCTCTATTCTCTAGTGTTTCCTAGATATCTCTTATCAGGCAATCTACAAGTGTTGTAACATCATTCTCTACATTTATCTATCATACTCAAAGGATTGTTTGCTAGGCTTTCCATCCTCCATATTTGGATGGTTTTCCAAGGGTACATCACGTGTCTTATGGATTGAATAATTTGTGCCTTTAAATTTTTTATGAGATCTACATGTACTATATGTGTTTATCAAAAGTTTTAAAGTTCAAGAATCTCCATTATTTCTCAAACATTAACACTTACCACCTCTAGTAACTGAGATAGGTTGAAAGGAGGAGGTAATGAGCTTGATGATTCTATCTTTGCAAGTCTCACATATGTGGATAATGGATTCTCGAACGTGTAAATCCAAGAACCTCTTATCAAGGTAGCAAAACAAAATATCTAGGGAACCCACTAAGTCTTAAAACAGGAAATGGAACCTCTCTTGTATCACATAATATATGGGTTAGACAAAAAGTTTTGTCTCATGTAATTAAAAAAATATGTTAAAAGTAAAAGGATGTCAACACGAAAAATAAATTATAGAAATTTGGACCAAAAAATGCAACACATGGCAATAGTGCAAGAATGGGAAATAAAGGGACATTCATGGAAGGAAAAGAATAAGAAAGAAGATTTTTTCTTTGGAGAAGAATGGTAGACAAGAAGTAGACGAAGATCACATTTCAATGTTTATAATGTTCAACATATTGTGTCCTCGACATGTGGGGCACCAAATGATGGTGGTTGAGAGAAAAAGAATACTCAACTACCAACGATGTACTGTTGTACGAACTTCGTGATGGAAATAATACAAGCAATGATGTTTTAAAACTAGCATTGATATTATTTAAGAAAATTAGTGTTTATATTTTCCAAAGAAAATCAGGGTTCAAACACGGGGGTTCACTTAGTCAACTTGTTACATAGCAAGTTCATTCGTAGGACATTAAAGAATATCCCTAATTTCACTAAATACTGGAAAATACTTCTTATAATTGTATTGTTGAACCCCCCTCAAAATGTACCTTTCCAATTAAAGAAACCCCTAGTTTCACCAAATATTGTAGGCATACATTTTATCAACCCATTTTAACAACCCCCTTATATCATATTGTAAAGTTGTAACAACAAGATTTGTAATGCATCTTAGTATAAGCAAAGAAGATAATAAATAAAATATAGTATAATGCTAGTAATGATCCCAGCAGGATTGCAAGGGAAACTGATTCATTTGTAGCATTGGATAGTGGAAGACGCAATAAAATAGTAACGGGGAAGGAAAAACAACTAAAAGGAAACCCAATCAAGATATCAATGTAACAAATAATGTAAAACGCTCATAATCCAATATTTAACTTGCAATGCTTAGAAAATATGAGAATTGCATAATTTTCACACCAAAAACTGCTAATCTACCAATTTTATATCATGTAACTAGAATTATAGCCATAGAGAGATAATGTTTTCTATAATCTTAATAAATTAAACTCCATAAAATATTTTTAATAATCTTAATAAATGTTTTCTATTTTGTTTTTAAAAGCAATTTGTATGCGAATTTTAATATGTTCATGGTAAAATATGGTAAAATAACACTCTTATTGTTTGGATAAATTATTTGCAGATATATTCTTATGCTTAAAGTATTCCAAGTTTAGTGAACATAGATTCTTCCACAACAAATGAATCTCATTTGTATATCTATAGAAGATCCAAATTAGTTGAAAATTAGAGCACATTGTCTTCATTTCCTAATTAAATTCTTAAAAGAAATTAAATGACACTCCCATATAAATTTAATATTGGTTATCCAAGAGATTATTGGGTTTTCTTGGGTCAAGAAGTATTCTATTTTGGAATATCTATAATTTCTTTAAATGGGAAGAGGTTTCTGTATGGAACTAAGACAAAAATCCTTTATTTTTTAATGTATATGATCCAATGATATAATCAAATTCTTTGGTATTTTTAAGATGGATTTATGGAGTTAGATTTAAATCAATAATATTATAGTATGATTAACATAATGATATGAATATTTTCATTTAAAAACTATTTAACAAAAAAAAATCATAAGCATAATGATAATATTATAGTAAAATTATTTGAAATTAAATAGTGTAGTATAAAATGTTTTCATATATATATCCCACGATTTGAATGTTATTCCTTGGACCACCCAAATAAAATAACTGCCAATATTTATATCACTATGTTAAATTAAAAAAAAAACCTTGACCCCTTAATACCAAGAGATATAATTTTGAGGATTTTAGGAGTATTCAAACCCCCAATATGAATGAACATGATATAATATTTTATTGCTAGTGAACCCCTTGTGGGTTCAAATTTGTGTATATACCATCAATGCTAGTGAATTATGTGATGCTAAATATGGCCAAATGGCTAGGCTATAATTTTTTTTCATTGGAGACGATTATATGTTGATGTTTGAGCCAATGACCAATTAATTGTAACTATTATTGTTTGTGTTGGAATAAATCCTAAAGGAGCTTATGCACATATACTATTAACTATAAGCGATGCATATGCAACCATATACATTGTACAATTGTAGAGATCCTTTTCCCAATAATATTAGAAGGCACAAAAATAATTATGCAGATCGTAGGACAAAAAAATGAAAGCAGAGAGAGGAAGAAGTAATTTTTTTGTCTCATAAATGGCATGGATAAGTCTTTAAGGACTATTGGTATTTAGATGTGAGAGCCTCAAAACATATGAAAATAGTTTTCTGTTGCATACAATAAGTGCAAAAATGAAATTGTTGCACTTGGAGATGAAAAGATATAAGTAATGAAAGGATGTAGCATCACATTATTGCAGTTGTAAAATGGTAAGGTACAAAAAGGTATGCCATGTGTTGTATGTCCTAATTTTACAAAAAAAATACTTTCTTTCAGCCAAATTACAAAATATAACTGAGGTAATATATTTAAAGCGCATAAGTGTTTGATTAGGGACACCAAACACAAGTATAAAGTAATTGTTGTTTCTTTGGAAGAAATAGGCTTGTGTAGATTTGGAGCCATAATGGAAATGTAACATTTCAACTCTCAATGATTAGAGTATTTGACTACATTGGAGAGGGCACATGGATTACCATTAACTCATGAAAAGGAAAAGCACTTGAATTATGTCTAGTAGGTAAGAAGCATGAGACAACTTTGAATATGACATGGCGTATAGATCAAGTTAGTTACATGAATTGGTTCACAATTACATATGTTGTTCAATGCAGACAAAGTCTATTAGATGTTCCAAGTAACTTTTTGACATTATGGATGACATCATAAGTAAATTTGGGTTTATTTTGTGAAAAATAAATAGGAGTCATAGAGTTGTTCAAAATTTTCAAAAATGTTTTCCTACACAAAGTGGAAAGAAAATCAAAATTTTGAGAAATGAAAATAGTGATGAGTGTTACCTCCCAAGCCTGCACTTCAAGTGGTAAAACCTTAAAACACAAGTGCAACACTAGGGGGACTCAAAGGGGCAACTCACTATCACCATAGTAGGTCCTTATCACATTAGGTCAATTCTTCTCTAGCACGAGGGAGGTTTCCTTGATGTATATTAAAATTTAGAGTTATATGATGGATAGGTTTCTAGTACCAATGTCAAGTAATATAAACAAAATGGGCTTGAATTTGCATGAAGAAGACATAGTCAAGCCAATCATTAATGTTCCATGACTAATTCAAATATATTCCGTAGGTTATACGAGAGTTCATGAGGGCCCTAATATAATATGCACCATCAACACTAAGAATATAAAACTAATAAAAAATGCACTACCATAAAATAGTGGAAAAATCATAGCATGATATTATTAAGGAAAGGACCAAGAAATACAACCTTCAAAAGATTGGACAATCCAAGAAACAAGTGACGTAGAGATAGAGGTAGACATAGAAGTAGAAAGAATGGAGAAGAGAGAGGTGAGACAATATTGCTTTACCTCTATCACTATAAAGGGGGAATCACAAGGTATAATCATGTCCTCTAAGGAGTATCTAGGGCTGAGGGGAACTATATGGATTATCCTAGGACAATCTCTATAGGGAAAGGAATTATTTCTTGGAACATTAAAGGTTGTAGTGAAAACATTTCATGATGGAAATTTGGTTTCTCAAATGAGCTCCATGGGAAATACCTATAAGGAGTGTGTCCTACTCTAAAGTCTCATAGAAGTTTAGTGTTCATTATTCTAGTGTAAGGATGTCTGATGTCTCACAAATGTGCCACCAAGGCCTAAGGATAGTAAATTTTCTTGGAACTTATTGTTAAATGTACAACATGAGTTATTCTCCATGAGACTTGTTTTGTATCAAGTTTGGAACTTATGTTGTATTAATTTAAACATTAGGAGTCATTCTCCATGATACTTGTGATGTATCAAGTCTAGAACTTATGTTGTATTAAGCTCATAAACATGTCCATGAGACTTGTGTTGTATAAAGTCCAGAACTTATGTTGTATTAAGTTCATCAACTGATGTTGTCTTACGTTAAGAGCTACGTTGTATCAAGCTAGGATGTTGAGTTCATGAGAGATGAATTTACTATGATCTTATGTTGTATTAAGACTAGTATATTTCACACTTTTTATTTGAGTGACCCTTGGACTCTTCTTTCTCTGTTTAATTCAGGTGAAGGATGTTCATCCATCAAAATGGATATGTTGTTGTCTATAGAAAATTTCATTTTTCAAGCTTCATAGGAAACTGTTGTAGACCCAGATATTTCCTCTTCAGAGATAGAGGAGGGAGATCTTGTGCTCCCACCCGCTTTGGTGATCCACTGATCAAATTATTCACATGATTCTCTTGATGATACTTTTCCCACGAATGAAGAAATTATCGAGACCATGAGTTGTCTTGAAAGGCCTTGGAAGGACCTACAATATAGAATATTCTTCTATACTTGAGGTTGAAACGACTAAGAATGATGAGTCATGATCAACCTTAGGTGAGGAAGTTGATCACCTTGTGCTCCCTTTGGATGTGTATGGTATATATGTTGAAGGGAACATAGAACCTATTTTTTCTAACATCCCAATGAATCCATGATATCCTCATGTCATTGAAGTTGATACTTATTTGGACAACCCCATTTTGCACTTTTGTAAGAGAATCGATTACCCATCTCACTTTCGGCTTGTGTTTGAAAGAGGAAAGAACCTATTCTTATTTATCATTTTGATGGTAGTAATCTTGGTCGATCGTTTAAAGGTTGAAGAAATACTTTAGTTGCCTCCCTCACACTTAATGACCTATGTTTGAGCCTCCAACCTAGACTAGCACTTTGTATATTAGTGTATATATTTTGGTTTTTCCTACCAAAATCTCATAGCTTCACTCTATCCATTTATTCATCTCTATATAGTTTTTGAGCTTTATAGACTACTGTTACAATGTGAGGTTTTTTTGTAGAACAGTTTCTTTAGGTAGTAAGGGATTGTTCCTAGTATGCTCATTCCTTTGGTAGGTATATCTTTTCATTGGCATATAGGATGGGATTTCACTCTTCGTGCATCATTGCATTTTCGTATGGCCACATCTCTTAAACCATAGGTACGAACCCACTTCCTAATGACATGAAATCTTCTAGTTGCTTCTAGAAGTGTCTTTATGTAAGCGATAGATATTTCTCGATCATGGGTACCCTAGTTAGATATTGTTTTTCCATTTGGTTCTATTGATATTCCTCCTTAGGTTTGGGAGTCCCTTCTAGTCCCAGCATGACTTCAAATAGAAAACTTTTGTTATTTCTTATATTTCATGTTGGCCATCTCCCTTAGGGAATCCTATTTTATATCAAGTTGTAAATGGATTGCATGTGACTTCTTGCATTATTGAGCTTATTGTTGGCACCCCACTTCAATTTTATATGCCTACTTCGAGCTTGTCTCAACTCTACCCATGTAGAGCCTATTATTTATCCTTTTCAACTTGATCACCCCTCACCCGAGATAAAACATTCTCCCGAGTGTCTTTATCCTTCTTGCATTTCCTTGCATTGTGCATAAGGATGTTCCATTGCTTGGAACTAGTTTGCTTGACTGTGACACTCATTTACTTTTTGTTATACAACTATAAGCACATTAACTTATTTTTCAATATTTATGATATGAAAAAGAGAAGAATTTTTTTAAAAAACACAAAAATTCGAGCGCGAAATGATATTGTCTTATATTGGCAGCTATCGTGTTGCTTTCAAATAGAGCATAGTTTATGAGTCCATCCATCAGGGGTCGAGATTTTACTATGTCCTTAGGAGCTATACTCGTTATTCATAGCTTTCTCCACCTACTGGTTAAGCTTCCAATCCATATGGATCCTATGTTGATGCCTCATGTGTCACATAATTGTCCCAGTTTGCACAATTTAGTCTATGCTGCCTAAGTATCTCCATATGCCTCATGCTCTTGTTCAAAGGGAGTCTAACCTTAGTAAGCCACTCCTCAATTAACTTGAATCTTCATGTCAACCAATCTTGATACATTATAGATTTGTGGTCCTACCTGGAACCTGAGCCTACTTTCATCATTGGTAGGTGACCTTGAACTCAGCATATGACATGTCATCATTAGTTGTTGAATGAGTGGTTTCCCTTGTGTTCTCCTACAATATATCTATTCACACATTGGGTTTCATTTCATGTCTTGGATTCCATTATACCCTATTGGTGGTTTCCTCCCCTTTGTTATTAGTTTTCATCATTGGCTGTTGTTTAGAGAATCACTTTCACTTGCTACTTGCATTTGGTATGCGCGAGAGATGCACAAGGTTACTGTTATCAACCCAAATGAAACTTATTCGTTCGAGTGCCGACACTGCATTTGTTGGCACACAAAAGGACACTTATGGATTGAAGGTTGCCTAAAACACTATAGATGGGCATGACATGAGATGCATTCACTATCCACCTAGCTTTCCATTTTTACCTTTTTACATGTTGATTGCTTTACGTGACTCTTTCCACGGCAACTCGCGTACATACACGACTATCTCCACAACATACCGTGTACTGTATGCAAGTATTGTCGTTGCAACCCGCGTACAAATCTGTACGCAGGTTTCCCTTATAGCAACTCGCGTGTCATACACGGGTTTCCAGTATCAATACTTGTGTACGCTTCCATTCAACATTAAAAATAATAAAACATGATTAATGGATATTTGTTAAGCCGTAAACATTAACTATCTTAACTGTCTCAACCTCCTCAACCTTCGAAACTGCTCTATTTTCCTAAGTATAAATAGAGGCCTTGGGGAGGGCATTAATCAATCATACTTGGAGAGCAAAGTTATGCTGGTGGTATGTCTTCAGAAATCTTTGGAGCAACAAAACTCAGAATCCTTTGGTTGCAAAGGAGTCCTTGTTTCAGGTGTAGGGTTGTACACTTATCTCATTCACTATTGTTAATAAAGAGAATCCTTCTTCCAACTTTGTGTTGACTCTCTTTCATGTATCGTGGTTTGATGAATATTTATGATTAAGCACTCTATATATTGTTTATCTAACTTTTCATATATACATGTATAAGATTGTACTTGGAGGATTTGCTCTTTGCAGGTGAAGGAGGTGCATCCCTAAAAGATTTGGAGAGGAGCAGAGCAGGAGAAGCCAAATATTTGATCAACCGTCATTAATCGGGTGAGTCCATCATATCTTCCTATTTCCTTTCTGTACTTTAAAGCTTATTGTCTGCAAGTTTTAAGAGTACGTTGGTAACCCCAGACCCTCATTTATAAGGGTGTTTATTCCTGAACAACAAAACTCGCGACTCTGCTAGGGAGCCCAGATTTTTGTGGGTTATTTCTGTTTACCATTTCCCAGTATTTTCCTTGAGTTTGTGTGTGGTATCCTATCTTGGTTCATGCTTAGGATAGTGTTTGAAGACCTTGAAAAAAAAAAATTTAGAAAATTTTGTACCTGTACGCGGGTTTCTCTTGCATACAGTCGTGTACAAAGGCCTGCATACACGGGTTGCTCTCTATGATAGTCGCGTACAGTACGCAGGTTTCCCTTATGCACAGTCATGTGCAATCCTTAGCATTTGAATTTTTGGGTTAGGATTTGCTCGTCCCTGTCCCTTTATAAAATTTGTTTGCTGGTTGGTCTTCCTTATAAGCATTATACTGCCAGTTTGATGACCTTGTTGGCCACACCTTGTGCTTTCTTGTAAAGCCCTTGAGTTTCTTTTGCTTGGATTGTCTTCTGTTTGCAATTTGAAGTGGATTTGCCTGTTTTGGGTTATAGGTTTAAGTGCTCGTTGTCGGAATTAGTGATCAGGGTTCTGGACACTGTTTTTTCCATTCTATCTTTGGATAGTGATTGGTTTGCGACTTACCTTTGTGTGATCTTAGTGATTTATTGTCATTGTGCCCACCCAAGCTAGGGTTCCAAGTCGTCCCTTGTTGGTTGATAGTTGGTCTTATTAATCTGTTTTACTTCTCTTTGCTTGCTTTATACAGTTGATTGAATTCAAGCATACTCAAGTTTTGTGCATTTAGGTGCATAATAGTCTTTGAGCATTTTAAAAAGTGAAAAGAAAACATTTTGAAGCTTTTGCATGTGATTTTGCATAGAGTATTTTTACTTTCAGTTTTTAAAATATAATCTAAAAAAACTACAAAAAATATAGTCTTAATTTTCTCTTTATTATTGCATTTTCATCAATTTATATTTACAAAAAGAAAAAAAGAAGTTTGTTTTAGTAGTGATAATTTGCTTTGAAAACATACACCTTTGCTTTTTATATTTCTTATCGAGTCAAAAACATCATAGCCCTTCACTCCACTTCCTTCTAAGTAAAGAAATAGCCCTTGAAATGAACGCAATAATTGAAATTTACTAGTAATTTTTATTTTTTAGGGCCATTCACCTACTAGCTTAGGCTAGACTTGTGGGCTAGGAAGTGTAAACTTCCCATAAGTTTTAAAATTAAGACATAGTGGACCATTCGATAGGTAAATCCTTATCTTTATCGATTGTATCTGGGAAGCTCCTCTCAAACGGGAGTCAAGCACGAGGCCGCGTGGAGGCATTTGAGTGAGGAGATAACCCTCTGATTCCTTGTCGAAACGTAGATTAGGAATTTTACGCATCTGGGGATTCTTTCTTAGACAGAGTTTCGGTCTCCGCTACCCTGCCCATGTGTACAAATAAGGCTTGCGATTGTCCCCCCAGACTATTGGTATAGCTAAGGTAGTCTTTAGTCTCTTGACATTTAGGGTTCATACCTAGGTAAACCGGAAGGCTATTTCTGGTTCACCTTGGATGGGCTTGGAAGGTAACCCTTGTTGAAAGTGTAGGAGGTGGTGGGTGATTCATCCACTTGTGCCTAAGAACCTATTCAAGGATGCCAAGTAACTGTTCTTCAGCTTCTTCGGGAAAGCATATCTTTTACCCTTGCTGACTGTTGAGACTATAGGAATTTTTGTAGTGATTGCTATGTGGTTTGTCTGTGTTTAATTGACCTTAGGGTTTGAATTGTCAAATTTACAATCATGGAGGACCAACCTATTAGAAGGTCATGAAGGTTGCAAAACCTTCCTCCTCTCATCACATTGGAACCTCCACCTCCACCTCAAAGGTGGAGATTGGACACAGACAGTTCATTTAAATTGATAGGAGTAAGTGGATTTCCAAGTGAACCAACACTTAGAGCTAAGCATTTTTATTTTAATACAGTTGAGATAGAAGACTTGCAGGATGATGAGTTTGAAAGGAATTTTAACACACCCTTGACTGACTTAAACAATCCTGTGATCGTCCAGGTTAGGCTTTTGATTCACTTGTTTTAGGTGTCCCTGTGGGCAGGATAATGTCTACTACGGGAGAAAGTTATTTTTCCTTCACCTCAGCCTTTCCGACTGAAGGGTTACTACCTCCCCCCGTAAGTGCCCCTAGATCTAGCATACCTACTATGCCATTGACTCCAGCAAGCCGGGTGGTTCAACCGTTGGTTCCCACAAGCCTAGCAGATGCTTCTGGTGACATGGTTACTGTGATCCACAGTATACCTATTGTTCCTTCTTCCTTTGCACACACTTCCCAGAGCGGTCCGGTAGGATCCTTGGCTTTTGTCCAAGGATTTCCTTGGAATGGGGGGCATATTCCCCCATCCACTCCATATGTAGGCCCGTCACCTTCTTATGTAGGAGTGTAGTTTGGAAACACTACCTCTTATGGGCAAGGTTTTCAAACTCCGGTCTCGGCCCCATTCACAAGCTCTCCCTTTTCATTGTTTAGTAGAGGGATACCTGCTCCCTTTTTTCAAACCCCAGTTTCGACTGGGACGACCCGAACCTATTATACTACACCTCCCACACAAAATATTGTGGTTTGCATATGGAATCCATTTCAAAGTAATCCATCCACTTCGCAACTAGTGGCAGGGGGCAACCCCACCTTTACATATGGGCATTCAGGGGCAAGTCCCTCTAATCCCCAGACTGGCACTTTTATTACTTCGGTGCGACCCAAGCTTCCTTTCCTGGCAACATTAAACTTGCCAGATTTGTCAAAATTGATGAACGACCTAGTGAGGCATGACCCCTCATGGCCACCTGTTCCAACGAAATTGCCATCGAACATCCCTAAGTTCAAGGGCAAAGTTGGTGAAGATCCTGGGGCTCATGCCACCACTATTCATTTATGGTGTTCTTCTAATTCACTGAATGAAGATTCAGTTAGGTTGAGGCTATTCCAAGGAACCTTAATGAATACTGCAGCAAAATGGTACATTGAGTTGCCTTCTGCTACGTTCAATAGTTTTTGGGACTTGGCTAATGCATTCCTTATCCATTTTCAGCTTCCGGTCCGATACGATTTTGGAACAGACTTGTTATCTACCATTAAGCAGAACAAGGCTACTCACATCTCGGATCATATCCAAGAGTGGAGGAGGTGAAAGATCCTTATAAAGGCCACTATTCCTCTTGAGTTCTTACTAGAGTGGTTCCTTAAATCCCTGTCGCCTTACATATCTAAGGGAGTATCCACTTCAGGAGTGACGAACGAAGAAGAAGCCATTCTCAGGGCCCAGCAATTGGATTTGATTTATTCACAATCTGGGATCTTGTATGAGATTATCCTTGAGGCACTGAGGGCTACCCATGATACAGAGAAACCTAATCCTGGACCCCATGTCGATGGTGTGGTTGGGTCCGTAAACTCTCCCATTGTAGAGTCTTTGTCCAAACAGATCCACTGGCTGTCCGTCAAGCATTCTATGGCGGAGGAAACAAAGGTTGCCCCTTCCCCCCGAAGTGCAAATGTTTTTGCACAGACCTCTCAGAAGGGCAATCAGCAGCCCGATGGGAAGAAGAAGAGAGGAAAGAAAGGGAAGGGAAATAAAAACAAGCAGAAACCTGCAAATAGTGCTGATGGGGGAAAGAAAGAAAAGAAAAAGGTCGAATTCCCGTGTAAGTTGTGCCATGAGGATCACCTCACTCACCTTGGTCCCCTTATGGAACAAGCCTAGAAGCTGCTAAAAGCTCAACAAACGGCTATCCTGAAGGATCCTTTTCCCCAAGGGAAGAACTCTGCTTCAGCTTCTAATGTAGCAAGGGGCACTCCAGGTGCCCCTGACCCTAACTATATCAACATAGTTCGATCTTCCACTTTGCTACAAACTACAAATAAAAACTATGAAAAAGAGACTTCTGAGAAGGGTAATTCTATAGGTGAAACTTCTAACCCTCTGACAGTCGAGAAGCCTGTTGAAACTATGCCTAAGATACCGAAAGGTGTCTTTAAAAAGACCTTGCATAACCCTAATGCTAGGGCTGCTTCAAACTACTCTGTGGTTGAAGACTTAGCCCAAACCCCTTGTGCAATGTCAGCTTTAGAGGTGTTACAGAGCTATCCCGCCCAGTGAGATGCCCTCTTAGCAGCCTTAGGCAGCATGGACTCGTCAAGTCTCATGGCTAAATTTCACTTGTCTGATGTTAAAATTCGCCTACCTTACCATGTAGCCTTATTAATAGATGTCATCCATGGTGGAAAGACCATTAGAAGGGTAGTTGTTAATGAGGGTGCTTCTACATGTGTTATGTCCTTGTCATGTTGGAAAGATCTCGAATCCCCAGAGCTAGTCCCGTCAAACACTCTGCTTACTGCTTTCGACGAAAGTTCATTCCGTCCGCATGGTATCCTACCGGATTTTGAAATCAAGCTGGCAAGGAAAGTAGTGTCTGTTGAGGTGGAGGTGATTCACACATCTTTGGACTATAATTTGCTTTTGGAAAGAAGCTAGAATTATGCCATGTCTGCTATTGCATCAGTCGTCTTTTGGGTGGTAGTTTTTCCACGCGAAGGAAAGTTGGTTACTATTGACCAACTTGATTTTACTCAAAAATTCCGCATGGAGTCTAATGAGTCCGTTGTGCCATTGGTTGATCAGGTCAAAACTGTTGCACAGAGCTTGGGGGATGGAATGTACACATCACTGATGGGCACATTTGATCTTCCAGCCTTGATTAACTATATTGGTTCTACTAGTGTGGGGAAGTCCATAGCCATGGTTGTTGATAGGACTGATCCTTGGGTTCTCCCTTCCCCCCATGAACCGGAAGTGCCCTTATCGGCAGTGGAAGTGGCTTACCAAACTATCACTCAAACCACTATTGATCCCATTCCAGACCCTCTCACAGTCTCAGAGGACCTGGAAGAAGTCTATTTTATCGCTTGGGTGGAAGACTCTTTGCACTCTACGGATTGTTTAGATATGGTTTTACCTTCTAACGAAGCAATTATGGAACCCATGTGTGGACATGGTAAGATCTATGAAGATATTCACCATCGATCCTATTTTCTTCCAGAGCTAAGTAGGATAGAAAATCAAGAGTTTTATATGAGACTGTCAGATCATGTTGATACACCCATCAATCCCTTACCCAGGGAAGGAATGTTTGCTGAGGGGAATATGGAAAATATTTCTGCTACCATCCCTATCAACATCTCTGTAAATCCGTATGTCGTGGAAAATATACATATAGGTGCAAACTACTCTCCTGAGGAGATTGCAATCTACACGGCCTTGTTCAAGGAATTTTGTGATGTCTTTGCCTAGTCATATGAGGAGATGCCAGGCATTGATCCATCAATGGTTGAACATGAGATCCAAACATACCCTGACACTAAACCTGTTCGACAAAAGTTAAGACCTATTAACCCGCGTAAAGCGGTGGCTATGAAGGCTGAAGTTGAAAAGCTGTTGAAAGCTGGTTTCATTTATCCCATAGCTCTGACGGAATGGGTATCCAATCCTATTCCTGTTGATAAGAAGCAAGGGACCATACTCGTCTGTACGGAATTCATAGATTTGAATAAAGCCTATCCTAAGGACAACTATCCCATGCCATTTATAGACTAGATTATAGATGCTTGCACGGGAAGTGAAGTGTTCTTGTTTATGGACGGTTTCTTTGGATACAATCAAATTCAAATAAAATCGAAAGACCAACATAAAACTGCTTTCATTTGTCCTTGGGGTACCTTCACGTACCAAAAAATCCCCTTCGGATTGAGAAATGTTGGGGAAACCTTTCAATGGGAAAGGAACTTTTCCTTCCATGATATAAAAGCCATTGTTGAACCATACCTTGATGATCTGCCTACGCATTCTCGGAAAAGAATTGATCATCCAGATCACTTGCATCTAATATTTGAACGATGCAGATACTATAAGATCCACTTGAATCCCCACAAGTGCATGTTCTGTGTTGAGTTAGGGAGACTGCTCAGATTCATTGTCTCTAATAAAGGCATTCAGGTGAATCCATTAAAAGTTGAGGCCATTGTAAATCTGCCTCCTCCTCGTTCTATCAGGCAACTTCAGAGCTTGCAGGGGAAATCCAACTTTCTTCGATGTTTCATTGTGAATTATGCCAAGATTACCAAGGGTTGCATGTGCCTGTTAAAATAGGAAACCCCATTTCTATGGGATGAAATTGCACAACTCGCTTTCAAGGCATTGAAAAAAGATTTGTTGTCGGCACCTCTACTACGTCTGCCAAATTACTCTATGGATTTTATATTGTATCTGGCAGCGTCCGAGTTAACCATTGGGGTAGTCCTAGTCCAGGAAGATGATAAGCTCCAGGAGCATGTCGTTTACTATCTTATCCGTGCTTTAGCTGGGCCTAAACTCAGGTACTCCCATGTCGATAAATTGGCCTTAGCAGCTGTCTATGTTGTTCAAAGGTTAAGTCACTATATTTTGCTGAGGAATACAACAGTAGTGGCGGATGTGAATCCCTTTCAGTATGTTTTGTCCCAACAAATTGTTGGGGGTAAATTCAACAAATGGATAGTCATTCTCCAAGAGTTTGACTTGGATTTCCAGTCCACTAAGTCTAAAAAATCCTTAGTTTTTGCTGAGCTTATAGCAGAATTTCCAACGGAAGAAGATGTAGTCATTGAGGATGACTCATTCCCAGATGAGCATATCTTCTTGATAGCCACCTCTAACCCCTGGTATGGAGATATAATTATCTATCTCCAGACTTTGAAGTATCCTGCATCTTTCTCATGGGAAGAACAACGTAAATTACACATTTATGCTAAGAAATACCTCATAATAGGAGATACTTTATATCAAAGAGGGGTAGATTCCATTTTGCGTCGATGTCTTACCCATGAGGAAGTGAAGATTGTCCTGAATGATTCCCATAGTGGAGTGTGTGGGGGTCATTTATTTGGGTTAGCAATGGCCCAGAAGATACTACGTGCCAGTTATTTCTAGCCCACAATCTTCAAAGATTGTGTAGAAGCGGTGAAGCGATGTCATCCCTATCAACTTTACACCAGAAAAATGCGGTCACATCATGCTCCGTTGTTTCTCGTTGTCTCGATGGCCCCCTTCATGAAGTGGGGGATTGATTACATGACATGCAACCCAGCCTCGGTTGGGGGGCACAAATATATCATTGTCGTTGTGGACTATTTTACGAAATGGGCAAAGGCAATTCCCACCTTTAAAGCCGACAAGGAAACAACAGCTTTCTTCATGTTCAATCAGATTATAGCACGGTTTGATATACCCAAGGTGATTGTCACTGACCATGGCATTCATTTTCAAAATAGCATGATGATGGAACTGACCACTATGCTTGGATTCAGACAAGATCATTCATCTTTGTATTATCCTTAGGAAAATGGTCAGGTTAAGGTTGTTAACAAGACTTTGAAGAATATCCTCAAATGTACCATTGATGCAGCATGTTCTAACTGGCATATCATGCTATACCCTGCTCTTTGGGTGTACTGAACTAATGTAAAAACTGCTATGGGTTTCTCCCCCTTCCAACTCGTTCATGGAGTGGAAGTCGTTACCCTAGTTGAATGTGAAATCCTGTCCTTGAAAATAGCTATTCATGTGTTACCCGATACGATAGATATTGAAGAACTTCTAGTACACTTAGAACACCTAGATGAGCAGTGTAGAGATGCACTTATGGCAAATCAAGCTCACAAGAATAGGGTCAAAAGCTAATATGATAAGTCAGTCAAACCTCATATTTTCTATGAGGGGGAACTTGTTTTGCTTTGGGACCAAGACAAAGAACCCCTGGGGGCAGGAAAATTCAAGGCCATGTGGTTAGGGCCTTATGTCGTGTCAAAGGTCTTAAAGAATGGTGCATATGAGTTAATAGATTTTGATAGGAATAAGTTGCCTGAGCCTAGAAATGGGCTCTATCTGAAGAAGTACTATGCTTAGGCTTAGCACTTTTTCTTGTATTTTATTGTATCTATTTTTATGTACACTAGTTTGTCCGTTTGGGTTTTTTATACCATCTCCTGGTTGTTGTAGATGCCTTTCGAGAGGTACGTAGGTTTCGCTGATGGAGCCAGTCGCCACACTTGTCATCTTGTTTCAGCAGGATGGGTCATTTATTCTCCCTCAGGACAGTTAGTTGCCTCAGGAGGCGCTTGCTTAGGTCCTACTTCTAATAATGATGTTGAGTATAGGGCTGTAATTGAGCTTCTATGGGATGCTTTGTCATGTGGTATCACTCAGCTGGAAGTCCGAATGGACTCTCAACTGGTGGTTTCCCAGCTCAATCAAGCTTATCAGGTGCGAAACCCTATTCTATTGCATCAGTTCATGCAAGTTAGGTTATTGGAAAGAAATTTTGAGTTCATTACATTCAATTAAATTCCAAGAAATATGAATTCATTGACTAATGCATATGTTAATTACATTTTGGATCCGCATCCAACACATATTTCATAAAAATATACAGCATACACATAAAAAACATTTGTAAATAAACTGACGATATATATATATATATATATGTGAATATCTTCCTATAGATAGGTCGAGTCCCTGATCCTCAGATCCAGTCATAACTGTATAATATACAAAAATATGGATCGTAGTCCATCAAAATTCCCTAGATCTATGCTGGACCACCCTAGTTAGATGGACCACCCTGGTCCCCCCGATCTCCTTGTACTCTGGCTTCCTCAGCCTCCTCGGCTTCGGCAGCCTCAACAACATCTATGTACACTAAAACAGCTTTGGCTACCTGCCTCAAAAGGCGTATCCAGATGAGTGGTACTCCAACCACATACTACCGCATGATGGTTGGGATGTGCTCAATCCTCAAAGTGGGCACTATCTGGGTAAACCTAGCTAGATTCCCCTCTAGAACCCTAATAAGCCCCTGGTCTTCACCTAAGATAAGACGAACAAACATATGTGGGTACCCTTCAGGGCGAACCGGTCCAATATCTTCATTTTGACATGTTTATAGGGTTAGAAATCTTATACATATGTATATATCCCTATATTTTAAAATTCATAAAAATTTTAAAACTTGAAAATTAAAAATTACCTAGCTCTCCCCATGCTCCTCCTAGAGGGAGGACAAGGTCTAAATCACCTCAAAAATCCATCCCAGCATATGGAAATTGTTCCAATGCTGGAAACTGCCGCTCCCACCAAAAGTAGAAGTCATCATCATATACACTCTGCACTGAGCCACCTCCTCCTTGGCAGAGGAAGATATCTCCCCATCTGCTCAGCCTGGGCTGACAAGGAGATCAAACTGGTAGGGGTACTGCAGGGCTCAACCCCGGTACTCTCTCGAAGAAAAAGGCTACTAGAATGCTCAAATATCCAAATTTCTTCCTTCTTCCTCTCTTGCAGTCCGAGAGTTGTTTTCTCAAAATCGGGATCACTCCTGAGCACCAATCATATAACGCCCCTTGCATGTAGTCCACTGCCAACCTCATTTGGTTCCGTGTAGCGAGATGAAGAAAATATGATCCCGCAACCCTCACTATGGTACTTGTCAAAACTTGTAGGGGAAGATCATGTATATGTGTAATGGGGATGCAACTCCCTCTCTTTTGGGTCCCCGGTGCGCAGTATACATCAATGTAGTTTTGGGCACTTAGAGGATCACCGCCTATGCTGGTGCCCTCCAAGTTGACTGGAGCCCCTCGTCATGACAGACTGGCAATGAAGTAGATATCCTTGGAAGTAATCTCCAAGGACTCACCTTGAAGGTCGAACATGCCCAAATCATGATCCCAGTAGTTTATCGTGAACTCTAGTAGGCGGACATTGGCCCGCATAGGTGATGTGCAAAAGAACTTCAACAACCCAATTGAACGTAAAACATTCATAGTGGGGGCGTCCTTGAGTGCTTCTTGATCCAAATCTTCATGCTCATGCTCCCTCCACTCAAGCACCATCTTCGCACCTAGCAAAACAATCATTGTGAAGCATTAGTTTCATATAAAAATTTAAAAATTTGACTCTACATATCTTTTTTACCCTTCACACAATGTACGCGACTATCTAGTTAGACATGTCACGTACTATACATGACTATCTTTCAAACAACCTACATACAGAACGCGTGTACGCGAGTGTCACTATAGCAAACCTACGTACATAGCATTCCTTGCTTAAGGACGCTCAAAAATATACAATTGGGACTCAAATTTGAAATTTTCTAGGATCAAAATGAAGAGCTTCAGGTCTAGTCTTACCTGACACTTAGAGAATTGGATTTCATCCACTGGATTGTCCACACCGATCGAATGAAGGTAGAGGTAAAAACTTGCTTCTTATGGCTAAAATTCAAAATGGTGAGTTTTATTTATTAAGTGGGTTTTTGGCCTATAGTTCATATTTTATCAAACTAATCCCATCTCTTTTTTCCTTGTAACAGGTTTTTCATCATTCTAAAATGTTTTTTGCTCATATAGGATGGTTTTATATCATTCCACATGCATTTTACATCTATACTAATTCCATCTGAAACTTAGTAATCAACATTTTAACCACAAGCTATGGTATTCTTAACCATTAGCTCCTTGTCTTTACCATCGTTCTTCCGTGGATAGGGCCTTCCTCTCATGAGTATCCTCATTTAGAACCTATGTTGTCTTTCGATACTCATGCTGCAAGATATCTTAGGTATAGGGGAATCCTTTTAGCTAATTCTCAAGCCAAATGGAGCCTCATTATGGTCTCTTTTTATCAGCTATCCCTTTATAGTACTTCCCAACTTTATGGATTTTCTTTAGGCCCAGGTTTGACTCCTTCAAAACAGACTTGACTACCGAGTTAACTTGTCCGTTCAAGCTCGTTAAGAATATTTGAATGGGTATCTGCATTGGTAGTAGTTTATCTCTTTCTCGGACCATGCTGAATAGCACAAGAAAGGATCACTCTCTTTTCTATGGAATTGAGAAGAGCGTTCTCTGGCATAGGTTTATCACCTTTTCAGACCTAAGGGACTAAATTAATGGAAAAGGAACTCCCGGTATGAGCTTAGTTTTCTCTTTTTTGTGCTCCGGACCTAAACATGAAAAAGATTATGAGTTTACTTTATGTCTTTGTCATTCTCGTTAAACACTAAAGAACAAAGCATTGAGTTTATTGTTGTAATCCCCATTTCTCCTACTCAAATGGATCTTTTCGAGTGATCTTGCTTTCCTTCACACTCGTAAAAATCAAGCTACATGTTTTTCTCGAAGGAGCATTGGGTAGGTGGTAATTTAACCTTTTTCGATCCTCCCTGACTAAGTATGAAAAAGGTTCACATTTTCTTCTACGAAAGTTAAGAGAGTTCTTCTGTGGTATGTTTTATACTTTTTCAGCCTTAGGAGACTAAATTGGATGAAAAAGGATTCCCCTGGAGTCTTCTTTGGAGTTTTTCAGACTCGCTAAATGTGAAAACACCGACTGAGCATGTACTAGTTCGGGCTCATTAAATCCACGAATCAGTGACACTATCAAGCAATATTTCCTCTTCTCTTCAAGCTTGTTACAAAATGAAGAGAGACTCGAGTTGACTTTCCTAGACTTGTTAAAATTTAACAGGGAAGTTAAGGAAGAAGTTTTCTCTTGTTTTCAGTTAGTGGGAACATGTCATCCTTGAACATAGCACTCTCTGTTTTTTTCGATACTTATGTTTCAGTGTCCACTTTCAATTCATCTATTACTTCGTGTTTATTACTCCTCTTCTTGTCAGTTCTACCTGGGGAATCTAATCATGTCTCCTACATGCTAGATAAGTCTATTTGTTCCATCTATAAAGTTAAAAGCTGCCTTGGGTCATCTTTGTGTCGTGCTCACTGTTCAATGACTTAACTCAATGTCTGATCTCTATCATGATCCCATCATTGTCGTATCTGTTATCTCTTGTGTTTCCCTTTCTTTGCCTAGTTCCTAGTCACTCTTGTGATCCGTTGGAGGATCTATTGCCTTCCTTATCATAGTATGGTTCCTCTTTAGCACTTCCTGATGACGAAGACCTAGAGTTTTGACATTTGTACCTCTGGATTCACTTTCATCATTGGTGAATTCCTTTGCTTCAGTTGTCAATTATCACCTATTGATTGACAAACCGTTGAATCCTCTCCATGTTCGACTTCAACCTACATCTATTCACATGGCTTGGATTGTACTGGTTCTTTGGGATTGTTTATGAAGACCTTAGTTCCCTCACTATGGACTAAGTTGCGCAAGATAATGTTCTACTTATGTACATAGCTTCCAGATCTTTGAAGACTCATTATTATTGTATATTGTGGCTTCGATCCACCTTTGTAATATACGTGGTCTTGTACCCGTACTATATGATGTATTCAAACATTGTAAAGGAGCTAGTGTTCCAGTATATTGAACATAACATCCTCAGATATGACTCTGTATATGACATTATTATGTATTTGTTTCAGGTACTACCTCTACTCCATCATATTTATGAGTTCTCCAAAGATAAATATAATAATGTATTTAAGCCATCACTTCCCTCTGACCTCACACATTAGGGGGCATATGTTATCAACCCAAATGGCACTTCTCCATCCAAGTGGCGACAATGCATTTGTTGGCACACAAAAGGACACTTATGGATTGAAGGTTGCCTAAAACACTATAGATGGGCATGGCATGAGATGCATTCACTATCCACCTAGCTTGCCCTTTTTACCTTTTTACATCTTGATTCTTGTACGCAACTCTTTCCACAGCAACTCGCGTACATACGTGACTATCTCCATAGCATACTACATACTGTATGCGAGTATTGTCGTTGCAACCCGTGTACAGATCTGTATGTGGGTTTCCCTTATACAAATTCACGTGTCATACGTGGGTTTCCAGTATAAATACTCGTGTATGCTTCCATTCGACATTAAAAATAATAAAACACGATTAATGGAGATTTGTTAAGCCTTAAACATTAACTATCTTAACTGTCTCAACCTCCTCAACCTTCGAAACTG